>OX465193.1:21837003-22267522 GCA_949987655.1 Polymixis flavicincta | reverse complement strand
GTGAAACTTTTACTATTATACCTACCACGAAATCTTCATACCCGATGCATGAAAACACACAAGTAATTAGAATTTGAAATTTTGATCTCGGATTTCGACGCGGTTTTCGACGCTATCAACTTTAATTAGGCTCTGTCCTACCTTTTTATCGATCACAATCCATCTGTCTTCATAAAAAGTGCTAAAATGCAATTTTCGTAATTTTCAGTTTTAATTAATACAATAATCTCGTTTTTCTAAAATTCCTTGTATATAATTAGTTTCTGTTTCGCTATAA
The DNA here is from genome assembly GCA_949987655.1 of Polymixis flavicincta. Classification (NCBI taxonomy): domain Eukaryota; kingdom Metazoa; phylum Arthropoda; class Insecta; order Lepidoptera; family Noctuidae; genus Polymixis; species Polymixis flavicincta. Next base: position 22,267,245 of record OX465193.1, on the reverse strand, counting down.
ATTACTTACCTGCCATACCTCGGGCTGGACCGTGTAGCGCGTTCAGATCTGCCGGTTGGAGGGCCAAAATAATCGATTTTCGTATTTTCGTAGTACAAAATCACGTTTTTTTACCTTAAATTCAAAATTTTGTACCGGACCTATCGTCCATTTCACCGTCGTTAGTTAGGCCGCGCGCGGACGCGTGTTTTGACACCTCACACGCGTGTCTAGCTGCAAAAAAGTGAAACTTTTACTATTATACCTACCACGAAATCTTCATACCCGATGCATGAAAACACACAAGTAATTAGAATTTGAAATTTTGATCTCGGATTTCGACGCGGTTTTCGACGCTATCAACTTTAATTAGGCTCTGTCCTACCTTTTATCGATCACAATCCATCTGTCTTCATAAAAAGTGCTAAAATGCAATTTTCGTAATTTTCAGTTTTAATTAATACAATAATCTCGTTTTTCTAAAATTCCTTGTATATAATTAGTTTCTGTTTTCGCTATAAATTACTTACCTGCCATACCTCGGGGCTGGACCGTGTAGCGCGTTCAGATCTGCCGGTTGGAGGGCCAAAATAATCGATTTTCGTATTTTCGTAGTACAAAATCACGTTTTTTTACCTTAAATTCAAAATTTTGTACCGGACCTATCGTCCATTTCACCGTCGTTAGTTAGGCCGCGCGCGGACGCGTGTTTTGACACCTCACACGCGTGTCTAGCTGCAAAAAAGTGAAACTTTTACTATTATACCTACCACGAAATCTTCATACCCGATGCATGAAAACACACAAGTAATTAGAATTTGAAATTTTGATCTCGGATTTCGACGCGGTTTTCGACGCTATCAACTTTAATTAGGCTCTGTCCTACCTTTTTATCGATCACAATCCATCTGTCTTCATAAAAAGTGCTAAAATGCAATTTTCGTAATTTTCAGTTTTAATTAATACAATAATCTCGTTTTTCTAAAATTCCTTGTATATAATTAGTTTCTGTTTTCGCTATAAATTACTTACCTGCCATACCTCGGGGCTGGACCGTGTAGCGCGTTCAGATCTGCCGGTTGGAGGGCCAAAATAATCGATTTTCGTATTTTCGTAGTACAAAATCACGTTTTTTTACCTTAAATTCAAAATTTTGTACCGGACCTATCGTCCATTTCACCGTCGTTAGTTAGGCCGCGCGCGGACGCGTGTTTTGACACCTCACACGCGTGTCTAGCTGCAAAAAAGTGAAACTTTTACTATTATACCTACCACGAAATCTTCATACCCGATGCATGAAAACACACAAGTAATTAGAATTTGAAATTTTGATCTCGGATTTCGACGCGGTTTTCGACGCTATCAACTTTAATTAGGCTCTGTCCTACCTTTTTATCGATCACAATCCATCTGTCTTCATAAAAAGTGCTAAAATGCAATTTTCGTAATTTTCAGTTTTAATTAATACAATAATCTCGTTTTTCTAAAATTCCTTGTATATAATTAGTTTCTGTTTTCGCTATAAATTACTTACCTGCCATACCTCGGGGCTGGACCGTGTAGCGCGTTCAGATCTGCCGGTTGGAGGGCCAAAATAATCGATTTTCGTATTTTCGTAGTACAAAATCACGTTTTTTTACCTTAAATTCAAAATTTTGTACCGGACCTATCGTCCATTTCACCGTCGTTAGTTAGGCCGCGCGCGGACGCGTGTTTTGACACCTCACACGCGTGTCTAGCTGCAAAAAAGTGAAACTTTTACTATTATACCTACCACGAAATCTTCATACCCGATGCATGAAAACACACAAGTAATTAGAATTTGAAATTTTGATCTCGGATTTCGACGCGGTTTTCGACGCTATCAACTTTAATTAGGCTCTGTCCTACCTTTTTATCGATCACAATCCATCTGTCTTCATAAAAAGTGCTAAAATGCAATTTTCGTAATTTTCAGTTTTAATTAATACAATAATCTCGTTTTTCTAAAATTCCTTGTATATAATTAGTTTCTGTTTTCGCTATAAATTACTTACCTGCCATACCTCGGGCTGGACCGTGTAGCGCGTTCAGATCTGCCGGTTGGAGGGCCAAAATAATCGATTTTCGTATTTTCGTAGTACAAAATCACGTTTTTTTACCTTAAATTCAAAATTTTGTACCGGACCTATCGTCCATTTCACCGTCGTTAGTTAGGCCGCGCGCGGACGCGTGTTTTGACACCTCACACGCGTGTCTAGCTGCAAAAAAGTGAAACTTTTACTATTATACCTACCACGAAATCTTCATACCCGATGCATGAAAACACACAAGTAATTAGAATTTGAAATTTTGATCTCGGATTTCGACGCGGTTTTCGACGCTATCAACTTTAATTAGGCTCTGTCCTACCTTTTTATCGATCACAATCCATCTGTCTTCATAAAAAGTGCTAAAATGCAATTTTCGTAATTTTCAGTTTTAATTAATACAATAATCTCGTTTTTCTAAAATTCCTTGTATATAATTAGTTTCTGTTTTCGCTATAAATTACTTACCTGCCATACCTCGGGGCTGGACCGTGTAGCGCGTTCAGATCTGCCGGTTGGAGGGCCAAAATAATCGATTTTCGTATTTTCGTAGTACAAAATCACGTTTTTTTACCTTAAATTCAAAATTTTGTACCGGACCTATCGTCCATTTCACCGTCGTTAGTTAGGCCGCGCGCGGACGCGTGTTTTGACACCTCACACGCGTGTCTAGCTGCAAAAAAGTGAAACTTTTACTATTATACCTACCACGAAATCTTCATACCCGATGCATGAAAACACACAAGTAATTAGAATTTGAAATTTTGATCTCGGATTTCGACGCGGTTTTCGACGCTATCAACTTTAATTAGGCTCTGTCCTACCTTTTTATCGATCACAATCCATCTGTCTTCATAAAAAGTGCTAAAATGCAATTTTCGTAATTTTCAGTTTTAATTAATACAATAATCTCGTTTTTCTAAAATTCCTTGTATATAATTAGTTTCTGTTTTCGCTATAAATTACTTACCTGCCATACCTCGGGGCTGGACCGTGTAGCGCGTTCAGATCTGCCGGTTGGAGGGCCAAAATAATCGATTTTCGTATTTTCGTAGTACAAAATCACGTTTTTTTACCTTAAATTCAAAATTTTGTACCGGACCTATCGTCCATTTCACCGTCGTTAGTTAGGCCGCGCGCGGACGCGTGTTTTGACACCTCACACGCGTGTCTAGCTGCAAAAAAGTGAAACTTTTACTATTATACCTACCACGAAATCTTCATACCCGATGCATGAAAACACACAAGTAATTAGAATTTGAAATTTTGATCTCGGATTTCGACGCGGTTTTCGACGCTATCAACTTTAATTAGGCTCTGTCCTACCTTTTTATCGATCACAATCCATCTGTCTTCATAAAAAGTGCTAAAATGCAATTTTCGTAATTTTCAGTTTTAATTAATACAATAATCTCGTTTTCTAAAATTCCTTGTATATAATTAGTTTCTGTTTTCGCTATAAATTACTTACCTGCCATACCTCGGGGCTGGACCGTGTAGCGCGTTCAGATCTGCCGGTTGGAGGGCCAAAATAATCGATTTTCGTATTTTCGTAGTACAAAATCACGTTTTTTTACCTTAAATTCAAAATTTTGTACCGGACCTATCGTCCATTTCACCGTCGTTAGTTAGGCCGCGCGCGGACGCGTGTTTTGACACCTCACACGCGTGTCTAGCTGCAAAAAAGTGAAACTTTTACTATTATACCTACCACGAAATCTTCATACCCGATGCATGAAAACACACAAGTAATTAGAATTTGAAATTTTGATCTCGGATTTCGACGCGGTTTTCGACGCTATCAACTTTAATTAGGCTCTGTCCTACCTTTTTATCGATCACAATCCATCTGTCTTCATAAAAAGTGCTAAAATGCAATTTTCGTAATTTTCAGTTTTAATTAATACAATAATCTCGTTTTTCTAAAATTCCTTGTATATAATTAGTTTCTGTTTTCGCTATAAATTACTTACCTGCCATACCTCGGGGCTGGACCGTGTAGCGCGTTCAGATCTGCCGGTTGGAGGGCCAAAATAATCGATTTTCGTATTTTCGTAGTACAAAATCACGTTTTTTTACCTTAAATTCAAAATTTTGTACCGGACCTATCGTCCATTTCACCGTCGTTAGTTAGGCCGCGCGCGGACGCGTGTTTTGACACCTCACACGCGTGTCTAGCTGCAAAAAAGTGAAACTTTTACTATTATACCTACCACGAAATCTTCATACCCGATGCATGAAAACACACAAGTAATTAGAATTTGAAATTTTGATCTCGGATTTCGACGCGGTTTTCGACGCTATCAACTTTAATTAGGCTCTGTCCTACCTTTTTATCGATCACAATCCATCTGTCTTCATAAAAAGTGCTAAAATGCAATTTTCGTAATTTTCAGTTTTAATTAATACAATAATCTCGTTTTTCTAAAATTCCTTGTATATAATTAGTTTCTGTTTTCGCTATAAATTACTTACCTGCCATACCTCGGGGCTGGACCGTGTAGCGCGTTCAGATCTGCCGGTTGGAGGGCCAAAATAATCGATTTTCGTATTTTCGTAGTACAAAATCACGTTTTTTTACCTTAAATTCAAAATTTTGTACCGGACCTATCGTCCATTTCACCGTCGTTAGTTAGGCCGCGCGCGGACGCGTGTTTTGACACCTCACACGCGTGTCTAGCTGCAAAAAAGTGAAACTTTTACTATTATACCTACCACGAAATCTTCATACCCGATGCATGAAAACACACAAGTAATTAGAATTTGAAATTTTGATCTCGGATTTCGACGCGGTTTTCGACGCTATCAACTTTAATTAGGCTCTGTCCTACCTTTTTATCGATCACAATCCATCTGTCTTCATAAAAAGTGCTAAAATGCAATTTTCGTAATTTTCAGTTTTAATTAATACAATAATCTCGTTTTTCTAAAATTCCTTGTATATAATTAGTTTCTGTTTTCGCTATAAATTACTTACCTGCCATACCTCGGGGCTGGACCGTGTAGCGCGTTCAGATCTGCCGGTTGGAGGGCCAAAATAATCGATTTTCGTATTTTCGTAGTACAAAATCACGTTTTTTTACCTTAAATTCAAAATTTTGTACCGGACCTATCGTCCATTTCACCGTCGTTAGTTAGGCCGCGCGCGGACGCGTGTTTTGACACCTCACACGCGTGTCTAGCTGCAAAAAAGTGAAACTTTTACTATTATACCTACCACGAAATCTTCATACCCGATGCATGAAAACACACAAGTAATTAGAATTTGAAATTTTGATCTCGGATTTCGACGCGGTTTTCGACGCTATCAACTTTAATTAGGCTCTGTCCTACCTTTTTATCGATCACAATCCATCTGTCTTCATAAAAAGTGCTAAAATGCAATTTTCGTAATTTTCAGTTTTAATTAATACAATAATCTCGTTTTTCTAAAATTCCTTGTATATAATTAGTTTCTGTTTTCGCTATAAATTACTTACCTGCCATACCTCGGGGCTGGACCGTGTAGCGCGTTCAGATCTGCCGGTTGGAGGGCCAAAATAATCGATTTTCGTATTTTCGTAGTACAAAATCACGTTTTTTTACCTTAAATTCAAATTTTGTACCGGACCTATCGTCCATTTCACCGTCGTTAGTTAGGCCGCGCGCGGACGCGTGTTTTGACACCTCACACGCGTGTCTAGCTGCAAAAAAGTGAAACTTTTACTATTATACCTACCACGAAATCTTCATACCCGATGCATGAAAACACACAAGTAATTAGAATTTGAAATTTTGATCTCGGATTTCGACGCGGTTTTCGACGCTATCAACTTTAATTAGGCTCTGTCCTACCTTTTTATCGATCACAATCCATCTGTCTTCATAAAAAGTGCTAAAATGCAATTTTCGTAATTTTCAGTTTTAATTAATACAATAATCTCGTTTTTCTAAAATTCCTTGTATATAATTAGTTTCTGTTTTCGCTATAAATTACTTACCTGCCATACCTCGGGGCTGGACCGTGTAGCGCGTTCAGATCTGCCGGTTGGAGGGCCAAAATAATCGATTTTCGTATTTTCGTAGTACAAAATCACGTTTTTTTACCTTAAATTCAAAATTTTGTACCGGACCTATCGTCCATTTCACCGTCGTTAGTTAGGCCGCGCGCGGACGCGTGTTTTGACACCTCACACGCGTGTCTAGCTGCAAAAAAGTGAAACTTTTACTATTATACCTACCACGAAATCTTCATACCCGATGCATGAAAACACACAAGTAATTAGAATTTGAAATTTTGATCTCGGATTTCGACGCGGTTTTCGACGCTATCAACTTTAATTAGGCTCTGTCCTACCTTTTATCGATCACAATCCATCTGTCTTCATAAAAAGTGCTAAAATGCAATTTTCGTAATTTTCAGTTTTAATTAATACAATAATCTCGTTTTTCTAAAATTCCTTGTATATAATTAGTTTCTGTTTTCGCTATAAATTACTTACCTGCCATACCTCGGGGCTGGACCGTGTAGCGCGTTCAGATCTGCCGGTTGGAGGGCCAAAATAATCGATTTTCGTATTTTCGTAGTACAAAATCACGTTTTTTTACCTTAAATTCAAAATTTTGTACCGGACCTATCGTCCATTTCACCGTCGTTAGTTAGGCCGCGCGCGGACGCGTGTTTTGACACCTCACACGCGTGTCTAGCTGCAAAAAAGTGAAACTTTTACTATTATACCTACCACGAAATCTTCATACCCGATGCATGAAAACACACAAGTAATTAGAATTTGAAATTTTGATCTCGGATTTCGACGCGGTTTTCGACGCTATCAACTTTAATTAGGCTCTGTCCTACCTTTTTATCGATCACAATCCATCTGTCTTCATAAAAAGTGCTAAAATGCAATTTTCGTAATTTTCAGTTTTAATTAATACAATAATCTCGTTTTTCTAAAATTCCTTGTATATAATTAGTTTCTGTTTTCGCTATAAATTACTTACCTGCCATACCTCGGGGCTGGACCGTGTAGCGCGTTCAGATCTGCCGGTTGGAGGGCCAAAATAATCGATTTTCGTATTTTCGTAGTACAAAATCACGTTTTTTTACCTTAAATTCAAAATTTTGTACCGGACCTATCGTCCATTTCACCGTCGTTAGTTAGGCCGCGCGCGGACGCGTGTTTTGACACCTCACACGCGTGTCTAGCTGCAAAAAAGTGAAACTTTTACTATTATACCTACCACGAAATCTTCATACCCGATGCATGAAAACACACAAGTAATTAGAATTTGAAATTTTGATCTCGGATTTCGACGCGGTTTTCGACGCTATCAACTTTAATTAGGCTCTGTCCTACCTTTTTATCGATCACAATCCATCTGTCTTCATAAAAAGTGCTAAAATGCAATTTTCGTAATTTTCAGTTTTAATTAATACAATAATCTCGTTTTTCTAAAATTCCTTGTATATAATTAGTTTCTGTTTTCGCTATAAATTACTTACCTGCCATACCTCGGGGCTGGACCGTGTAGCGCGTTCAGATCTGCCGGTTGGAGGGCCAAAATAATCGATTTTCGTATTTTCGTAGTACAAAATCACGTTTTTTTTACCTTAAATTCAAAATTTTGTACCGGACCTATCGTCCATTTCACCGTCGTTAGTTAGGCCGCGCGCGGACGCGTGTTTTGACACCTCACACGCGTGTCTAGCTGCAAAAAAGTGAAACTTTTACTATTATACCTACCACGAAATCTTCATACCCGATGCATGAAAACACACAAGTAATTAGAATTTGAAATTTTGATCTCGGATTTCGACGCGGTTTTCGACGCTATCAACTTTAATTAGGCTCTGTCCTACCTTTTTATCGATCACAATCCATCTGTCTTCATAAAAAGTGCTAAAATGCAATTTTCGTAATTTTCAGTTTTAATTAATACAATAATCTCGTTTTTCTAAAATTCCTTGTATATAATTAGTTTCTGTTTTCGCTATAAATTACTTACCTGCCATACCTCGGGGCTGGACCGTGTAGCGCGTTCAGATCTGCCGGTTGGAGGGCCAAAATAATCGATTTTCGTATTTTCGTAGTACAAAATCACGTTTTTTTACCTTAAATTCAAAATTTTGTACCGGACCTATCGTCCATTTCACCGTCGTTAGTTAGGCCGCGCGCGGACGCGTGTTTTGACACCTCACACGCGTGTCTAGCTGCAAAAAAGTGAAACTTTTACTATTATACCTACCACGAAATCTTCATACCCGATGCATGAAAACACACAAGTAATTAGAATTTGAAATTTTGATCTCGGATTTCGACGCGGTTTTCGACGCTATCAACTTTAATTAGGCTCTGTCCTACCTTTTTATCGATCACAATCCATCTGTCTTCATAAAAAGTGCTAAAATGCAATTTTCGTAATTTTCAGTTTTAATTAATACAATAATCTCGTTTTTCTAAAATTCCTTGTATATAATTAGTTTCTGTTTTCGCTATAAATTACTTACCTGCCATACCTCGGGCTGGACCGTGTAGCGCGTTCAGATCTGCCGGTTGGAGGGCCAAAATAATCGATTTTCGTATTTTCGTAGTACAAAATCACGTTTTTTTACCTTAAATTCAAAATTTTGTACCGGACCTATCGTCCATTTCACCGTCGTTAGTTAGGCCGCGCGCGGACGCGTGTTTTGACACCTCACACGCGTGTCTAGCTGCAAAAAAGTGAAACTTTTACTATTATACCTACCACGAAATCTTCATACCCGATGCATGAAAACACACAAGTAATTAGAATTTGAAATTTTGATCTCGGATTTCGACGCGGTTTTCGACGCTATCAACTTTAATTAGGCTCTGTCCTACCTTTTTATCGATCACAATCCATCTGTCTTCATAAAAAGTGCTAAAATGCAATTTTCGTAATTTTCAGTTTTAATTAATACAATAATCTCGTTTTTCTAAAATTCCTTGTATATAATTAGTTTCTGTTTTCGCTATAAATTACTTACCTGCCATACCTCGGGGCTGGACCGTGTAGCGCGTTCAGATCTGCCGGTTGGAGGGCCAAAATAATCGATTTTCGTATTTTCGTAGTACAAAATCACGTTTTTTTACCTTAAATTCAAAATTTTGTACCGGACCTATCGTCCATTTCACCGTCGTTAGTTAGGCCGCGCGCGGACGCGTGTTTTGACACCTCACACGCGTGTCTAGCTGCAAAAAAGTGAAACTTTTACTATTATACCTACCACGAAATCTTCATACCCGATGCATGAAAACACACAAGTAATTAGAATTTGAAATTTTGATCTCGGATTTCGACGCGGTTTTCGACGCTATCAACTTTAATTAGGCTCTGTCCTACCTTTTTATCGATCACAATCCATCTGTCTTCATAAAAAGTGCTAAAATGCAATTTTCGTAATTTTCAGTTTTAATTAATACAATAATCTCGTTTTTCTAAAATTCCTTGTATATAATTAGTTTCTGTTTTCGCTATAAATTACTTACCTGCCATACCTCGGGGCTGGACCGTGTAGCGCGTTCAGATCTGCCGGTTGGAGGGCCAAAATAATCGATTTTCGTATTTTCGTAGTACAAAATCACGTTTTTTTACCTTAAATTCAAAATTTTGTACCGGACCTATCGTCCATTTCACCGTCGTTAGTTAGGCCGCGCGCGGACGCGTGTTTTGACACCTCACACGCGTGTCTAGCTGCAAAAAAGTGAAACTTTTACTATTATACCTACCACGAAATCTTCATACCCGATGCATGAAAACACACAAGTAATTAGAATTTGAAATTTTGATCTCGGATTTCGACGCGGTTTTCGACGCTATCAACTTTAATTAGGCTCTGTCCTACCTTTTTATCGATCACAATCCATCTGTCTTCATAAAAAGTGCTAAAATGCAATTTTCGTAATTTTCAGTTTTAATTAATACAATAATCTCGTTTTTCTAAAATTCCTTGTATATAATTAGTTTCTGTTTTCGCTATAAATTACTTACCTGCCATACCTCGGGGCTGGACCGTGTAGCGCGTTCAGATCTGCCGGTTGGAGGGCCAAAATAATCGATTTTCGTATTTTCGTAGTACAAAATCACGTTTTTTTACCTTAAATTCAAAATTTTGTACCGGACCTATCGTCCATTTCACCGTCGTTAGTTAGGCCGCGCGCGGACGCGTGTTTTGACACCTCACACGCGTGTCTAGCTGCAAAAAAGTGAAACTTTTACTATTATACCTACCACGAAATCTTCATACCCGATGCATGAAAACACACAAGTAATTAGAATTTGAAATTTTGATCTCGGATTTCGACGCGGTTTTCGACGCTATCAACTTTAATTAGGCTCTGTCCTACCTTTTTATCGATCACAATCCATCTGTCTTCATAAAAAGTGCTAAAATGCAATTTTCGTAATTTTCAGTTTTAATTAATACAATAATCTCGTTTTTCTAAAATTCCTTGTATATAATTAGTTTCTGTTTTCGCTATAAATTACTTACCTGCCATACCTCGGGGCTGGACCGTGTAGCGCGTTCAGATCTGCCGGTTGGAGGGCCAAAATAATCGATTTTCGTATTTTCGTAGTACAAAATCACGTTTTTTTACCTTAAATTCAAAATTTTGTACCGGACCTATCGTCCATTTCACCGTCGTTAGTTAGGCCGCGCGCGGACGCGTGTTTTGACACCTCACACGCGTGTCTAGCTGCAAAAAAGTGAAACTTTTACTATTATACCTACCACGAAATCTTCATACCCGATGCATGAAAACACACAAGTAATTAGAATTTGAAATTTTGATCTCGGATTTCGACGCGGTTTTCGACGCTATCAACTTTAATTAGGCTCTGTCCTACCTTTTTATCGATCACAATCCATCTGTCTTCATAAAAAGTGCTAAAATGCAATTTTCGTAATTTTCAGTTTTAATTAATACAATAATCTCGTTTTTCTAAAATTCCTTGTATATAATTAGTTTCTGTTTTCGCTATAAATTACTTACCTGCCATACCTCGGGGCTGGACCGTGTAGCGCGTTCAGATCTGCCGGTTGGAGGGCCAAAATAATCGATTTTCGTATTTTCGTAGTACAAAATCACGTTTTTTTACCTTAAATTCAAAATTTTGTACCGGACCTATCGTCCATTTCACCGTCGTTAGTTAGGCCGCGCGCGGACGCGTGTTTTGACACCTCACACGCGTGTCTAGCTGCAAAAAAGTGAAACTTTTACTATTATACCTACCACGAAATCTTCATACCCGATGCATGAAAACACACAAGTAATTAGAATTTGAAATTTTGATCTCGGATTTCGACGCGGTTTTCGACGCTATCAACTTTAATTAGGCTCTGTCCTACCTTTTTATCGATCACAATCCATCTGTCTTCATAAAAAGTGCTAAAATGCAATTTTCGTAATTTTCAGTTTTAATTAATACAATAATCTCGTTTTTCTAAAATTCCTTGTATATAATTAGTTTCTGTTTTCGCTATAAATTACTTACCTGCCATACCTCGGGGCTGGACCGTGTAGCGCGTTCAGATCTGCCGGTTGGAGGGCCAAAATAATCGATTTTCGTATTTTCGTAGTACAAAATCACGTTTTTTTACCTTAAATTCAAAATTTTGTACCGGACCTATCGTCCATTTCACCGTCGTTAGTTAGGCCGCGCGCGGACGCGTGTTTTGACACCTCACACGCGTGTCTAGCTGCAAAAAAGTGAAACTTTTACTATTATACCTACCACGAAATCTTCATACCCGATGCATGAAAACACACAAGTAATTAGAATTTGAAATTTTGATCTCGGATTTCGACGCGGTTTTCGACGCTATCAACTTTAATTAGGCTCTGTCCTACCTTTTTATCGATCACAATCCATCTGTCTTCATAAAAAGTGCTAAAATGCAATTTTCGTAATTTTCAGTTTTAATTAATACAATAATCTCGTTTTTCTAAAATTCCTTGTATATAATTAGTTTCTGTTTTCGCTATAAATTACTTACCTGCCATACCTCGGGGCTGGACCGTGTAGCGCGTTCAGATCTGCCGGTTGGAGGGCCAAAATAATCGATTTTCGTATTTTCGTAGTACAAAATCACGTTTTTTTACCTTAAATTCAAAATTTTGTACCGGACCTATCGTCCATTTCACCGTCGTTAGTTAGGCCGCGCGCGGACGCGTGTTTTGACACCTCACACGCGTGTCTAGCTGCAAAAAAGTGAAACTTTTACTATTATACCTACCACGAAATCTTCATACCCGATGCATGAAAACACACAAGTAATTAGAATTTGAAATTTTGATCTCGGATTTCGACGCGGTTTTCGACGCTATCAACTTTAATTAGGCTCTGTCCTACCTTTTTATCGATCACAATCCATCTGTCTTCATAAAAAGTGCTAAAATGCAATTTTCGTAATTTTCAGTTTTAATTAATACAATAATCTCGTTTTTCTAAAATTCCTTGTATATAATTAGTTTCTGTTTTCGCTATAAATTACTTACCTGCCATACCTCGGGGCTGGACCGTGTAGCGCGTTCAGATCTGCCGGTTGGAGGGCCAAAATAATCGATTTTCGTATTTTCGTAGTACAAAATCACGTTTTTTTACCTTAAATTCAAAATTTTGTACCGGACCTATCGTCCATTTCACCGTCGTTAGTTAGGCCGCGCGCGGACGCGTGTTTTGACACCTCACACGCGTGTCTAGCTGCAAAAAAGTGAAACTTTTACTATTATACCTACCACGAAATCTTCATACCCGATGCATGAAAACACACAAGTAATTAGAATTTGAAATTTTGATCTCGGATTTCGACGCGGTTTTCGACGCTATCAACTTTAATTAGGCTCTGTCCTACCTTTTTATCGATCACAATCCATCTGTCTTCATAAAAAGTGCTAAAATGCAATTTTCGTAATTTTCAGTTTTAATTAATACAATAATCTCGTTTTTCTAAAATTCCTTGTATATAATTAGTTTCTGTTTTCGCTATAAATTACTTACCTGCCATACCTCGGGGCTGGACCGTGTAGCGCGTTCAGATCTGCCGGTTGGAGGGCCAAAATAATCGATTTTCGTATTTTCGTAGTACAAAATCACGTTTTTTTACCTTAAATTCAAAATTTTGTACCGGACCTATCGTCCATTTCACCGTCGTTAGTTAGGCCGCGCGCGGACGCGTGTTTTGACACCTCACACGCGTGTCTAGCTGCAAAAAAGTGAAACTTTTACTATTATACCTACCACGAAATCTTCATACCCGATGCATGAAAACACACAAGTAATTAGAATTTGAAATTTTGATCTCGGATTTCGACGCGGTTTTCGACGCTATCAACTTTAATTAGGCTCTGTCCTACCTTTTTATCGATCACAATCCATCTGTCTTCATAAAAAGTGCTAAAATGCAATTTTCGTAATTTTCAGTTTTAATTAATACAATAATCTCGTTTTTCTAAAATTCCTTGTATATAATTAGTTTCTGTTTTCGCTATAAATTACTTACCTGCCATACCTCGGGGCTGGACCGTGTAGCGCGTTCAGATCTGCCGGTTGGAGGGCCAAAATAATCGATTTTCGTATTTTCGTAGTACAAAATCACGTTTTTTTACCTTAAATTCAAAATTTTGTACCGGACCTATCGTCCATTTCACCGTCGTTAGTTAGGCCGCGCGCGGACGCGTGTTTTGACACCTCACACGCGTGTCTAGCTGCAAAAAAGTGAAACTTTTACTATTATACCTACCACGAAATCTTCATACCCGATGCATGAAAACACACAAGTAATTAGAATTTGAAATTTTGATCTCGGATTTCGACGCGGTTTTCGACGCTATCAACTTTAATTAGGCTCTGTCCTACCTTTTTATCGATCACAATCCATCTGTCTTCATAAAAAGTGCTAAAATGCAATTTTCGTAATTTTCAGTTTTAATTAATACAATAATCTCGTTTTTCTAAAATTCCTTGTATATAATTAGTTTCTGTTTTCGCTATAAATTACTTACCTGCCATACCTCGGGGCTGGACCGTGTAGCGCGTTCAGATCTGCCGGTTGGAGGGCCAAAATAATCGATTTTCGTATTTTCGTAGTACAAAATCACGTTTTTTTACCTTAAATTCAAAATTTTGTACCGGACCTATCGTCCATTTCACCGTCGTTAGTTAGGCCGCGCGCGGACGCGTGTTTTGACACCTCACACGCGTGTCTAGCTGCAAAAAAGTGAAACTTTTACTATTATACCTACCACGAAATCTTCATACCCGATGCATGAAAACACACAAGTAATTAGAATTTGAAATTTTGATCTCGGATTTCGACGCGGTTTTCGACGCTATCAACTTTAATTAGGCTCTGTCCTACCTTTTTATCGATCACAATCCATCTGTCTTCATAAAAAGTGCTAAAATGCAATTTTCGTAATTTTCAGTTTTAATTAATACAATAATCTCGTTTTTCTAAAATTCCTTGTATATAATTAGTTTCTGTTTTCGCTATAAATTACTTACCTGCCATACCTCGGGGCTGGACCGTGTAGCGCGTTCAGATCTGCCGGTTGGAGGGCCAAAATAATCGATTTTCGTATTTTCGTAGTACAAAATCACGTTTTTTTACCTTAAATTCAAAATTTTGTACCGGACCTATCGTCCATTTCACCGTCGTTAGTTAGGCCGCGCGCGGACGCGTGTTTTGACACCTCACACGCGTGTCTAGCTGCAAAAAAGTGAAACTTTTACTATTATACCTACCACGAAATCTTCATACCCGATGCATGAAAACACACAAGTAATTAGAATTTGAAATTTTGATCTCGGATTTCGACGCGGTTTTCGACGCTATCAACTTTAATTAGGCTCTGTCCTACCTTTTTATCGATCACAATCCATCTGTCTTCATAAAAAGTGCTAAAATGCAATTTTCGTAATTTTCAGTTTTAATTAATACAATAATCTCGTTTTTCTAAAATTCCTTGTATATAATTAGTTTCTGTTTTCGCTATAAATTACTTACCTGCCATACCTCGGGGCTGGACCGTGTAGCGCGTTCAGATCTGCCGGTTGGAGGGCCAAAATAATCGATTTTCGTATTTTCGTAGTACAAAATCACGTTTTTTTACCTTAAATTCAAAATTTTGTACCGGACCTATCGTCCATTTCACCGTCGTTAGTTAGGCCGCGCGCGGACGCGTGTTTTGACACCTCACACGCGTGTCTAGCTGCAAAAAAGTGAAACTTTTACTATTATACCTACCACGAAATCTTCATACCCGATGCATGAAAACACACAAGTAATTAGAATTTGAAATTTTGATCTCGGATTTCGACGCGGTTTTCGACGCTATCAACTTTAATTAGGCTCTGTCCTACCTTTTTATCGATCACAATCCATCTGTCTTCATAAAAAGTGCTAAAATGCAATTTTCGTAATTTTCAGTTTTAATTAATACAATAATCTCGTTTTTCTAAAATTCCTTGTATATAATTAGTTTCTGTTTTCGCTATAAATTACTTACCTGCCATACCTCGGGGCTGGACCGTGTAGCGCGTTCAGATCTGCCGGTTGGAGGGCCAAAATAATCGATTTTCGTATTTTCGTAGTACAAAATCACGTTTTTTTACCTTAAATTCAAAATTTTGTACCGGACCTATCGTCCATTTCACCGTCGTTAGTTAGGCCGCGCGCGGACGCGTGTTTTGACACCTCACACGCGTGTCTAGCTGCAAAAAAGTGAAAAAATTTTGCCCGCCCACCCGCCCTATAGCAGCAGGGTAGAGAATCTTGGTGAATATTACCAAAAAATTTTTAATCGCTTTTTATTGCTCCCGGCTGCTTTTAAAGCTGTCCGAAGTCAAACACGATGAAAACACCCATCCCTTAGCCTTTAGAGACGTATTTAATCAAGTCGGAATGAAATTGAGCCAATAGAAAATGGCCTTACTGCATTCACCCCCCCGTTCTATCATTCCTCCACCCCCTATCAAAACGCCTCTCCTCCCCGCTGACTCGTCAGAGGTCATCAGCGTGGAATCATGCATCTCCGTCATAAGCAGACTTGCCGAATGCATCAAAACTTCCGTTAACGAGAGCAAAAGTGTCACGGCCGGCAATAAAAAGACTATTGCGTTGGCGTCGGATGAAATACGCATAGCGATATCAAAGCTCCCCAACTTTGCTCGCCCTCTTAGCGATGAACTCGGCCACGAAGGTGAACCACCATCTTACATCGGCGACCTGAAAAATGATATCATCACTAGTGTTAAGGCAGAAGTCCAAGAGATGAAAAACCTCGTCAGAACAGATGATGATAACGAGGTACTCAAAAAAGAGATAGCGACTTGTGTGCGAGAGGAGTTGACTAAGCACCTCACTACTATCTCGAATCCACCTACTACACCCGGTGCTACTGCACCTGCGATTCCAACTTACGCGTCGACTGCCAGTGCGCCAGCAGCCCGGCGTCAAATTAAAGAAACACCACAAACCAGACCTGCCCTCATCATCGCGGCCAAAAGCGACACACAAACTCGCCAGGAAGTCGTCCAGTCCTTCAGAAATAGCATCAATTTCCGCACCACCACCTATGCGCCTTCAAGAATTCAGTCTGTGTCGAACAACAAACTTAGGGTCGAATTCGAAACTGAGAAACAGCGGGACGAGATCCTCAAGAAGCTTGAAACTTCCACCCAGCTCACCGCGGAACCGGCAAGGAAGCTACAACCCATGCTCATCCTCAAGGGAATCTCCACCGACACGCCCTCGGAGGAGCTAATCGACATCATAAGTGGTCAGAACGAAGAGCTATCACCCCTCATCGAGAATAAGGATGACCTGCGACTTGCCTTTAAAAGAAATAATCGAAACCCAAACCTCTACAACGCCATCCTTATCGCGCACCCCACCTTATGGCGCAAAATGGTCGAAATGGGAAGGCTTTGCATCGACTATCAACGCGTCCATTGCGAAGACTTCTCGCCATTTATCCAGTGCAAAAAGTGCCTGCAGTTCGGGCATATCAAGACCAAATGCACTGCGAAGCAATTCCCTTGCGCCTACTGCTCTGTAGAAGGCCACGACATCGAAAGCTGCCCGCTTCGAGAGAAGAAAGGCACTCCCAAATGTTTCAACTGCCAACAACACAATCATAAATTTAACACCAGCTACGACGTTGGGCACAAGGCCACTGCAAATAATTGCCCCAGAGTGAAATCACTGAAACTCAAAATTACTAGCCGCACTGATTATGGATAATACACTCATTAAAATAGTACAGTGTAACATCGATCGCTCAAAAAACAGTTTTCACGAATTCCTAACATATTTCTGTAATGGCCATTACGACATAGCCTTGTTATCCGAACCCTATATAGGATCTGGCAAGGAGGTCAAGCCTATATCGGGTATCGACATCTTCCAATTTTCAAATGGATGCAATGTTAAGGCATGCATCCTCGTCAAACCTGGATGTGGTGTGGTGTTGGGGGAGTCCGGAATGTCTTCAGCAAACTTAAGCGTGATTCAGCTGCAAACCGACCACCAGAAATGGTACCTAGCCTCAGCTTACGTAGAGCCAAGAGATGACACGTCCTGCACGCTTGAAGCAATCGACTTTTTCCTCAAAGCCACATCGCAATACAAGTGCTTAGTGGGGGGAGATTTTAATGGCTGGCACCCTGCGTGGGGCAGCGTAAAATCGAACCCTAGAGGAACCAGCGTCCTGGAACTTGCATACGCCAATGACATGTACGTCTGTAATACCGGAACCACCCCGACTTTTGAGACAGTAACACATGGGCGCGACCGATCGTCTATCATTGACGTGACGTTGGCTTCAGCCACAATGTACGACTCGGTACGGGATTGGAGGGTCAACCTGGACTGTTGCACGTCATCACAACACAATGCTATCGATTTCTGCATCGCCACTCGCAGACCCATAAACAAAGGAAATAACAACAATTCCACTTTCCTATTTAACACCAAAGGGGCGGACTGGGCAGCCTTTAAAGATGCTGTGCTGCACAGGATGACAACCTCGGACTTGCTCGATAGGGATGTGCCCAACCTCGATATCGAGCAGCTGGAGTATCTCGTCGTAGAAATTACCGGGTTGATACGCGACAGCTGCAACGAAACCATGCCTACCAAAGGTCAGAACCGTAAGTTCAAGCCTCCATGGTGGACCGAGAACCTCGAAACACAAAAGAGAGACATCATCGATCTCCACAGACGCATTCACACCGCAAAACGGCAAGGCCTACCACTCGAAACGCTTCTAGAAGAGAGTCAGAACAAGAAAGCCGTCTACTCGGAGGAACTCAAAAAGGAGTCCACCAAAAACTTTAGAAAGTTTTGCGAACTCCAGCAGAAAGAGAACGTCTGGTCGTTGACCAACCGACTTCTGAAAGAGACTGCGCCTAGAAGACCACCCATCACCCTTAAAGTAGGTGACAAATTCACCACCGATGGAGAGGAGACAGCCACGGCCCTCCTAAATCACTTCTACCCTGACGATACCCTCGATCTCATGCCTATACAAGAACAACTCCGTCTTCAGTATCATAGCCCTACGACCAACACAATAGATGACCATCCGTTCACAGAAGAAGAGGTTCTCGAGCAACTCAAACAGATAAGCCCCAATAAAGCCCCTGGACTCGACAACCTCACCTCCGATATCTGCCTCCAATTCACCGTTCACTACCCGCACTTGGTAACCGAAATCATGAACAGATGCCTCACTCTACAGTACTTTCCCCGAATATGGAAAGAGGCCTATGTCAAGATCATTCCCAAACCGGGAAAGGATGATCCAACGGACCTCAAATCCTTCCGCCCCATAGGCCTCATTCCAGTATTCGGGAAACTCTTAGAAAAGCTCTTCATTAAAAGGGTGGCCCACCACGCTGAGGTGGAGAACCAACTTAACCCTCAACAATTCGGTTTCCGCCAACAAAAAAGCACCACCCAAGCCATCCATTCAGCTCTGAATCACGTACACCATGCCAAACAAAACAACAAACTTGCAATAGCTATCTCACTTGACATTAGGGCGGCATTTGATAACGCTTGGTGGCCTGCCCTATTCCATCGACTTAAATATATCGGAACGCCGCAAAACATCTATGGGCTGATCAAAAACTATGTAGAGGATAGAACAGCCACGTTGGACCACGCGGGAGTTCGAGTGCGTAAAACTCTGACTAAGGGTTGCATTCAAGGTTCCGCGTGCGGTCCGGTCCTATGGAACCTGATCTTGGACGAGCTCCTGGACATGCAACTTCCATCAGGCTGCCACATGCAAGCCTTCGCTGATGACGTCCTGCTCGTAGTTACGGCGGATACTTCTGAAACATTGGAAGAACTAGCCAACAGCACCCTTGCTAACATCAGCGAATGGGGCAAACGCGTGAAACTCACCTTTGGTCCAGCAAAAACACAAGTCATCGCCTTCACGCCCAAAGCGAAAACCGCGCAGCTTCGAATGGACGGCACTGACCTTGTGTTTGTGCCCGAGATAAAACTCCTTGGCGTCATCTTAGACGAACACCTGCGCTTTAATAGCCACCTGAAGTATGTTCTGGGCAAAGCGACTCGCATATTTAACAAATTGAGAATGTACACTAGGTGCACGTGGGGTGCACACCCAGAAAACGCCCGCACAATCTATCTACACGTCATTGAACCAACAATTACGTATGCTGCTGGCATATGGGGGCACATAGTGAAAAGAAAGTGCGTCAAAAAACAAATTGCCAGCCTTCAGCGAGGTTTCGCATTAAAGGCCATTCGTGCCTTCCGGACCGTCTCTACAACTGCCGCTCTTGCATTGGCAGAGCTCATGCCACTCGATCTTAGGATCGAAGAAGTCCACCATATCGAGACGATCCGGCTCACGGGCACTAGTCATCTTCTGCCAGCAGACATAATCCCCGAGCGTCCCACACCCGTGCGTGAGCTATTACACCCAGCGACAAGACTTCCAAAATCCGTCACCAGTACCCGGAAATATGACGAAGAACAAGTGACCCAATCAACACCAGCGTCGCAGCACAATATTTTCACCGACGGCAGCAAACAGGACGACGGCACCGTTGGAGCGGCCTTTATCTGCTACGACCCGGGAGGAACGGCAACCACGAAAAAATTTAAACTCCACAACGTCTGCACAGTCTTCCAGGCTGAATTGTTGGCCATCCTGGAAGCTTGCAAATGGGCACACACAAGGAAACAAACCAGCACCATCATCTTCTCAGACTCCCAGTCGGCCATACAGGCAATCGCAGACCGGAGCAACACACACCCACTGGTCGCAAAAATCCACAAAATTATCCATAATCACACACAGAACACCACGGATACAACACCAACAATAAAAATCAAGTGGGTGAAAGGGCACAGCGGCATTGCAGGAAACGAAGCAGTGGATGCTGCTGCGAAAATGGCCACTCGGCTACACAAAGCGCCTGACTATAGTGCATACCCGATGTCATATGTCAAACACGAACTCAGGAAAACCAACCTGGCCAAGTGGCAAGCCAGGTATACATCAAGTGAGCAGGGGCAACACACTAAAATCATATTCCCGACATTGTTACAAATCCACAAATTCCGCAAAAAATTACAACAAAACTTCTTCATAACCCAAATTCTTACAGGCCACGGATTCCATAAACAATATCTACACCGATTCAAAATAACTGATGATGACAACTGTCCCTGCCACGACAACACTACACAAACACTTGACCACCTCCTCAGGGATTGCCCCAGATTCGCCATGGATCGCATGCAATATGAGGCAATCTCTGAGCGATTTGGTATCACAGCGTATGACATCGGGATGCTGACGGAAAACAAGGATGTCTTTGACGCCTACGTCAAATATGTGACCAAAATTATGAGCCATCTTAAAAAGTTTAATGGCACGTGATTAAAATATTATATATATTTCTTTGAATAAACATTTATCACTATTATATACGATCTTACATAACATAAGCGAAAAAACCATAACAAAAAGACAGTGTCTGTATCAAATCGCAGACACTGTCGAAACCAAATCAAGAACATAAAATAATACAAAACAAAAACCAAAGAGAAACAACAAACATGGGAAAAAAAAAAAAAAAAAAAAAAACCTAACCTAACCTAACCTAACCTAACCTAACCTAACCTAACCTAACCTTTTTTTTTTTTTTTTTTTTTTTGATAACGGGGGGAAATCCTCATGGATGTCCTCCGCCCCGGGGAGGGCGGAGGGGTCTGTCAGACTCTTACTGACTAAAACCACCCCGGTGTTCCGTCTCTCACTTACGCCGAGGATCACGGGAACTAGTAAGTCTTCCGCGATCCCCGGCTAGTGCCGGCCCGCCTATGCAGGCCACCTCGCGATAGGGGGGGAGTGAGGTGTTAAACTCCCCCCCACATCAATGAGAGGCGCGCGTGGAACACTACGCGCCGCCATCTCGGGTCCTAAGAAGTAGGGGGCGACGGATTCCCCGGTCCGTCGCCCCTGGACCCATTCAGGGGGGCTGGAAGAGGGCGTTGTCCACCCTCCGCCGACGCCCGGTGCGTCTGCTGCGAATCGGGTTAGCGGAAGCGATCTCCCGCTCCCTCTCCGCAGCCTCCTTCTGCGAAATAACTGTATCGCAGAAGGACACCACCGCGTCCCAGGACTCCTCGCTGTCGACCATCGAGTCGACAACGGCCGGCAGCGACAGGTCACTGCCTACTCCTGAGATGAGGGCACGGCGCGGCTCCGTCCAAGCGGCACACTCTGCCAGCGTGTGCCACGCCGTGTCCTCCCGACAGTCGACGCAGTGGTGACACCGAGCGTCCGGCTCCCTGTTTATGCGACACAGGTACTTCCCGAAGCAACCATGCCCCGAGAGCACCTGTGTCACCCGAAACGACAGGGAGCCGTGCCTCCTCCCGAGCCAGCGCTCGAGTACTGGCCGGATCGCCCCGATGGTGGCGGAGCCGGCGGTAGGGCGTGAAAGCCTGTCCCGCCATTCCGCCACCAGGGCTGCGCGAAGCTGTGACCGACGCAACTCCAAATGTCGCGGCGTCAGCCACTCGCCCCGCGCCCTCGAGTCCTCGCGCCACCGATGCAGCGACGCGAGTACCTTCGCCTCGAGGTCCCACGGTGGGGATCCGGCCAGTACGCAAGCCGCCTCGTAGGAGATCGTGCGATATCCCCTTATGACTCTGACGGCCATAGCTCGCTGCGGTTTCCGCAGGACAGCGATGCTGCCGGCCGTCAGGTCAGTCGCCCAGATCGGGGCCCCATACAGGGCCATCGATCGCACGATCCCCACGTAGAGCCGCCTACAGGCGGCGCTCGGGCCCCCCAGATTGGGAAGCAGCGTTGACAGCGCCCCAGCCGCGCCCAACAACTTGGGCGCCAGCCGCTGGAAGTGGGGTCCGAAATCCCACCGGCTGTCGAGCACCAATCCCAGATACTTCATGGAACCTAACCTAACCTAACCTAACCTAACCTAACCTAACCTAACCTAACCTAACCTAACCTAACCTTTTTTTTTTTTTTTTTTTTTTTGATGACGGGGGGAAATCCTCATGGATGTCCTCCGCCCCGGGGAGGGCGGAGGGGTCTGTCAGACTCTTACTGACTAAAACCACCCCGGTGTTCCATCTCTCACTTACGCCGGGGATCACGGGAACTAGTAAGTCTTCCGCGATCCCCGACTAGTGCCGGCCCGCCTATGCGGGCCACCTCGCGATAGGGGGGGAGTGAGGTGTTAAACTCCCTCCCACATCAATGAGAGGCGCGCGTGGAACACTACGCGCCACCATCTCGGGTCCTAAGAAGTAGGGGGCGACGGATTCCCCAGTCCGTCGCCCCTGGACCCATTTAGGGGGGCTGGAAGAGGGCGTTGTCCGCCCTCCGCCGACGCCCGGTGCGTCTGCTGCGGATCGGGTTAGCAGAAGCAATCTCCCGCTCCCTCTCCGCAGCCTCCTTCTGCGAAATAACTGTATCGCAGAAGGACGCCACCGCGTCCCAGGACTCCTCGCTGTCGACCATCGAGTCGACAACGGCCGGCAGCGACAGGTCGCTGCCTACTCCTGAGATGAGGGCACGGCGTGGCTCCGTCCAAGCGGCACACTCTGCCAGCGTGTGCCACGCCGTGTCCTCCCGACAGTCGACGCAGTGGTGACACCGAGCGTCCGGCTCCCTGTTTATGCGACACAGGTACTTCCCGAAGCAACCATGCCCCGAGAGCACCTGTGTCACCCGAAACGACAGGGAGCCGTGCCTCCTCCCGAGCCAGCGCTCGAGTACTGGCCGGATCGCCCCGATGGTGGCGGAGCCGGCGGTAGGGCGTGAAAGCCTGTCCCGCCATTCCGCCACCAGGGCTGCGCGAAGCTGTGACCGACGCAACTCCAAATGTCGCGGCGTCAGCCACTCGCCCCGCGCCCTCGAGTCCTCGCGCCACCGATGCAGCGACGCGAGTACCTTCGCCTCGAGGTCCCACGGTGGGGATCCGGCCAGTACGCAAGCTGCCTCGTAGGAGATCGTGCGATATCCCCTTATGACTCTGACGGCCATAGCTCGCTGCGGTTTCCGCAGGACAGCGATGCTGCCGGCCGTCAGGTCAGCCGCCCAGATCGGGGCCCCATACAGGGCCATCGATCGCACGATTCCTACGTAGAGCCGCCTACAGGCGGCGCTCGGGCCCCCCAGATTGGGAAGCAGCGTTGACAGCGCCCCAGCCGCGCCCAACAACTTGGGCGCCAGCCGCTGGAAGTGGGGTCCGAAGTCCCATCGGCTGTCGAGCACCAATCCCAGATACTTCATGGTGGACTCGACAGCAATTCGGGACCCCCCGACCACGATGTGTGATCCCGGCGGCGGCGCCCGCCGGGGGCCATGAAAAACCATGGCCTCCGACTTGTTGAGGGCCACCTCTAGGCCAAGGCGCCGTATGCGGGTCACCACCTGTGACACCGCAGCCGTCGCCAGCAACGCTGCCTCCCTGTACGAGCTCCCCCGGGCCGTGACCAGCGTGTCATCTGCATAACACGTCAGGTCCACGCCCGGCTGGAGCTCGCCCCTCAGCACCCAGTCGTACCCGATGTTCCACAGGAGCGGTCCCACGACCGAACCCTGTGGAACACCGCACGACATGCGGCGCTGGTTTCCGCCATCACGTCCCATGTAGGTGACACACCTATCCGCCAGATAGGCCCCAACGATGCGGCGGAGGTACGGAGGCACCCGATGGTACCGCAGTGCCTCCCGGATGCAGCTCCAGGGCAGGGTGTTGAAGGCGTTGGAAATGTCCAAGGACACCGCCAACATCACCCCACCCCGGGACACCGCTTCCTCCGCCAGGACTCTCACCCGCGATATCGCGTGGATGGTGGAGCGCCCGTGCCGAAAGCCGAACTGGCTCTCGGCGAGGTCAGGCCCCTCCCTGCTTAAGTGGCCGACGAGGCGGGCGGCGATAATCCGCTCAAACATCTTACCCACCTCGTCGAGCAGCACTATGGGCCTGTACGCGGACGGCGAGTCCGCGGGGCGCCCCACCTTCTTGAGCAGGACCAGACGACCAGATTTCCACAAAGTGGGAAACTGGCCCTGCTCAAGGCACGCGGTGTAGAGTCCTCTCAGTTGGGGCTCTAGCTCCTTCAGAGCGAGGGCTAGCACTATGCCGTGAATACCATCGGGCCCCGGAGCCACGTTCTTGGCCCGGAGCCGCATCACGGCCGCCCTCATCTCTGGCTGTGTCACCTCTGGGACGCTGATGGCGACCTCTTCGGTAGGCTCTGCGGCTGTGGGCAAAGCCATCGGCGGCGGAGTGTGCTCCGCTCTAGCCGGGAAGAGCGCTGCGACCACATCTTCCAGCAGCTCGGGTTGGAGACTCTCCGTGAGTGGAGGCGCCGCGGCTCGAAGTTTCCCTCGAACCGCACGATACGGGCGCCCCCACGGATCTCCGTCGAGAGTCTCCAACATCTCCTCCCTGGCTCGCGTCCTCGCTTCGCCGATGGCCAGCCACAGAGCCTCCTTAGCCGCGCGGTACACCTCATACAGCGCGGCTTCTTCGTCAGGGACCCGACGACGTCGCCTCCGGTATCGGGTGTACTGGCGTCTGACCGCCACGCACTCGACACGAAGTCGCGCGATCTCGGCAGACCACCAGTACACCTGGCGCCTTCCTGATTGCGTGTGGACGCGGGGCATGGACGCGTCGCTGATTTGCGTCATCGCCCCGCGAAACCACAGCGCCTCCTCTTCGACGTCGACGGGTCCAACCGTCGCCGACTCCCGGTTCCAGGCCTGGACAACAGCGGCCTCCTCGAGAACTTCCCTGTCGATGCGCTTACGCGCCCAGCGCGGGCCGTCCGTTCGCGGGGCCGATGGGCTGCGGCCGCCAGTGGTCTGGGCAGAGACGTCGAAGCGGATATATCTGTGATCCGACAACGTCTCCACCTCCACGGCGACACGCCAGTCGCGGACACGGCTCGCGACAGCAGGGCTTGCGAACGATACGTCTACGATCGAACCGCCCCGCTGCCGCACGCACGTGTATACCGAGCCCCGGTTTAGGACGACCAGGCCAGTCGTGACCACCCACTCCTCCAACACCTCACCCCTAGCATCGGTCACCGGAGATCCCCACGCCGAAGACTTGGCGTTGAGATCCCCTAGTAACAGCACGGGGCGAGGGTGGAGTCGGCCTACGACAGCCCCCAACTCGACAAGGAAGTTCTCGAAGTCGGCGAGGCTCTTGTTGGGCGAGAAATACGCTCCAACAATGCCAATGCCATCCGCGAGGGCGGCCACCCAACCGCGACCTCGGGACGGGTTGACGAGAGCCCTGCCGATGATGGCCACCAAGCCGTCTAGGTCTCCCACCCAGTTATCCCTGGGGGGGACAAAATACGGCTCGGCGACCACAGCCACGTCAATCGACCACTCTGCCATGCTCTGGATCAATAGATCCTGAGCTCTGGCAGCGTGGTTGATGTTGCCCTGGAGGAAATGGTAAGGCGCCATTAAGCGCAGTCCATTTCCGCACCATCACTGGGCCGGGAGTCGGCCGTAGGGCACCCAGGCTGAGGGGGGGGTAAAGAGCCCCCGGCAGCCTTGGTGCCTCTCCTTCTCTTCTTCTTTGTGGTGGGTGCGCCACAAGCTCTTCCACCCGCCCTGTGCCCAGCGGGCCTCCCTGCAGCTGTACAGAGGCTGCAGTTTGGTGCCGCTGTGCACTGGGCGGATTTATGGCCGGGTAGACCGCAGCGAAAACATTGCTCGCTGCGGTCTATAGCAGCGGTGCACCTCGCCCGGACATGCCCAATGTCCAGGCACCGATAGCACCGCAGCGCCCTGGGCTGCAGCAGTTTGACCCTTGCTGCAACCCACCCGACCAAGAGTCGTCCACCATCAGCAACTTTATTGCCCGCCGCCACTGGGCACCGCACCCAAACGACCCCGAGCCCGGAAGCGTCAGTGCGAATCTCGCCCACCCGCACATCATCAGGCGGACATCCTCCGGTTCTGGCAATGGCCGCCACAATCTCAGCCGGGGTGGTCGAGTCATCCAGGCCGTCGACTCGCAGCTCAGCGGTCTTTATCGGCCTGGACACTCGAACGTCCTCTGGGTTGAGGACCTCCCTCAGCTTGGCGGCCAGAATGTCCGCCTTCTCGCCGCTCGAAGCACCCGGCACCTCCAGCAGCCGCGCTCCCGTAATCGCCGGCCTACATCTTAGGCCGGACGATATGCCAAGTTCGGGGAGCGCGACTTTGGCTTTGGCCTCTAATAGGACCGCCTTATACGAGACGCCCCTTTCGACGGCTCCGGGCTGCAGTGTTATAACTACAGCCGCGGAGCGTGGGGCTCTGGGTCTAGGCGGCCTCTGGCTCTTCTGCGCAACCGGTGCAGGTGCCTTAACGGGTGCAGGTGGTGTTGCCCTCTTCTTCTTACGGCCCCCCTTTACGACCGTTGTCCAGGCCTCCGTGGACGGCCCGGGAGCGGTCGCCGGGGGACCGGCCGTCTGGGCAATGGGCGCAGGCTTGGCCTTGGCCTTCTTAGGCTTGCTGGCACCCTTCCCGGACCCGCTTGATTCAGCAGCCACGGCCGTCGAACCCGATTTGGCGGATTCAGCCGCCTTCCGGGTATCTGCGGCAAGCGGTGGCCGCAGAGTTTCGGCCGGCAGTAACCTCGCCTCGATAGCCTCGAGCCGAGCCCCGACCATTTGCCCGCACTGCATCATGCAGATACGAGCGATCTTCTCGACCTCCGCATCCGCAAGTGCAGCGGCCGATACTGAGGTCGACGATGAAGGCGACGGCGGGACCGGTGATCCGGTGGCCGTGGGAGCTGCCCTCTGAGCGGCAAACTGACGCTTGAGGTCATCCAACTCGGCTTGGAGACGGCGGTTCTCGTCCCACAGCTTCGCCGTCTCCTCCGTAGTCGAACGACTCTGGAGGACCTCGACGGCCTCTTTTATACCGTCGGCCGCCTCCTTAAGAGCGCGCGTGAACGTGCCCTTCAAGTTGCCGGATTTAGTGGCAACCTGAAGGACAACGCCCACGCCGTCCAAAACTTGGCGACTGAGCGCCACCGCCGATGGGCTCCCCCCAGCAGCCATCCGGGCAGAGCGCCGCTCCCGCAACTGACGGGCCAGCTCTTCGACCTCGTCAGCCGCTCTGGCCTTTCGCTGCGCCCGCTTAGCCGCATTGGCCTCCGCCTTGTTTGAGGGCAGCAGCAAGCCCTCGCCGACGTCTGAGAACGCGGGCTCGGAGTCGCTGCCCACGCTCTCAACGCTTTCCGCATTCTGCAACAGAGCCGGCGTACTTGGTCGGGATTTCGACCCAGACCGCCCACCGCACTCCGACAAACGAGCAGATGCTCGGCTTGCCACTGCTCGACCTCGCCCTCTTCCGCCCGTTGCCACCTTAGCGGCTGGCATTTCCACGCTATGGGAGCGTGGCGAGCGCTTTCTTCTTCCTTTGGGGGAAGACATCCCCTCCGTAGCCCGCGAGCGCTGCGGACTAATGCTCGCCACGCTCGCCATCTTCTCGGATGCAGTGTCGGGATCCGACATTGCACCCCCACTCATCCGCTCGACCAAAACGATCGGCGACTTCTCAAAATTTGGTTTTATTGTAGTATCCATATGATTCCCACGAGTGTGGGGGATATAAAAGGTCCACCTAGGGTTACCCCCTGTCCCTAGGCAAGTGTACATTTGTAACCCAACCAGGGGGTCCACCAATCCCTGGCTGGGGGTGCGCTTGAGACTGATGTGCCACCTGCAACTGAGAAGCTGCAGATGACACTACTCCTCAGCCATTCATACCCTCGCCGCACACCAAAACTTGGTATTAGAGGAATTTTTTATAGAGGTTCTCTTCCTCGCGATCCGGGCGATTAAGCCAAGATCCTCGTCCCGTTCCGAGTCATAAAACATGACCATGATCTCGTTACGGATTACGATTTCGACGGTTGCAGTCGGGAGAATCAGATCCCCCGCTGCTAGCCCGTTGGCAGGGTAAGTGCACAACGAGCGCCGCCCATGTTTCTCCATCTTGGAGAAACGTCCTACGCCCACTCAACCCATCCTCTGTAAGCAGAAGAGGGAGTGAGCGACCGTAGGGCGGTCTAAACGACCGACCCAGGAGCATAAGCTCCCCCCCACGCAGAAATTCGCCACAGACAATACCCTCTCCGACGTGGAAAGACTATTGGCCGTGCCCAGGATGCACCGGCCGTCCGACTGCCCTTTCCCCCGAACGTATTCGAAAGGAACGAGCAGCCGTCAGGCACACGAGGAGGTTTTCTGCCCGCACCCCAACCTAACCTAACCTAACCTAACCTAACCTAACCTAACCTAACCTAACCTAACCTAACCTAACCTAACCTAACCTAACCTAACCTAACCTAACCTAACCTAACCTAACCTTTTTTTTTTTTTTTTTTTTTTTGATTACGGGGGGAAATCCTCATGGATGTCCTCCGCCCCGGGGAGGGCGGAGGGGTCTGTCAGACTCTTACTGACTAAAACCACCCCGGTGTTCCGTCTCTCACTTACGCCGGGGATCACGGGAACTAGTAAGTCTTCCGCGATCCCCGACTAGTGCCGGCCCGCCTATGCGGGCCACCTCGCGATAGGGGGGGAGTGAGGTGTTAAACTCCCCCCCACATCAAAGAGAGGCGCGCGTGGAACACTACGCGCCGCCATCTCGGGTCCTAAGAAGTAGGGGGTGACGGATTCCCCAGTCCGTCGCCCCTGGACCCATTTAGGGGGGCTGGAAGAGGGCGTTGTCCGCCCTCCGCCGACGCCCGGTGCGTCTGCTGCGGATCGGGTTAGCAGAAGCGATCTCCCGCTCCCTCTCCGCAGCCTCCTTCTGCGAGATGACTGTTTCGCAGAAGGACACCACCGCGTCCCAGGACTCCTCGCTGTCGACCATCGAGTCGACAACGGCCGGCAGCGACAGGTCACTGCCTACTCCTGAGATGAGGGCACGGCGTGGCTCCGTCCAAGCGGCACACTCTGCCAGCGTGTGCCACGCCGTGTCCTCCCGACAGTCGACGCAGTGGTGACACCGAGCGTCCGGCTCCCTGTTTATGCGACACAGGTACTTCCCGAAGCAACCATGCCCCGAGAGCACCTGTGTCACCCGAAACGACAGGGAGCCGTGCCTCCTCCCGAGCCAGCGCTCGAGTACTGGCCGGATCGCCCCGATGGTGGCGGAGCCGGCGGTAGGGCGTGAAAGCCTGTCCCGCCATTCCACCACCAGGGCTGCGCGAAGCTGTGACCGACGCAACTCCAAATGTCGCGGCGTCAGCCACTCGCCCCGCGCCCTCGAGTCCTCGCGCCACCGATGCAGCGACGCGAGTACCTTCGCCTCGAGGTCCCACGGTGGGGATCCGGCCAGTACGCAAGCCGCCTCGTAGGAGATCGTGCGATATCCCCTTATGACTCTGACGGCCATAGCTCGCTGCGGTTTCCGCAAGACAGCGATGCTGCCGGCCGTCAGGTCAGCCGCCCAGATCGGGGCCCCATACAGGGCCATCGATCGCACGATCCCCACGTAGAGCCGCCTACAGGCGGCGCTCGGGCCCCCCAGATTGGGAAGCAGCGTTGACAGCGCCCCAGCCGCGCCCAACAACTTGGGCGCCAGCCGCTGGAAGTGGGGTCCGAAATCCCACCGGCTGTCGAGCACCAATCCCAGATACTTCATGGTGGACTCGACAGCAATTCGGGACCCCCCGACCACGATGTGTGATCCCGGCGGCGGCGCCCGCCGGGGGCCATGAAAGACCATGGCCTCCGACTTGTTGAGGGCCACATCCAGGCCAAGGCGCCGTATGCGGGTCACCACCTGTGACACCGCAGCCGTCGCCAGCAACGCTGCCTCCCTGTACGAGCTCCCCCGGGCCGTGACCAGCGTGTCATCTGCATAACACGTCAGGTCCACGCCCGGCTGGAGCTCGCCCCTCAGCACCCAGTCGTACCCGATGTTCCACAGGAGCGGTCCCACGACCGAACCCTGTGGAACACCGCACGACATGCGGCGCTGGTTTCCGCCATCACGTCCCATGTAGGTGACACACCTATCCGCCAGATAGGCCCCAACGATGCGGCGGAGGTACGGAGGCACCCGATGGTACTGCAGTGCCTCCCGGATGCAGCTCCAGGGCAGGGTGTTGAAGGCGTTGGAAATGTCCAAGGACACCGCCAACATCACCCCACCCCGGGACACAGCTTCCTCCGCCAGGACTCTCACCCGCGATATCGCGTGGATGGTGGAGCGCCCGTGCCGAAAGCCAAACTGGCTCTCGGCTAGGTCAGGCCCCTCTCTGCTTAAGTGGCCGACGAGGCGGGCGGCGATAATCCGCTCAAACATCTTACCCACCTCGTCGAGCAGCACTATGGGCCTGTACGCGGACGGCGAGTCCGCGGGGCGCCCCACCTTCTTGAGCAAGACCAGACGACCAGCTTTCCACAAAGTGGGAAACTGGCCCTGCTCAAGGCACGCGGTGTAGAGTCCTCTCAGTTGGGGCTCTAGCTCCTTCAGAGCGAGGGCTAGCACGATGCCGTGAATACCATCGGGCCCCGGAGCCACGTTCTTGGCCCGGAGCCGCATCACGGCCGCCCTCATCTCTGGCTGTGTCACCTCTGGGACGTTGATGGCGACCTCTTCGGTAGGCTCTGCGGCTGTGGGCAAAGCCATCGGCGGCGGAGTGTGCTCCGCTCTAGCCGGGAAGAGCGCTGCGACCACATCTTCCAGCAGCTCGGGTTGAAGACTCTCCGTGAGTGGAGGCGCCGCGGCTCGAAGTTTCCCTCGAACCGCACGATACGGGCGCCCCCACGGATCTCCGTCGAGAGTCTCCAACATCTCCTCCCTGGCTCGCGTCCTCGCTTCGCCGATGGCCAACCACAGAGCCTCCTTAGCCGCGCGGTACACCTCATACAGCGCGGCTTCTTCGTCAGGGACCCGACGACGTCGCCTCCGGTATCGGGTGTACTGGCGTCTGACCGCCACGCACTCGACACGTAATCGCGCGATCTCGGCAGACCACCAGTACACCTGGCGCCTTCCCGATTGCGTGTGGACGCGGGGCATGGACGCGTCGCTGATTTGCGTCATCGCCCCGCGAAACCACAGCGCCTCCTCTTCGACGTCGACGGGTCCAACCGTCGCCGACTCCCGGATCCAGGCCTGGACAATAGCGGCCTCCTCGAGAACTTCCCTGTCGATGCGCTTACGCGCCCAGCGCGGGCCGTCCGTTCGCGGGGCCGATGGACTGCGGCCGCCTGCGGTCTGGGCGGAGACGTCGAAGCGGATATATCTGTGATCCGACAACGTCTCCACCTCCACCGCGACACGCCAGTCGCGGACACGGCTCGCGACAGCAGGGCTAGCGAACGATACGTCCACGATCGAACCGCCCCGCTGCCGCACGCACGTGTACACCGAGCCCCGGTTTAGGACGACCAGGCCAGTCGTGACCACCCACTCCTCCAGCGCCTCACCCCTAGCATCGGTCACCGGGGATCCCCACGCCGAAGACTTGGCGTTGAGATCCCCTAGTAACAGCACGGGGTGAGGGTGGAGTTGGCCTACGACGGCCCCCAACTCGACAAGGAAGTTCTCGAAGTCGGCGAGGCTCTTGTTGGGCGAGAAATACGCCCCAACAATGCCAATGCCGTCCGCGAGGGCGGCCACCCAACCGCGACCTCGGGACGGGTTGACGAGAGCCCCGCCGATGATGGCCACCGAGCCGTCTAGGTCTCCCACCCAGTTATCCCTGGGGGGAACGAAATACGGCTCGGCGACCACAGCCACGTCGATCGACCACTCTGCCATGCTCTGGATCAATAGATCCTGAGCTCTGGCAGCGTGGTTGATGTTGCCCTGGAGGAAATGGTAAGGCGCCATTATGCGCAGTCCATTCCCTCCGTCGCACCATCACTGGGCCGGGAGTCGGCCGTAGGGCACCCAGGCTGAGGGGGGGGTAAAGAGCCCCCGGCAGCCTTGGTGCCTCTCCTCTTCTTCTTCTGTGTGGTGGGTGCGCCACAGGCTCTTCCACCCGCCCTGTGCCCAGCGGGCCTCCCTGCAGCTGTACAGAGGCTGCAGTTTGGCGCCGCTGTGCACTGGGCGGACTTATGGCCAGTCTTACCGCAGCGAAAGCATTGCTCGCTGCGGTCTATTTCGGCGGTGCACCCTGCCCGGACATGCCCAATGTCCAGGCAGCGGTAGCACCGTAGCGCTCTGGGTTGCAGCAGCTTGACTCTCGCTGCAACCCAGCCCACCAACAGGCGCCCACCGTCGGCGACTTTGTTTGCCGACGACACTGGGCACCGCACCCAGATGGCTCCGAGACCGGAAGCGCCGGTTCGGATGTCGCCCGTGCGCACGTCCTCAGGCGGACATCCTCCGGCTTTGGCGATGGCTGCCACAACCTCAGCCGGAGTCGTCGAGTCGTCCAGGCCGTCGACTCGCAGCTCGGCGGTCTTCATTGGCCTGGACACTCGAACGTCCTCGGGGTTGAGGACCTCCCTCAATTTGGCGGCCAGGATGTCCGCCTTTTCTCCGCTAGAAGCACCCGGCACCTCTAGCAGCCGAGCACCCGTCATCGCCGTCCTAAACCCGACGCCCGACGTTATGCCAAGGTCGGGGAAAGCGACTTTGGCTTTGGCCTCCGTCAGGACCGACTTGTACGAGACGCCCCTTTCGGCGGCTCCGGGCTGCAGTGTAATAACCACAGCCGCGGAGCGTGGGGCTCTCGGCCTAGGCGGCCTCTGGGTCCTCTTCGAAGAAGCCGGTGGCGGTGCCACAGTGACTTGAGGCGGCGCTGCCTTCTTCTTTTTCTTGCGTCCCCGCTTGACGACCGTTGTCCAGGCCTCCGTAGAAGGCCCAGAAGCGGTCGCCGGGGGACCGGCCGTCTGAGAGGTGGGCCCAGGCTTGGGCGCCTTGACCTTCTTTGGCTTGCTGGCACCCTTCCCGGACCCGCTTGGTTCAGCAGCCACGGCCGTCGAACCCGATTTGGCGGACTCAGCCGCCTTCCGGGTATCTGCGGCAAGCGGTGGCCGCAGAGTTTCGGCCGGCAGCAACCTCGCCTCGATAGCCTCGAGCCGAGCCCCGACCATTTGCCCGCACTGCATCATGCAGATGCGAGCGATCTTCTCGACCTCCGCATCCGCAAGTGCAGCGGCCGATACTGAGGTCGACGATGAAGGCGACGGCGGGACCGCTGATCCGGTGGCCGTGGGAGCTGCCCTCTGAGCGGCAAACTGACGCTTGAGGTCCTCCAACTCGGCTTGGAGACGGCGGTTCTCGTCCCACAGCTTCGCCGTCTCCTCCGTAGTCGAACGACTCTGGAGGACCTCGACGGCCTCTTTTATACCGTCGGCCGCCTCCTTAAGAGCACGCGTGAACGTGCCCTTCAAGTTGCCGGATTTAGTGGCAACCTGAAGGACAACGCCCACGCCGTCCAAAACTTGGCGACTGAGCGCCACCGCCGATGGGCTCCCCCCGGCAGCCATCCGGGCAGAGCGCCGCTCCCGCAACTGACGGGCCAGCTCTTCGACCTCGTCAGCCGCTCTGGCCTTTCGCTGCGCCCGCTTAGCCGCATTGGCCTCCGCCTTGTTTGAGGGCAGCAGCAAGCCCTCGCCGACGTCTGAGAACGCGGGCTCGGAGTCGCTGCCCACGCTCTCAACGCTTACCGCATTCTGCAACGGAGCCGGCGTACTTGGTCGGGATTTCGACCCAGACCGCCCACCGCACTCCGACAAACGAGCAGATGCTCGGCTTGCCACTGCTCGACCTCGCCCACTTCCGCCCGTTGCCACCTTAGCGGCCGGCATTTCCACGCTATGGGAGCGTGGCGAGCGCTTCCTCCTTCCTTTGGGGGAAGACATCCCCTCCGTAGCTCTTGAGCGCTGCGAACTAACGCTCGCCACGCTCGCCATCTTCTCGGTTGCAGTGTCGGACTCCGACACAGCACCCCCACTTATCCGCTCGACCAAAACGATCGGCGTCTTCTCAAAGGTTGTTTTTAAAAAATTGGTATCCATATGATTCCCACGAGTGTGGGGGATATAAAAAGTCCACCTAGGGTTACCCCCTGTCCCTAGGTAAGTGTACATTTGTAACCCAACCAGGGGGTCCACCAATCCCTGGCTGGGGGTGCGCTTGAGACTGATGCGCCAGCTGCAACTAAGAAGCTGCAGATGACACTACTCCTCAGCCATTCATACCCTCGCCGCACACCAAAACTTGGTATTAGAGGAATTTTTTATAGAGGTTATCTTCCTCGCGATCCGGGCGATTAAGCCAAGATCCTCGTCCCGCTCCGAGTCATAAAACATGACCATGATCTCGTTACGGATTACGATTTCGACGGTTGCAGTCGGGAGAATCAGATCCCCCGCTGCTAGCCCGTTGGCAGGGTAAGTGCACAACGAGCGCCGCCCATGTTTCTCCACCTTGGAGAAACGTCCTACGCCCACTCAACCCATCCTCTGTAAGCAGAAGAGGGAGTGAGCGACCGTAGGGCGGTCTAAACGACCGACCCAGGAGCATAAGCTCCCCCCCACGCAGAAATTCGCCACAGACAATACCCTCTCCGACGTGGAAAGACTATTGGCCGTGCCCAGGATGCACCGGCCGTCCGACTGCCCTTTCCCCCGAACGTATTCGAAAGGAACGAGCAGCCGTCAGGCACACGAGGAGGTTTTCTGCCCGCACCCCAACCTAACCTAACCTAACCTAACCTTTTTTTTTTTTTTTTTTTTTTTTGATGACGGGGGGAAATCCTCATGGATGTCCTCCGCCCCGGGGAGGGCGGAGGGGTCTGTCAGACTCTTACTGACTAAAACCACCCCGGTGTTCCGTCTCTCACGTACACCGGGGATCACGGGAACTATTGAGTCTTCCGCGATCCCCGACTAGTGCCGGCCCGCCAATGCGGGCCACCTCGCGATAGGGGGGGAGTGAGGTGTTAAACTCCCCCCCACATCAAAGAGAGGCGCGCGTGGAACACTACGCGCCGCCATCTCGGGTCCTAAGAAGTAGGGGGCGACGGATTCCCCAGTCCGTCGCCCCTGGACCCATTCAGGGGGGCTGGAAGAGGGCGTTGTCCGCCCTCCGCCGACGCCCGGTGCGTCTGCTGCGGATCGGGTTAGCGGAAGCGATCTCCCGCTCCCTCTCCGCAGCCTCCTTCTGCGAGATGACTGTTTCGCAGAAGGACACCACCGCGTCCCAGGACTCCTCGCTGTCGACCATCGAGTCGACAACGGCCGGCAGCGACAGGTCGCTGCCTACTCCTGAGATGAGGGCACGGCGTGGCTCCGTCCAAGCGGCACACTCTGCCAGCGTGTGCCACGCCGTGTCCTCCCGACAGTCGACGCAGTGGTGACACCGAGCGTCCGGCTCCCTGTTTATGCGACACAGGTACTTCCCGAAGCAACCATGCCCCGAGAGCACCTGTGTCACCCGAAACGACAGGGAGCCGTGCCTCCTCCCGAGCCAGCGCTCGAGTACTGGCCGGATCGCCCCGATGGTGGCGGAGCCGGCGGTAGGGCGTGAAAGCCTGTCCCGCCATTCCGCCACCAGGGCTGCGCGAAGCTGTGACCGACGCAACTCCAAATGTCGCGGCGTCAGCCACTCGCCCCGCGCCCTCGAGTCCTCGCGCCACCGATGCAGCGACGCGAGTACCTTCGCCTCGAGGTCCCACGGTGGGGATCCGGCCAGTACGCAAGCCGCCTCGTAGGAGATCGTGCGATATCCCCTTATGACTCTGACGGCCATAGCTCGCTGCGGTTTCCGCAGGACAGCGATGCTGCCGGCCGTCAGGTCAGCCGCCCAGATCGGGGCCCCATACAGGGCCATCGATCGCACGATCCCCACGTAGAGCCGCCTACAGGCGGCGCTCGGGCCCCCCAGATTGGGAAGCAGCGTTGACAGCGCCCCAGCCGCGCCCAACAACTTGGGCGCCAGCCGCTGGAAGTGGGGTCCGAAGTCCCACCGGCTGTCGAGCACCAATCCTAAATACTTCATGGTGGACTCGACAGCAATTCGGGACCCCCCGACCACGATGTGTGATCCCGGCGGCGGCGCCCGCCGGGGGCCATGAAAGACCATGGCCTCCGACTTATTGAGGGCCACCTCCAGGCCAAGACGCCGTATGCGGGTCACCACCTGTGACACCGCAGCCGTCGCCAGCAACGCTGCCTCCCTGTACGAGCTCCCCCGGGCCGTGACCAGCGTGTCATCTGCATAACACGTCAGGTCCACGCCCGGCTGGAGCTCGCCCCTCAGCACCCAGTCGTACCCGATGTTCCACAGGAGCGGTCCCACGACCGAACCCTGTGGAACACCGCACGACATGCGGCGCTGGTTTCCGCCATCACGTCCCATGTAGGTGACACACCTATCCGCCAGATAGGCCCCAACGATGCGGCGGAGGTACGGAGGCACCCGATGGTACTGCAGTGCCTCCCGGATGCAGCTCCAGGGCAGGGTGTTGAAGGCGTTGGAAATGTCCAAGGACACCGCCAACATCACCCCACCCCGGGACACAGCTTCCTCCGCCCGGACTCTCACCCGCGATATCGCGTGGATGGTGGAGCGCCCGTGCCGAAAGCCAAACTGGCTCTCGGCTAGGTCAGGCCCCTCTCTGCTTAAGTGGCCGACGAGGCGGGCGGCGATAATCCGCTCAAACATCTTACCCACCTCGTCGAGCAGCACTATGGGCCTGTACGCGGACGGCGAGTCCGCGGGGCGCCCCACCTTCTTGAGCAGGACCAGACGACCAGATTTCCACAAAGTGGGAAACTGGCCCTGCTCAAGGCACGCGGTGTAGAGTCCTCTCAGTTGGGGCTCTAGCTCCTTCAGAGCGAGGGCTAGCACTATGCCGTGAATACCATCGGGCCCCGGAGCCACGTTCTTGGCCCGGAGCCGCATCACGGCCGCCCTCATCTCTGGCTGTGTCACCTCTGGGACGTTGATGGCGACCTCTTCGGTAGGCTCTGCGGCTGTGGGCAAAGCCATCGGCGGCGGAGTGTGCTCCGCTCTAGCCGGGAAGAGCGCTGCGACCACATCTTCCAACAGCTCGGGTTGGAGACTCTCCGTGAGTGGAGGCGCCGCGGCTCGAAGTTTCCCTCGAACCGCACGATACGGGCGCCCCCACGGATCTCCGTCGAGAGTCTCCAACATCTCCTCCCTGGCTCGCGTCCTCGCTTCGCCGATGGCCAGCCACAGAGCCTCCTTAGCCGCGCGGTACACCTCATACAGCGCGGCTTCTTCGTCAGGGACCCGACGACGTCGCCTCCGGTATCGGGTGTACTGGCGTCTGACCGCCACGCACTCTACACGTAGTCGAGCGATCTCGGCAGACCACCAGTACACCTGGCGCCTTCCTGATTGCGTGTGGACGCGGGGCATGGACGCGTCGCTGATTTGCGTCATCGCCCCGCGGAACCACAGCGCCTCCTCTTCGACGTCGACGGGTCCAACCGTCGCCGACTCCCGGTTCCAGGCCTGGACAACAGCGGCCTCCTCGAGAACTTCCCTGTCGATGCGCTTACGCGCCCAGCGCGGGCCGTCCGTTCGCGGGGCCGATGGGCTGCGGCCGCCAGTGGTCTGGGCAGAGACGTCGAAGCGGATATATCTGTGATCCGATAACGTCTCCACCTCCACGGCGACACGCCAGTCGCGGACACGGCTCGCGACAGCAGGGCTAGCGAACGATACGTCTACGATCGAACCGCCCCGCTGCCGCACGCACGTGTATACCGAGCCCCGGTTTAGGACGACCAGGCCAGTCGTGACCACCCACTCCTCCAACACCTCACCCCTAGCATCGGTCACCGGAGATCCCCACGCCGAAGACTTGGCGTTGAGATCCCCTAGTAACAGCACGGGGCGAGGGTGGAGTCGGCCTACGACGGCCCCCAACTCGACAAGGAAGTTCTCGAAGTCGGCGAGGCTCTTGTTGGGCGAGAAATACGCCCCAACAATGCCAATGCCGTCCGCGAGGGCGGCCACCCAACCGCGACCTCGGGACGGGTTGACGAGAGCCCTGCCGATGATGGCCACCAAGCCGTCTAGGTCTCCCACCCAGTTATCCCTGGGGGGGACAAAATACGGCTCGGCGACCACAGCCACGTCAATCGACCACTCTGCCATGCTCTGGATCAATAGATCCTGAGCTCTGGCAGCGTGGTTGATGTTGCCCTGGAGGAAATGGTAAGGCGCCATTAAGCGCAGTCCATTTCCGCACCATCACTGGGCCGGGAGTCGGCCGTAGGGCACCCAGGCTGAGGGGGGGGTAAAGAGCCCCCGGCAGCCTTGGTGCCTCTCCTTCTCTTCTTCTTTGTGGTGGGTGCGCCACAAGCTCTTCCACCCGCCCTGTGCCCAGCGGGCCTCCCTGCAGCTGTACAGAGGCTGCAGTTTGGCGCCGCTGTGCACTGGGCGGATTTATGGCCGGGTAGACCGCAGCGAAAACATTGCTCGCTGCGGTCTATAGCAGCGGTGCACCTCGCCCGGACATGCCCAATGTCGAGGCAACGGTAACACCGCAGCGCTCTGGGTTGCAGCAGCTTGACTCTCGCTGCAACCCAGCCCACCAACAGGCGCCCACCGTCGGCGACCTTGTTTGCCGCCGACACGGGGCACCGCACCCAGATGGCACCGAGACCGGAAGTGCCGGTTCGGATGTCGCCCGTGCGCACGTCGTCAGGCGGACATCCTCCGGCTTTGGCGATGGCTGCCACAACCTCAGCCGAAGTCGTCGAGTCGTCCAGGCCGTCGACGCGCAACTCAGCAGTCTTCATAGGCCTGGACACTCGAACGTCCTCGGGGTTGAGAACCTCCCTCAACTTGGCGGCCAGGATGTCCGCCTTCTCGCCGCTCGAGGCACCCGGCACCTCCAGCAGCCGCGCCCCCGTTATCGCCGGCCTACATCTTAGGCCGGACGATATGCCAAGTTCGGGGAGCGCGACTTTGGCTTTGGCCTCTAATAGGACCGCCTTATACGAGACGCCCCTTTCGACGGCTCCGGGCTGCAGTGTTATAACTACAGCCGCGGAGCGTGGGGCTCTGGGCCTAGGCGGCCTCTGGCTCTTCTGCGCAACCGGTGCAGGTGCCTTAGCGGGTGCAGGTGGTGTTGCCTTCTTCTTCTTACGGCCCCCCTTTACGACCGTTGTCCAGGCCTCCGTGGAGGCCCCGGGAGCGGTCGCCGGGTGACCGGCCGTCTGGGCAGTGGGCCCAGGCTTGGACGCCGGGGGAGCAGCCTTCTGGGATGTGGGCGCAGGCTTTGTCTTCTTAGACTTTTTGCCTCCCTTCCTGGACCCGCTTGGCTCAGCCACAGCCATCGACCCCGATTTGGCGTGTTCAGCCGGCTTCCGCGTATCGGCAGCAAGCGGCGGCCGCAGAGTTTCAGCCGGGAGAAGCCTCCCCTCTATGGCCTCCATCCGGGCCCCCACCATCTGCCCGCACTGCATCATGCAGATGCGAGCGATCTTCTCGATCTCCGCATCCGCAAGTGCAGGGACCGATGATGGGGCCGTTGATGGAGCCGGCGGCGGGACCGGCAATTGGGTGGCCGCGGGAACTGCCCTCTGGGCGGCAAACTGCCGCTTGAGGTCCTCCAGCTCGGCTTGGAGACGGCGGTTCTCAGCCCACAGCTTCGCCGTCTCCTCCGTGCTTGACCGACTTTGGAGGACCTCGACGGCCTCTTTGATGCCGTCAGCCGCCTCCTTCAGCGCGCGCGTGAACGTGCCCTTCAAGTTGCCGGATTTAGTGGCAACCTGAAGGACAACGCTCACGCCATCCAAAACTTGGCGGCTAAGCGCCACCGCCGATGGGCTCTCCCCGGCAGCCATCCGGGCTGAGCGCCGCTCCCGCAGCTGACGGGCCAACTCTTCGACCTCGTCAGCCGCTCTGGCCTTTCTCTGCGCCCGCTTAGCCGCATTGGCCTCCGCCTTATTTGAGGGCAGCAGCAAGCCCTCACCGATGTCTGAGAATGCGGGCCCGGAGTCACTGCCCACACTCTCGACGCTCGCCGCATGCTCCAACGGAGCCGGCGTGTCGGGTCGGGATATCGCCCCGGACGGCCCACCGCACTCCGACAAACGATTCGAAGGTCCGCTAGCTATTGCGCGACCTCGCCCACTTCCGCCCGTTGCCACCTTAGCGGCCGGCATTTCCACGCTATGGGAGCGTGGCGAGCGCTTTCTCCTTCCTTTGGGGGAAGACATCCCCTGCGTAGCCCGCGAGCGCTGCGAACTAACGCTCGCCACGCTCGCCCTCTTCTCGGATGCGGTGTCGGAATCCGACAAAGCATCCCCACTCATCCGCTCGATCA
Organism: Polymixis flavicincta; assembly: GCA_949987655.1. NCBI lineage: Eukaryota > Metazoa > Arthropoda > Insecta > Lepidoptera > Noctuidae > Polymixis > Polymixis flavicincta. The sequence goes on along the minus strand of OX465193.1, from coordinate 22,226,353 downwards.
AAACGATCGGCGACTTCTCAAGATTTGTTTTTTTATTTTTGGTATCCATTTGATTCCCACGAGTATGGGGGATATAACAAGTCCACCTAGGGTTACCCCCTGTCCCTAGGTAAGTGTACATTTGTAACCCAACCAGGGGGTCCACCAATCCCTGGCTGGGGGTGCGCTCGAGACTGATGCGCCAGCTGCAACTAAGAAGCTGCAGATGACACTACTCCTCAGCCATTCATACCCTCGCCGCACACCAAAACTTGGTATTAGAGGAATTTTTTATAGAGGTTATCTTCCTCGCGATCCGGGCGATTAAGCCAAGATCCTCGTCCCGCTCCGAGTCATAAAACATGACCATGATCTCGTTACGGATTACGATATCGACGGTTGCAGTCGGGAGAATCAGATCCCCCGCTACTAGCCCGTTGGCAGGGTAAGTGCACAACGAGCGCCGCCCATGTTTCTCCACCATGTCCTCTGTTTGAAACAGACAGACATGTGGAGAAACGTCCTACGCCCACTCAATTCATCCTCTGTAAGCAGAGGAGGGAGTGAGCGACCGTAGGGCGGTCTAAACGACCGACCTAGGAGCATAAGCTCCCCCCCACGCAGAAATTCGCCACAGACAATATCCTCTCCGACGTGGAAAGACTATTGGCCGTGCCCAGGATGCACCGGCCGTCCGACTGCCCTTTCCCCCGAACGTATTCGAAAGGAACGAGCAGCCGTCGGGCACACGAGGAGGTTTTCTGCCCGCACCCCAACCTAACCTAACCTAACCTAACCTAACCTTTTTTTTTTTTTTTTTTTTTTTTTTTTTTTTTTTGATTACGGGGGGAAATCCTCATGGATGTCCTCCGCCCCGGGGAGGGCGGAGGGGTCTGTCAGACTCTTACTGACTAAAACCACCCCGGTGTTCCGTCTCTCACTTACGCCGAGGATCACGGGAACTAGTAAGTCTTCCGCGATCCCCGGCTAGTGCCGGCCCGCCTATGCGGGCCACCTCGCGATAGGGGGGGAGTGAGGTGTTAAACTCCCCCCCCACATCAATGAGAGGCGCGCGTGGAACACTACGCGCCGCCATCTCGGGTCCTAAGAAGTAGGGGGCGACGGATTCCCCAGTCCGTCGCCCCTGGACCCATTTAGGGGGGCTGGAAGAGGGCGTTGTCCGCCCTCCGCCGACGCCCGGTGCGTCTGCTGCGGATCGGGTTAGCGGAAGCGATCTCCCGCTCCCTCTCCGCAGCCTCCTTCTGTGAGATGACTGTCTCGCAGAAGGACACCACCGCGTCCCAGGACTCCTCGCTGTCGACCATCGAGTCGACAACGGCCGGCAGCGACAGGTCACTGCCTACTCCTGAGATGAGGGCACGGCGTGGCTCCGTCCAAGCGGCACACTCTGCCAGCGTGTGCCACGCCGTGTCCTCCCGACAGAACCTACAGAACCTAACCTAACCTAACCCAACCGACTAAACATCGCACGTGCAACATCTACTCCGCGTTAAAAAATTCTCTGAAAATAGACGCGTTGAGTTACGTACGCGAAAAAGTCTTCAGTGACATTGTGCAGTGACAACTCAACACGGAAATTGTGGGCAAGTCTCTACCTCCACGGATCAAGGAGCAGGACCTTCGCAAAGTCATCAGCGAATAACTCGTCACAGGTCAGTGCAGTCGCCCTACCTCCATAACACCGGAGAGACGCAGCAAAGGCCTGTCCAAGAACATCGGGACCAGGAAAATCGGAGCAGCGGTCTGGGAGTTATTAAGGTACGAAAAACGCCAAAAACACGTGGTTTTGAGGTTAGACTAACCTCACTTATCACCCACGCGGTTTCAAACACACGAGGCGTGACGTACAGCCAGTCATCCCAGCCCTTACTGGAGACTCCGAAGACGGCCGAGGAATCCGCATACAGACCACACATCAGCGTGACGACTCCGCATCACAACACCAGGTTAGCCCCGAGGGTACTCCTGAACCCCAAGTCCTACCCCCCCCCGAGTTTGGGTTCATCCGACTCGGGACCTCAAGCCCTTACCCCCCTCTTCCATAATACCCCTTAAAATCCCCCATTTGCATTTACCCCCCCCCCCTCATATTACCCCCCCAGACCTGTAAAAGGGTACCCCTCCCACCAGACGACAGCGCCCCCCCCCCTTACTTACCTCACCCCCCCTCACCCACATAGTCGTCACACGAGACACCCCCCCCCCGACCCCCTCCCTCACCCCCCCTCACCCCTAATCGACGCCCCACGAACCCCCCCCCCCGACCCCCCCCCCCCCCCCCCCAACGCCGCCCCGCGAAACCCACACCCCCTCCCCCCAGCCCCTTGGGGCTACCTAGCAGCGTAACATAGCCCCTGTTGGAGCTAGCAACCCGAGCTTGGGCTCATTTTGAAGGGCGTAAAACCCTCTTCAACTTGGCCCCGCCACAATCCCGAAAAGAAGCACCTTATCAAGTCACGCCGGAGAAATCCACTGAGGACCATCACCAGCGTGCACAAAGGCCTCAGAACATCCGAGGCCTGCAATTGTCGTACTCCTCACCGGACAGCGGACGCAGACCATCAGCGGATCCTTCCAGTGACTCCATTCACATAACATAGTTTTAAGAAAAAAAAAAAAAAAAAAACACTACACAAAGGCAAACCTAGCAATAGTTAGTAAGTAATATAACACAACAATATCAAACACATTCCACTCTTCTGTAACAACTACCCTTCACTCCCCAAAAACAACTTCATAATGTCTTCCAGAACATCGACCTCATCCCGCAAAATGACCACGGAGGCCGTAAAAGCCCCGAAAACACTTAGGGAAAAAGTTTTAAAAAACGTTGCGAAATCCGTAAACTCGGATAAGTCCGCCCACCCATCGCAGGGACCACGGGCGCCGAAGGCAGCGTCGGAACCTGACGACACGAGCATGCTTCCGTCGCTGCCATCGGCGCCTGGGACGTCTCAGACGGAGGAGAGTAAGAGAGTGTCAGAAATTATCATCAACTGGGAGCAATGTGGTATTTCCCCCCCCCACCAGATCAATTCGGACGAGGAAAGCTCGGTGGCCTCGACAGTGAGCCAGGCCGACCGTCCCGGAAGTGGACGGCCCAGTCTCCTATACAGAACTCCGAGAAGGGGTACAGGGGTGGAAATGGACTTGGCCACGAGAGAAGCAAACGATCTGCTGCAGAAGGGGAAGGACGCACTGGAGGCGGCGGGGAACATGAAGAGGGAGTGTAAGACCACCGCCCATGAGTGCCTACAAGGACTGTACGAGACGGCCCTTTCACTGGCAGACTCGAGATCACGTCATAAGTACAACCTCGAGAAGGAGCGCTCTCGACATGCACAAGAGCTTGTGCGTGTCGAGAGAGCTCACACACGGGAGCTTATGACAATGAAGACCGAGCTGTCTCCAATAAGAGCGGACGTCTCGGACACCAAAAAGGAGGCGAAAGGGATTCGGGAGTGGCTGGGTTAAACCTAGGCGGCGGATCCTCCCTGCGACCAAGGATCCGCCCGCCGAGGCCAGGCTGGCCGCCTCCCTGAAACTCCCCCCCCGGGCGGTGAGGAGAGTGTCATCCGCGTAGCAAACGACACTCGTGCCTCGGAGGAGAGTTCCCCGCAGGAGCCAATCATAGCCGATGTTCCAGAGGAGAGGTCCTACGACTGACCCCTGCGGAACGCCGGCTTCAACTGCGTACCGCCGGACTTGGCCAGTCCTATTTACCAGGAGGACCGCCCGATCCTCCAGGTAGCTGGCCAGCAGATTGCGCAGGTATCGAGGTACTCCGTGGAATCGGAGCGCCTCTAGGATGGTGGAGTGGGGAACGGAGTTGAAGGCATTTGCAATGTCGAATGACACAGCCAACAATCCGTCCCCCGCCTCCATCGCCTCCTTCACCTGACCCTTAAGGCAAGCCAGCGCGTCCACTGTGGAACGCTCAGCCCGGAAACCGAACTGAGCGTCCGACAAGTCCGGCCCGACATCCCGCAGATGGGCCTTTAGGCGAGCAGCGATTATTCCCTCGAACATTTTGCCGACCTCATCGAGTAGAACGATGGGCCGGTATGCCGAGGGGGAGTCAGCTGGACGGCCCTCCTTGCGAAGGAGGCACAGCTGCCCCTCTTTCCATGGTTTCGGGAACCTTCCAGACACAAGGCATGCGCTGAAGAGGTCCCGAAACCTCTCCCCCATTTGAGTGGCAGCGATCGCCACCACTCTTGCGGGAACACCGTCAGGGCCAGGAGCTGTCTTCTTGGCGCGGATATGGAGAATCGCCGCGCCAAGTTCCGACTCCGTGACAGGAGGGGCCTCCACTTCTTCCTCGTCTAGCGAGGCTGTCCCCCGCGGTGGGTCCATCACTGGCGGGGTGAAGTTGCCCCTGCACGGGAGCAGGGACTGAACCACCCCATCCAGAAATGAGGGCTCCAGGGTCTCGGCAACCGGGGGACCAAAGGGGCGCAACTTCTTGCGCGCCGCCTTATATGGTCTCCCGTAGGGGTCGTTGTCGAGACCCTCCAGCAGCTCGGCTCTGGACGAGTCTCTGGCGTTGGCGATGGCTCGATCGAGGACCATTTTTGCCCCCAAGTATACCTCATAGAGGTGGTCCTCGTTGGACAGATCCCGACGAAGCCGCCGCCGGCTCCGCGTGTAGGCCCTTCTCGCCTCCACACACGCTGCTCGAAGCCCCGCCAGCTCCACCGACCACCAGTAAACGGCACGTTTGGGTGGTGGTCGGCGAGACCGGGGCATGCTAGAGTTGCATACCTCGGTCAGAGACTCCCTCAGTTGCCCCGCTGCGGCGTCCACATCCAGGCCGGCAGTAGGCGGCGAAAGCCAGTCCTGGATGAACGCCGCCTCCGCCGCTGCCTCCCTGTCCAGGCGAGTTAGGGCCCACCGCGGAAACGGTGATCGCCCCGAGCGGGGCCGCATCTGTCCGGGGCCACTGGTGGAGATGTCGAACCGCACGTAGCGGTGGTCCGACATGGTCTCCACCAGGTCCACCCGCCAGTTCAACACGCGCGCGGCTAACGCAGGGGTGGCAAAAGTGACGTCCACTATTGAGCCACCCCTACGCCGCACGCATGTCTGGATGCTTCCTCTGTTCAAGAGGGATAGTCCGGAGGAGGCTGCCCACATCTCCACCGCCCGCCCGCGTGCGTCGGTGGCCGGGTTGCCCCAGGTCACCGACTTGGCATTCAGGTCTCCCAGTACGGAGACCTGACGCGGCGCCGCCCTGCCGACCACGGCAGCCAGGACTCCAAGATAATTCTCAAAGTCCTGAAGAGGCCGGTTTGGGGAGAAATATACGCCCACAAGGGCTAAGTCTCCCCACGCGGCGGCCACGTATCCCGGTCCCCTCTCTAATAGCGAGAGTGGAGGGGAGTCTGTGGAAGAACGCGCCGCTAGTGCCACCGAGCCGACCTCATCACCCAGCCAGCTGCCGGGGATCGAGTAGGGCTCGGAGACCACCGCCACGTTCACCAACCACTCGGCCATGACCTGCACTACCAGGTCCTGGGCCGCTCTGCAGTGGTTGGTGTTCGCCTGGATGATGTGGTAGTCGGACGTAACCATTACTCCGACATCGCATGATCCTCCTCAGCTACCGCCGCTGAAACTGCAGCGGCGACGACGGTGGCGGTGGTGGCAGCAGGGCGAACCTGCGCCGGCACTTTGCCCTTCCTCACGGGGGGCTTGCAGCTCCTGCCCGTCATCCTGTGGTCCGCGGGGCGGCCACTGGAGGCACACGCCGTGCAGTGTGGCTTGGCGGCGCGGCAGGTGACACTCTTGTGTCCCTCTTGCCCGCATTGGTAGCACGTGTCTCCCCAGTCAAATTTGGAGGGACACGTGGCTCGGGTGTGGCCAAACGCGAAGCACTTGAAGCAGCGCATTGGCTGGTCTTCAAGTGACCGGACCACAGCCGAGCTGAATCCTACTAGTAGCCGTCCCTTGGTCGCAGCAAGGACAGCTCTGGCTGCGGCGACTGGGCACTCAATGCGGATGATGCCCATACCGCGACGGCCGAGCCTAATCGCTCCGCCTTTCACCGCACCAGCGTCGCAGCCTCCGGCCGCTGCGACGGCCGCCACCACATCCTCTTTGGTGACCGAGTCGTCTAGATCGGCCACCTCCAAGGTTGCGGTCTTGACAGGTCTGACGACCGTCGCCGCATCCGCGATGACCTCTTGCAACTTTTTTGCAAAGAGATCCGCATTTGTGCCGCGCTGTTCCCCCGAGAACTCGAAAATTCGAGCCCCGGTAAGGGTTCGGCGGCACGCGATTTTGCTGATCCCCAGCCGGGAGGGATCAGCATTGGTACGAGCCCGTCTTAGGACGGACTCGTACGTCTCGCCGCGCTCCACGGCCTCCGGGGTGATGGTCACCACGACGGCCGCGGTTTTGGGAGGAACTAGCTTCCTCCCGCCGGCTGGAGCCCTATTGGCTGCAGGAGCAGTCGCAGCGGGCTTGGGGGCCGACTTTTCCCCCTTCTTCCCTCCCTTCCCTTTTCCACCCCTGACCACTTCCGTCCACGGCTGGTTGGACGGGGTGGTGGAGGGAAGAAAGGCGTCTTCCTCCTGTGAGTTCTGGGGGGCTGCTGGAGTGGCAGCCGACCCAGGCGCTCCCTCCGCGCTTGAGGTAGGGGTTTGAGGAGCCTTCTTGCTCCTCTTGCCCTTACCCTTACCCTTACCCTTGGAGGGCTTCGGGGCCTGGGGCTGCGCACCCGATGCCGGGCCTGCTGGAGGCGCAGGTTCCGACTCCGTCGGTGGCGGACTCTTATCCGCCGCTAGCGGCGGGCGGAGCCGCTTTTCCGGCAAGAGCCGGTCCTCGATGCCTGCGAAGCAGGCTCTAGTGAAGGCCCTCTCCTCCATGACAACCTTTCGGATTACTTCCTCAAGGTTGGAAGGGGAGGAGGAGGAGCCTCCTACCACCGGTTGGGCAGGCCGAGCCGTGGCCTCAGCCAGCTTCAGGTGTAGCTGGCTGACCTCCGCCTGCAGGCGATCCACTTTCGCCTGCAGCTGCCGCGTCTCGTCCGTGGCCGTCCGCTTCACCAGCTCCATGACAATGCCATGCAGACTGGCGGCCCGGCATTTGAGGGACTTCTGGAAGGTCCCCTTCAAATTGGAGGACTTTGAGGCGACCTCCAGGACCTCCTCTTTATCCTCCTGAGCCATGCGCTCCAGTTCCGCCAGGGAGTGGTCGGCATATAGCACACAGGATGCACCATAGCCGGCTCTCGACCGGGCGGTTTGCGCCTGGTGCTCCCTGGCAGCTACCCTCTCCTCCAGGTCTTGTTGGAGTTGCGCCCTCTTTGCCAGGTTTAGCTGGCGTTCAGCGTCCACCAAGCCAACATCGTGGGTCGAAGCCTTTATATACTTCGACCTCATGCTCGCCTTGGTTTCGGCCGGATCGTCGGCCCCGGAGTCCGAGCTCTCCGCGTTTTGTTCCGGAGCAAGTGTATCGGACCGGGATATCGACACAGAGCGATCCCGCTCGGCGCGCTCCTGCAAACGAGCAGATGCTCCGCTCGCCACTGCGCGACCTGGCCTGCTCCTGCCCGTCGGCACTTTAGCGGCCGGCGAGTTCTCCTCAATCTGGGAGCCTGGCGAGCGCTTCCTCCTTCCCTTCGAGGGTCGCCCGGACACACTCCCTTCAACCCGCGAGCGATATCCCCTGATGACTCTGACGGCCATAGCTCGCTGCGGTTTCCGCAAGACAGCGATGCTGCCGGCCGTCAGGTCAGCCGCCCAGATCGGGGCCCCATACAGGGCCATCGATCGCACGATCCCCACGTAGAGCCGCCTACAGGCGGCGCTCGGGCCCCCCAGATTGGGAAGCAGCGTTGACAGCGCCCCAGCCGCGCCCAACAACTTGGGCGCCAGCCGCTGGAAGTGGGGTCCGAAATCCCATCGGCTGTCGAGCACCAGTCCCAGATACTTCATGGTGGACTCGACAGCAATTCGGGACCCCCCGACCACGATGTGTGATCCCGGCGGCGGCGCCCGCCGGGGGCCACCACACCGGGAAACACCATGGCCTCCGACTTGTTGAGGGCCACCTCTAGGCCAAGGCGCCGTATGCGGGTCACCACCTGTGACACCGCAGCCGTCGCCAGCAACGCTGCCTCCCTGTACGAGCTCCCCCGGGCCGTGACCAGCGTGTCGTCTGCATAACACGTCAGGTCCACGCCCGGCTGGAGCTCGCCCCTCAGCACCCAGTCGTACCCGATGTTCCACAGGAGCGGTCCCACGACCGAACCCTGTGGAACACCGCACGACATGCGGCGCTGGTTTCCGCCATCGCGACCCATGTAGGTGACACACCTATCCGCCAGATAGGCCCCAACGATGCGGCGGAGGTACGGAGGCACCCGATGGTACCGCAGTGCCTCCCGGATGCAGCTCCAGGGCAGGGTGTTGAAGGCGTTGGAAATGTCCAAGGACACCGCCAACATCACCCCGCCCCGGGACACAGCTTCCTCCGCCAGGACTCTCACCCGCGATATCGCGTGGATGGTGGAGCGCCCGTGCCGAAAGCCGAACTGGCTCTCGGCGAGGTCAGGCCCCTCCCTGCTTAAGTGGCCGACGAGGCGGGTGGCGATAATCCGCTCAAACATCTTACCCACCTCGTCGAGCAGCACTATGGGCCTGTACGCGGACGGCGAGTCCGCGGGGCGCCCCACCTTCTTGAGCAGGACCAGACGACCAGATTTCCACAAAGTGGGAAACTGGCCCTGCTCAAGGCACGCGGTGTAGAGTCCTCTCAGTTGGGGCTCTAGCTCCTTCAGAGCGAGGGCTAGCACTATGCCGTGAATACCATCGGGCCCCGGAGCCACGTTCTTGGCCCGGAGCCGCATCACGGCCGCCCTCATCTCTGGCTGTGTCACCTCTGGGACGTTGATGGCGACCTCTTCGGTAGGCTCTGCGGCTGTGGGCAAAGCCATCGGCGGCGGAGTGTGCTCCGCTCTAGCCGGGAAGAGCGCTGCGACCACATCTTCCAGCAGCTCGGGTTGGAGACTCTCCGTGAGTGGAGGCGCCGCGGCTCGAAGTTTCCCTCGAACCGCACGATACGGGCGCCCCCACGGATCTCCGTCGAGAGTCTCCAACATCTCCTCCCTGGCTCGCGTCCTCGCTTCGCCGATGGCCAGCCACAGAGCCTCCTTAGCCGCGCGGTACACCTCATACAGCGCGGCTTCTTCGTCAGGGACCCGACGACGTCGCCTCCGGTATCGGGTGTACTGGCGTCTGACCGCCACGCACTCGACACGTAGTCGCGCGATCTCGGCAGACCACCAGTACACCTGGCGCCTTCCCGATTGCGTGTGGACGCGGGGCATGGACGCGTCGCTGATTTGCGTCATCGCCCCGCGAAACCACAGCGCCTCCTCTTCGACGTCGACGGGTCCAACCGTCGCCGGCTCCCGGATCCAGGCCTGGACAATAGCGGCCTCCTCGAGAACTTCCCTGTCGATGCGCTTACGCGCCCAGCGCGGGCCGTCCGTTCGCGGGGCCGATGGACTGCGGCCGCCTGCGGTCTGGGCGGAGACGTCGAAGCGGATATATCTGTGATCCGACAACGTCTCCACCTCCACCGCGACACGCCAGTCGCGGACACGGCTCGCAACAGCAGGGCTAGCGAACGATACGTCCACGATCGAACCGCCCCGCTGCCGCACGCACGTGTATACCGAGCCCCGGTTTAGGACGACCAGGCCAGTTGTGACCACCCACTCCTCCAGCGCCTCACCCCTAGCATCGGTCACCGGGGATCCCCACGCCGAAGACTTGGCGTTGAGATCCCCTAGTAACAGCACGGGGCGAGGGTGGAGTCGGCCTACGACGGCCCCCAACTCGACAAGGAAGTTCTCGAAGTCGGCGAGGCTCTTGTTGGGCGAGAAATACGCCCCAACAATGCCAATGCCGTCCGCGAGGGCGGCCACCCAACCGCGACCTCGGGACGGGTTGACGAGAGCCCCGCCAATGATGGCCACCAAGCCGTCTAGGTCTCCCACCCAGTTATCCCTGGGGGGGACGAAATACGGCTCGGCGACCACAGCCACGTCGATCGACCACTCTGCCATGCTCTGGATCAATAGATCCTGAGCTCTGGCAGCGTGGTTGATGTTGCCCTGGAGGAAATGGTAAGGCGCCATTATGCGCAGTCCATTCCCTCCATCGCACCTTCAGTGGGCCGGGAGTCGGCCGTAGGGCACCCAGGCTGAGGGGGGGGTAAAGAGCCCCCGGCAGCCTTGGTGCCTCTCCTCTTCTTCTTGTTAGTGGTGGGTGCGCCACAGGCTCTTCCACCCGCCCTGTGCCCAGCGGGCCTCCCTGCAGCTGTACAGAGGCTGCAGTTTGGCGCCGCTGTGCACTGGGCGGACTTATGGCCAGTCTTACCGCAACGAAAGCATTGCTCGCTGCGGTCTATTTCGGCGGTGCACCCTGCCCGGACATGCCCAATGTCCAGGCAGCGGTAGCACCGTAGCGCTCTGGGTTGCAGCAGCTTGACTCTCGCTGCAACCCAGCCCACCAACAGGCGCCCACCGTCGGCGACTTTGTTTGCCGCCGACACTGGGCACCGCACCCAGATGGCTCCGAGACCGGAAGCGCCGGTTCGGATGTCGCCCGTGCGCACATCCTCAGGCGGACATCCTCCGGCTTTGGCGATGGCTGCCACAACCTCAGCCGGAGTCGTCGAGTCGTCCAGGCCGTCGACTCGCAGCTCGGCGGTCTTCATTGGCCTGGACACTCGAACGTCCTCTGGGTTGAGGACCTCCCTCAACTTGGCGGCCAGGAGGTCCGCCTTCTCGCCGCTAGAAGTACCCGGCACCTCCAGCAGCCGCGCTCCCGTAATCGCCGGCCTACATCTGAGACCGGACGGTATGCCAAGGTCGGGGAGTGTGACCTTGGCTTTGGCCTCCAATAGGACCGCCTTATATGAGACGCCCCTTTCAACGGCTCCGGGCTGCAGTGTTAAAACCACAGCCGCCGAGCGTGGGGCTCTCGGCCTAGGCGGCCTCTTGGTTTTCTGCGCGGCCGGTGCAGGTGCAGCGGCGGGTGCAGGCGGTGCTGCCTTCTTCCTCTTCTTCTTTCGGCCCCCCTTGACGACCGTTGTCCAGGCCTCCGTACAGGGCCCGGGAGTGGTCGCCGGGGGACCGGCCGTCTCGGAAGTGGGCGCAGGCTTGACCTTGACCTTCTTGGGCTTGCTGGCTTTCTTCCCGGACCCGCTTGGCTCAGCAGCCACAGTCGTCGGCCCCGATTTAGCGGGTTCAGCCGACTTCCGCGCATCCGCAGCAAGCGGTGGCCGCAGAATTTCGGCCGGGAGGAGCCTCCCCTCTATTGCCTCCATCCGGGCCCCCACCATCTGCCCGCACTGCATCATGCAGATGCGAGCGATCTTCTCGATCTCTGCATCCGCAAGTGCAGGGACCGATGATGGGGCCAACGATGGAGCCGGTGGCGGGACTGCCGATTGGGTGGCTGCGGGAACTGCCCTCTGGGCGGCAAACTGCCGCTTGAGGTCCTCCAGCTCGGCTTGGAGACGGCGGTTCTCAGCCCACAGCTTCGTCGTCTCCTCCGTGCTCGAGCGACTCTGGAGGACCTCGACGGCCTCTTTGATGCCGTCAGCTGCCTCCTTCAGTGCGCGCGTGAACGTGCCCTTCAAGTTGCCGGATTTAGTGGCAACCTGAAGGACAACGCTGACGCCGTCTAGAACTTGGCGACTGAGCGCCACCGCCGATGGGCTCCCTCCGGCAGCCATGCGGGCTGAGCGCCGCTCCCGCAGCTGACGGGCCAATTCTTCAACCTCGTCAGCCGCTCTGGCCTTTCTCTGCGCCCGCTTAGCCGCATTGGCCTCCGCCTTATTTGAGGGCAGCAGAAAGCCCTCACCGACGTCTGAGAATGCGGGCCCGGAGTCACTGCCCACACTCTCAACGCTCGCCGCATGCTCCAACGGAGCCGGCGTATCGGGTCGTGATATCGCCCCGGACGGCCCACCGCACTCCGACAAACGAGCAGATACTCTGCTTGACACTGCACGACCGCGCCCACTTCCGCCCGTTGCCACCTTAGCGGCCGGCATGTCCACGCTATGGGAGCGTGGCGAGCGCTTTCTCCTTCCTTTGGGGGAAGACATCCCCTCCTTAGCCCGCGAGCGCTGCGAACTAACGCTCGCCACGCTCGCCATCTTTTCGGATGCGGTGTCGGAATCCGACAAAGCATCCCCACTCATCCGCTCGATCAAAACGATCGGCGACCTCTCAAAAGTTGTTTTTATATTTTTGGCATCCATATGATTCCCACGAGTGTGGGGGATATAAAAAGTCCACCTAGGGTTACCCCCTGTCCCTAGGTAAGTGTACATTTGTAACCCAACCAGGGGGTCCACCAATCCCTGGCTGGGGGTGCGCTTGAGACTGATGCGCCACCTGCAACTAAGAAGCTGCAGATGACACTACTCCTCAGCCATTCATACCCTCGCCGCACACCAAAACTTGGTATTAGAGGAATTTTTTATAGAGGTTCTCTTCCTCGCGATCCGGGCGATTAAGCCAAGATCCTCGTCCCGCTCCGAGTCATAAAACATGACCATGATCTCGTTACGGATTACGATTTCGACGGTTACAGTCGGGAGAATCAGATCCCCCGCTGCTAGCCCGTTGGCAGGGTAAGTGCACAACGAGCGCCGCCCATGTTTCTCCACCTTGGAGAAACCTCCTACGCCCACTCAACCCATCCTCTGTAAGCAGAAGAGGGAGTGAGCGACCGTAGGGCGGTCTAAACGACCGACCCAGGAGCATAAGCTCCCCCCCACGCAGAAATTCGCCACAGACAATACCCTCTCCGACGTGGAAAGACTATTGGCCGTGCCCAGGATGCACCGGCCCTCCGACTGCCCTTTCCCCCGAACGTATTCGAAAGGAACGAGCAGCCGTCAGGCACACGAGGAGGTTTTCTGCCCGCACCCCACCCCAACCTAACCTAACCTAACCTAACCTTTTTTTTTTTTTTTTTGATGACGGGGGGAAATCCTCATGGATGTCCTCCGCCCCGGGGAGGGCGGAGGGGTCTGTCAGACTCTTACTGACTAAAACCACCCCGGTGTTCCGTCTCTCACGTACACCGGGGATCACGGGAACTATTGAGTCTTCCGCGATCCCCGACTAGTGCCGGCCCGCCTATGCGGGCCACCTCGCGATAGGGGGGAGTGAGGTGTTAAACTCCCCCCCACATCAAAGAGAGGCGCGCGTGGAACACTACGCGCCGCCATCTCGGGTCCTAAGAAGTAGGGGGCGACGGATTCCCCAGTCCGTCGCCCCTGGACCCATTTAGGGGGGCTGGAAGAGGGCGTTGTCCGCCCTCCGCCGACGCCCGGTGCGTCTGCTGCGGATCGGGTTAGCTGAAGCAATCTCCCGCTCCCTCTCCGCAGCCTCCTTCTGCGAAATGACTGTTTCGCAGAAGGACACCACCGCGTCCCAGGACTCCTCGCTGTCGACCATCGAGTCGACAACGGCCGGCAGCGACAGATCACTGCCTACTCCTGAGATGAGGGCACGGCGTGGCTCCGTCCAAGCGGCACACTCTGCCAGCGTGTGCCACGCCGTGTCCTCCCGACAGTCGACGCAGTGGTGACACCGAGCGTCCGGCTCCCTGTTTATGCGACACAGGTACTTCCCGAAGCAACCATGCCCCGAGAGCACCTGTGTCACCCGAAACGACAGGGAGCCGTGCCTCCTCCCGAGCCAGCGCTCGAGTACTGGCCGGATCGCCCCGATGGTGGCGGAGCCGGCGGTAGGGCGTGAAAGCCTGTCCCGCCATTCCGCCACCAGGGCTGCGCGAAGCTGTGACCGACGCAACTCCAAATGTCGCGGCGTCAGCCACTCGCCCCGCGCCCTCGAGTCCTCGCGCCACCGATGCAGCGACGCGAGTACCTTCGCCTCGAGGTCCCACGGTGGGGATCCGGCCAGTACGCAAGCCGCCTCGTAGGAGATCGTGCGATACCCCCTGATGACTCTGACGGCCATAGCTCGCTGCGGTTTCCGCAAGACAGCGATGCTGCCGGCCGTCAGGTCAGCCGCCCAGATCGGGGCCCCATACAGGGCCATCGACCGCACGATCCCCACGTAGAACCTAACCTAACCTAACCTAACCTTTTTTTTTTTTTTTTTTGATGACGGGGGGAAATCCTCATGGATGTCCTCCGCCCCGGGGAGGGCGGAGGGGTCTGTCAGACTCTTACTGACTAAAACCACCCCGGTGTTCCATCTCTCACTTACGCCAGGGATCACGGGAACTAGTAAGTCTTTAACCTAACCTTTTTTTTTTTTTTTGACTGAGAAAATGCTTTATGCATGCCCGCTCGTGGGGATGAGACGGGGTATGTGGGACTCCTGTCAGAGTGACAGTATACCCACTAAAAACTCAGTATTCCCGCATCGCCGTGATGGGAGGGTCATGGGAAACTGGCTCAACCTTTGCTACCACTTCCCTCCCGGCGCATGCCCGCCTAGCTGGCGGGCCCCGCATGCCCCCCTAACTGGGGGGCTACGGGAATGGCTGGGAACCTAGCCATTCCCGTCCGACACTGGTGGAGGCCTGTGCAATACAGGCAAGGTTGCCCCCACGCCCGTTGCCTGCTGGCCTCCACCTGGGAGGAGTCGAAGATGACTGTCATACTGACGTCTTCTTCGACCCCTCCTCCGCCTTCGGAGCGACGCCGCGTTAGGATCGTCCTCCCGCGCGCGCTCCGCAGCCTCCTTCTGGGTCATGACGCATTCACAGAAGGAGGCGACCGCCGACCACGACCTCTCATCCTCCAGCATGGCGTTAACCAAACCGCGGAGTGAAAGGTCCGGTCCGATCACCGCAATGAGACTGCGGCGTGGCTCGGACCACGTCGGGCACACCTCGAGGGTGTGCTGCGCCGTGTCCTCCGCCGCACCACAGTTGTGGCACGACGGCGTCTCCTCCCGCCCGATTCGGTGCAGGTACGATCCGAAGCAACCGTGTCCGGATAGTACCTGCACGAGACGGAAGGAGAGGAACCCATGCGACCGCTCGAGCCAGTCTCGCAGGACCGGCCCAATCGCATCGAGTGTTCGGCGGCCGAAGGCGGCGGTGTTAAGGTCCGCCGTCCAATGGACAACAATGGCGTCCCTCGCCTCCCGCCGGACGGCCTCCCGCTCTTCCGGGGCTGGGCGTTCGCCTCTCGCCCTCCGCCCCGCCGTCCATTCATATACTCTGGCGAGCACCCATGCCTCGAGCTCCCAAGGAGGGGTGCCGGCCAGAGCACATGCCGCCGCAAAGCCCACCGTGCGGTAGGCACGCGCCGCCCGCTGGGCTATGGCCCTTTGGGGTGCCCGCAAGGCGGCGACATTCTCCCTCCTCTGGAGGGAGTCCTCCCAGATGGGGGCCCCGTAGAGGGCCATACTCTTCAAGATGCCGGCATAAAGTTTCCGGCATCGTGCGCTGGGCCCTCCCAAGTTGGGAAGCAGCCATGACAGCGCGCCCGCGGTCTTCAGCAGGCGCGACGACAGCCCGCTAAAATGCGGACCGAAGCGCCACCTGCTGTCAAGGACAAGGCCCAGATATTTCATCTGGGACTTGACCCCAATTCTGACACCCTCCACGAAGACGTGGGCGTCAGGTGGGGGGCGCTGCCGTGGTCCGTGGAAGAACACGGCCTCGGTCTTGTGCAGCGCCACCGTTAAACCTAGGCGGCGGATCCTCCCTGCGACCAAGGATCCGCCCGCCGAGGCCAGGCTGGCCGCCTCCCTAAAGCTCCCCCCCCGGGCGGTGAGGAGAGTGTCATCCGCGTAGCAAACGACACTCGTGCCTCGGAGGAGAGTTCCCCGCAGGAGCCAATCATAGCCGATGTTCCAGAGGAGAGGTCCTACGACTGACCCCTGTGGAACGCCGGCTTCAACTGCGTACCGCCGGACTTGGCCAGTCCTATTTACCAGGAGGACCGCCCGATCCTCCAGGTAGCTGGCCAGCAGATTGCGCAGGTATCGAGGTACTCCGTGGAATCGGAGCGCCTCTAGGATGGTGGAGTGGGGAACGGAGTTGAAGGCATTTGCAATGTCGAATGACACAGCCAACAATCCGTCCCCCGCCTCCATCGCCTCCTTCACCTGACCCTTAAGGCAAGCCAGCGCGTCCACTGTGGAACGCTCAGCCCGGAAACCGAACTGAGCGTCCGACAAGTCCGGCCCGACATCCCGCAGATGGGCCTTTAGGCGAGCAGCGATTATTCCCTCGAACATTTTTCCGACCTCATCGAGTAGAACGATGGGCCGGTATGCCGAGGGGGAGTCAGCTGGACGGCCCTCCTTGCGTAGGAGGCACAGCTGCCCCTCTTTCCATGGTTTCGGGAACCTTCCAGACACAAGGCATGCGCTGAAGAGGTCCCGAAACCTCTCCCCCATTTGAGTGGCAGCGATCGCCACCACTCTTGCGGGAACACCGTCAGGGCCAGGAGCTGTCTTCTTGGCGCGGATATGGAGAATCGCCGTGCCAAGTTCCGACTCCGTGACAGGAGGGGCCTCCACTTCTTCCTCGTCTAGCGAGGCTGTCCCCCGCGGTGGGTCCATCACTGGCGGGGTGAAGTTGCCCCTGCACGGGAACAGGGACTGAACCACCCCATCCAGAAATGAGGGCTCCAGGGTCTCGGCAACCGGGGGACCAAAGGGGCGCAACTTCTTGCGCGCCGCCTTATATGGTCTCCCGTAGGGGTCGTTGTCGAGACCCTCCAGCAGCTCGGCTCTGGACGAGTCCCTGGCGTTGGCGATGGCTCGATCGAGGACCATTTTTGCCTCCAAGTATACCTCATAGAGGTGGTCCTCGTTGGACAGATCCCGGCGAAGCCGCCGCCGGCTCCGCGTGTAGGCCCTTCTCGCCTCCACACACGCTGCTCGAAGCCCCGCCAGCTCCACCGACCACCAGTAAACGGCACGTTTGGGTGGTGGTCGGCGAGACCGGGGCATGCTAGAGTTGCATACATCGGTCAGAGACTCCCTCAGTTGCCCCGCTGCGGCGTCCACATCCAGGCCGGCAGTAGGCGGCGAAAGCCAGTCCTGGATGAACGCCGCCTCCGCCGCTGCCTCCCTGTCCAGGCGAGTTAGAGCCCACCGCGGGAACGGTGATCGCCCCGAGCGGGGCCGCATCTGTCCGGGGCCACTGGTGGAGATGTCGAACCGCACGTAGCGGTGGTCCGACATGGTCTCCACCAGGTCCACCCGCCAGTTCAACACGCGCGCGGCTAACGCAGGGGTGGCAAAAGTGACGTCCACTATTGAGCCACCCCCACGCCGCACGCATGTCTGGATGCTTCCTCTGTTCAAGAGGGATAGTCCGGAGGAGGCTGCCCACATCTCCACCGCCCGCCCGCGTGCGTCGGTGGCCGGGTTGCCCCAGGTCACCGACTTGGCATTCAGGTCTCCCAGTACGGAGACCTGACGCGGCGCCGCCCTGCCGACCACGGCAGCCAGGACTGCAAGATAATTCTCAAAGTCCTGAAGAGGCCGGTTTGGGGAGAAATATACGCCCACAAGGGCTAACTCTCCCCACGCGGCGGCCACGTATCCCGGTCCCCTCTCTAATAGCGAGAGTGGAGGGGAGTCTGTGGAAGGACGCGCCGCTAGTGCCACCGAGCCGACCTCATCACCCAGCCAGCTGCCGGGGATCGAGTAGGGCTCGGAGACCACCGCCACGTTCACCAACCACTCGGCCATGACCTGCACTACCAGGTCCTGGGCCGCTCTGCAGTGGTTGGTGTTCGCCTGGATGATGTGGTAGTCGGACGTAACCATTACTCCGACATCGCACGATCCTCCTCAGCTACCGCCGCTGAAACTGCAGCGGCGACGACGGTGGCGGTGGTGGCAGCAGGGCGAACCTGCGCCGGCACTTTGCCCTTCCTCACGGGGGGCTTGCAGCTCCTGCCCGTCATCCTGTGGTCCGCGGGGCGGCCACTGGAGGCACACGCCGTGCAGTGTGGCTTGGCGGCGCGGCAGGTGACACTCTTGTGTCCCTCTTGCCCGCATTGGTAGCACGTGTCTCCCCAGTCAAATTTGGAGGGACACGTGGCTCGGGTGTGGCCGAACGCGAAGCACTTGAAACAGCGCATTGGCTGGTCTTCAAGTAACCGGACCACCGCCGAGCTGAATCCTATTAGCAGCCGTCCCTTGGTCGCAGCAAGGATAGCCTTAGCTGTGGCGACTGGGCACTCGATGCGGATGATGCCCATACCGCGACGGCCGAGCCTAATGGTTCCGCCTTTCACCGCACCAGCGTCGCAGCCTCCGGCCGCTGCGACGGCCGCCACCACATCCTCTTTGGTGACCGAATCGTCCAGATCGGCCACCTCCAAGGTTGCGGTCTTGACGGGTCTGACGACCGTCGCCGCATCCGCGATGATCTCTTGCAACTTTTTTGCAAAGAGATCCGCATTTGTGCCGCGCTGTTCCCCCGAGAACTCAAAAATTCGAGCCCCGGTTAGGGTTCGGCGGCACGCGATTTTACTGATCCCCAGCCGGGAGGGATCAGCATTGGTACGAGCCCGTCTTAGGACGGACTCGTACGTCTCGCCGCGCTCCACGGCCTCCGGGGTGATGGTCACCACGACGGCCGCGGTTTTGGGAGGAACTAGCTTCCTCCCGCCGGCTGGGGCCCTATTGGCTGCAGGAGCAGTAGCAGCGGGCTTGGGGGCCGACTTTTCCCCCTTCTTCCCTCCCTTCCCTTTTCCACCCCTGACCACTTCCGTCCACGGCTGGTTGGACGGGGTGGTAGAGGGAAGAAAGGCGTCTTCCTCCTGTGAGTTCTGGGGGGCTGCTGGAGTGGCAGCCGACCCAGGCGCTCCCTCCGCGCTTGAGGTAGGGGTTTGAGGAGCCTTCTTGCTCCTCTTGCCCTTACCCTTACCCTTACCCTTGGAGGGCTTCGGGGCCTGGGGCTGCGCACCCGATGCCAGGCCTGCTGGAGGCGCAGGTTCCGGCTCCGGCGGTGGCGGACTCTTATCCGCCGCTAGCGGCGGGCGGAGCCGCTTTTCCGGCAAGAGCCGGTCCTCGATGCCTGCGAAGCAGGCTCTAGTGAAGGCCCTCTCCTCCATGACAACCTTTCGGATTACTTCCTCAAGGTTGGAAGGGGAGGAGGAGGAGCCTCCTACCACCGGTTGGGCAGGCCGAGCCGTGGCCTCAGCCAGCTTCAGGTGTAGCTGGCTGACCTCCGCCTGCAGGCGATCCACTTTCGCCTGCAGCTGCCGCGTCTCGTCCGTGGCCGTCCGCTTCACCAGCTCCATGACAATGCCATGCAGACTGGCGGCCCGGCATTTGAGGGACTTCTGGAAGGTCCCCTTCAAATTGGAGGACTTTGAGGCGACCTCCAGGACCTCCTCTTTATCCTCCTGGGCCATGCGCTCCAGTTCCGCCAGGGAGTGGTCGGCATATAGCACACAGGATGCACCATAGCCGGCTCTCGACCGGGCGGTTTGCGCCTGGTGCTCCCTGGCAGCTACCCTCTCCTCCAGGTCTTGCTGGAGTTGCGCCCTCTTCGCCAGGTTTAGCTGGCGTTCAGCGTCCACCAAGCCCACATCGTGGGTCGAAGCCTTTATATACTTCGACCTCATGCTCGCCTTGGTTTCGGCCGGATCGTCGGCCCCGGAGTCCGAGCTCTCCGCGTTTTGTTCCGGAGCAGGCGTATTGGACCGGGATATCGACGATAGAGCGATCCCGCTCGCTGCGCTCCTGCAAACGAGCAGATGCTCCGCTCGTCACTACGCGACCTCGCCTGCTCCTGCCCGTCGGCACTTTAGCGGCCGGCGAGTTCTCCTCAATATGGGAGCCTGGCGAGCGCTTCCTCCTTCCCTTCGAGGGTCGCCCAGACACACTCCCTTCAACCCGCGAGCGGTCCGAGCTCACGCTCGCCACACTCACCATCCTCTCGGATGCGGTGTCGGAATCCGACATCGCACCCACACTCCTCCGATCGACCAACACGATCGGCACCCTCTCTAACTGCTCAAAATTGTTTTTATCATTCAAATCCATAAGATTCCCACGAGTATGGGGGATATAAAAAGTCCACCTAGGGTAACCCCCTGTCCCTAGGTAAGTGTACATTTGTAACCCAACCAGGGGGTCCACCAATCCCTGGCTGGGGGAGTGCTTGCGACTGATGCGCCACCTGCAACTACGAAGCTGCAGACGACGCTACTCCTCAGTCATTCATACCCTCGCCGCACACCAAAACTTGGTATTAGAGGAATTTTTTATAGAGGTTATCTTCCTCGTGATCCGGGTTATTAAGCCAAGATCCTCGTCCCGTCCCGAGTCATAAAACATGACCATGATCCCGCTACGGATTACGATTTCGGCGGTTGCAGGCGAGAGAATCGGATCCCCCGCTGCTAACTCATTGGCAGGGTGAGTGCACAACGAGCGCCGCCAGTGTTTCTCCACCATGTCCTCTGTCTGAAACAGACAGACAAACATGCGGAGAAACGACCGCAGAGTGGTCTAAAACGACACACCCAGGAGCTTAAGGCTCCCCCCTAAGCAGAAATTCGCCACAGACAATACCCTCTCCGACGTGGAAAGACTATTGGCCGTGCCCAGGATACACCGGCCATCCGACTGCCCTTTCCCCCGAACGTATTCGAAAGGAACGAGCAGCCGTCAGGCACACGAGGAGGTTTTCTGCCCGCACCCCAACCTAACCTAACCTAACCTTTTTTTTTTTTTTTTTTTTGATTACGGGGGGAAATCCTCATGGATGTCCTCCGCCCCGGGGAGGGCGGAGGGGTCTGTCAGACTCTTACTGACTAAAACCACCCCGGTGTTCCGTCTCTCACTTACGCCGGGGATCACGGGAACTAGTAAGAAGCGATCTCCCGCTCCCTCTCCGCAGCCTCCTTCTGCGAGATGACTGTTTCGCAGAAGGACACCACCGCGTCCCAGGACTCCTCGCTGTCGACCATCGAGTCGACAACGGCCGGCAGCGACAGGTCACTGCCTACTCCTGAGATGAGGGCACGGCGTGGCTCCGTCCAAGCGGCACACTCTGCCAGCGTGTGCCACGCCGTGTCCTCCCGACAGTCGACGCAGTGGTGACACCGAGCGTCCGGCTCCCTGTTTATGCGACACAGGTACTTCCCGAAGCAACCATGCCCCGAGAGCACCTGTGTCACCCGAAACGACAGGGAGCCGTGCCTCCTCCCGAGCCAGCGCTCGAGTACTGGCCGGATCGCCCCGATGGTGGCGGAGCCGGCGGTAGGGCGTGAAAGCCTGTCCCGCCATTCCACCACCAGGGCTGCGCGAAGCTGTGACCGACGCAACTCCAAATGTCGCGGCGTCAGCCACTCGCCCCGCGCCCTCGAGTCCTCGCGCCACCGATGCAGCGACGCGAGTACCTTCGCCTCGAGGTCCCACGGTGGGGATCCGGCCAGTACGCAAGCCGCCTCGTAGGAGATCGTGCGATATCCCCTTATGACTCTGACGGCCATAGCTCGCTGCGGTTTCCGCAAGACAGCGATGCTGCCGGCCGTCAGGTCAGCCGCCCAGATCGGGGCCCCATACAGGGCCATCGATCGCACGATCCCCACGTAGAGCCGCCTACAGGCGGCGCTCGGGCCCCCCAGATTGGGAAGCAGCGTTGACAGCGCCCCAGCCGCGCCCAACAACTTGGGCGCCAGCCGCTGGAAGTGGGGTCCGAAATCCCACCGGCTGTCGAGCACCAATCCCAGATACTTCATGGTGGACTCGACAGCAATTCGGGACCCCCCGACCACGATGTGTGATCCCGGTGGCGGCGCCCGCCGGGGGCCATGAAAGACCATGGCCTCCGACTTGTTGAGGGCCACATCCAGGCCAAGGCGCCGTATGCGGGTCACCACCTGTGACACCGCAGCCGTCGCCAGCAACGCTGCCTCCCTGTACGAGCTCCCCCGGGCCGTGACCAGCGTGTCATCTGCATAACACGTCAGGTCCACGCCCGGCTGGAGCTCGCCCCTCAGCACCCAGTCGTACCCGATGTTCCACAGGAGCGGTCCCACGACCGAACCCTGTGGAACACCGCACGACATGCGGCGCTGGTTTCCGCCATCACGTCCCATGTAGGTGACACACCTATCCGCCAGATAGGCCCCAACGATGCGGCGGAGGTACGGAGGCACCCGATGGTACTGCAGTGCCTCCCGGATGCAGCTCCAGGGCAGGGTGTTGAAGGCGTTGGAAATGTCCAAGGACACCGCCAACATCACCCCACCCCGGGACACAGCTTCCTCCGCCAGGACTCTCACCCGCGATATCGCGTGGATGGTGGAGCGCCCGTGCCGAAAGCCAAACTGGCTCTCGGCTAGGTCAGGCCCCTCTCTGCTTAAGTGGCCGACGAGGCGGGCGGCGATAATCCGCTCAAACATCTTACCCACCTCGTCGAGCAGCACTATGGGCCTGTACGCGGACGGCGAGTCCGCGGGGCGCCCCACCTTCTTGAGCAAGACCAGAACCTTTTTTTTTTTTTTTTTTTTTTTTTTTTTTTTTTTTTTCCAGCGAAGAAAATGCCTAACGCATACCACGCCGTCCGGGGAGATGACGTGGTTATGTGGGGCTTGCACCCACTAAAAACTCCGCTTGTTCTCCTACTTGCGCGATGGGTGGGCCGCGAGAACTGCTACGTATGACATTCGTGACCCATCCAGCGTAGCCCATCTCTGAGCACCCTCTTCTTTTCCCGCCTTCGGGCTCCTTCCTCTTACGGTGGACATCACCACAACTCCAGGGACCGTGCAGCGTGGACAATAGAATCCCCGGTCTATCGCCCGCTGACCCCTGTTATGGCGGCATCAAGTCGGCATTTCGCCGCCTGCGCCGTCCTACCCTCCTGCGACGAATCGGGTCAGCGAGAGAGTCTGTCTCCCTGATCCGCTCTGCCGCTTCCTTCAGCGAGATTACGTCCTCGCAAAAAGACGTAACCGCCACCCAAGCCCTCTCACTGCCGACCATAGCCTTAACAACGACCGGCAGTGACAGGTCTTCCCCAATTTCTGCCGCCAGAACTCGGCGCTGCACCTCCCAAGCAGGGCACTGCTCGAGAGTATGCAGGGCCGTGTCCTGGCTGAAACCACACTGGTGACACACGGGAGTCGCCTCCCGTCTTGCCACTGTGTGCAGGTATTTGCCAAAACAGCCATGCCCCGACATTACCTGCACTAGACGGAAGGACAACGTCCCGTGTCGCCTCCGTACCCATTCTTCTAGGATTGGCTGGAGAGCCCCAACAGTCCAGTGACCGGCGCTGGGAGTCTCCAACCTCTCCGCCCATTGCCTCATGATGGCAGTCTGCGCCTCTCTCCGCCATCTCATTACCACTTCCGGCAGCGGTCCATTGCCGCTTTCCACCCGTACCTCCACGCATCGGTGGTAAACTTCGGCGAGCACTCGCGCCTCCAGATCCCACGGGGGCGTTCCGGCTAACACGAACGCCGCTTCAGCCGAGATTGTGCGGTATCCGCGTATCACCCTGACAGCCATGACTCTTTGTGGTCTCCGCAGCTGAGCCTTGTTCTGGGCAGTCAGGGAGTCCGCCCACACTGGGGCGCCGTATAGGGCCATCGAGCGCACCACCCCCGTGTAAAGACGTCGGCAGTTCGTACTCGGTCCACCCAGATTCGGCAGTAGCCGACTCAGAGCAGAAGCTGTGCCGATCAACTTCGGGGCAAGTCGGGAGAAGTGCTCGCCGAAGTTCCACCTACGGTCCACGACCAGGCCTAGGTATTTCATGTGACCCCGCACCATGATTAGCTCACCACCCAAAGTGATGGAAGCGCCTGCTGGTGAGCAAGACCAGAACCTAACCTTTTTTGATGACGGGGGGAAATCCTCATGGATGTCCTCCGCCCCGGGGAGGGCGGAGGGGTCTGTCAGACTCTTACTGACTAAAACCACCCCGGTGTTCCGTCTCCCACTTACGCCAGGGATCACGGGAACTAGTAAGTCTTCCGCGATCCCCGGCTAGTGCCGGCCCGCCTATGCGGGCCACCTCGCGATAGGGGGGGAGTGAGGTGTTAAACTCCCCCCCACATCAAAGAGAGGCGCGCTTGGAACACTACGCGCCGCCATCTCGGGTCCTAAGAAGTAGGGGGCGACGGATTCCCCAGTCCGTCGCCCCTGGACCCAATTAGGGGGGCTGGAAGAGGGCGTTGTCCGCCCTCCGCCGACGCCCGGTGCGTCTGCTGCGGATCGGGTTAGCAGAAGCGATCTCCCGCTCCCTCTCCGCAGCCTCCTTCTGCGAGATGACTGTTTCGCAGAAGGACACCACCGCGTCCCAGGACTCCTCGCTGTCGACCATCGAGTCGACAACGGCCGGCAGCGACAGGTCACTGCCTACTCCTGAGATGAGGGCACGGCGCGGCTCCGTCCAAGCGGCACACTCTGCCAGCGTGTGCCACGCCGTGTCCTCCCGACAGTCGACGCAGTGGTGACACCGAGCGTCCGGCTCCCTGTTTATGCGACACAGGTACTTCCCGAAGCAACCATGCCCCGAGAGCACCTGTGTCACCCGAAACGACAGGGAGCCGTGCCTCCTCCCGAGCCAGCGCTCGAGTACTGGCCAGATCGCCCCGATGGTGGCGGAGCCGGCGGTAGGGCGTGAAAGCCTGTCCCGCCATTCCGCCACCAGGGCTGCGCGAAGCTGTGACCGACGCAACTCCAAATGTCGCGGCGTCAGCCACTCGCCCCGCGCCCTCGAGTCCTCGCGCCACCGATGCAGCGACGCGAGTACCTTCGCCTCGAGGTCCCACGGTGGGGATCCGGCCAGTACGCAAGCCGCCTCGTAGGAGATCGTGCGATATCCCCTTATGACTCTGACGGCCATAGCTCGCTGCGGTTTCCGCAGGACAGCGATGCTGCCGGCCGTCAGGTCAGCCGCCCAGATCGGGGCCCCGTACAGGGCCATCGATCGCACGATCCCCACGTATAGCCGCCTACAGGCGGCGCTCGGGCCCCCCAGATTGGGAAGCAGCGTTGACAGCGCCCCAGCCGCGCCCAACAACTTGGGCGCCAGCCGCTGGAAGTGGGGTCCGAAGTCCCACCGGCTGTCGAGCACCAATCCTAAATACTTCATGGTGGACTCGACAGCAATTCGGGACCCCCCGACCACGATGTGTGATCCCGGCGGCGGCGCCCGCCGGGGGCCATGAAAGACCATGGCCTCCGACTTATTGAGGGCCACCTCCAGGCCAAGACGCCGTATGCGGGTCACCACCTGTGACACCGCAGCCGTCGCCAGCAACGCTGCCTCCCTGTACGAGCTCCCCCGGGCCGTGACCAGCGTGTCATCTGCATAACACGTCAGGTCCACGCCCGGCTGGAGCTCGCCCCTCAGCACCCAGTCGTACCCGATGTTCCACAGGAGCGGTCCCACGACCGAACCCTGTGGAACACCGCACGACATGCGGCGCTGGTTTCCGCCATCACGTCCCATGTAGGTGACACACCTATCCGCCAGATAGGCCCCAACGAACCTAACCTAACCTAACCTAACCTCGCTGCGAGCGCCGCCCATGTTTCTCCTCCTTGGAGAAAAGTCCTACGCCCACTCAACCCATCCTCTGTAAGCAGAAGAGGGAGTGAGCGACCGTAGGGCGGTCTAAACGACCGACCCAGGAGCATAAGCTCCCCCCCCACGCAGAAATTCGCCACAGCAAATACCCTCTCCGACGTGGAAAGACTATTGGCCGTGCCCAGGATGCACCGGCCGTCCGACTGCCCTTTCCCCCGAACGTATTCGAAAGGAACGAGCAGCCGTCAGGCACACGAGGAGGTTTTCTGCCCGCACCCCAAACCTAACCTAACCTAACCTAACTTTTTTTTTTTTTTTTTTTTTTTTTTTTTTTTTTTTTTTTTGACTGAGAAAATGCTTTATGCATGCCCGCTCGTGGGGATGAGACGGGGTATGTGGGACTCCTGTCAGAATAACAGTATACCCACTAAAAACTCAGTATTCCCGCATCGCCGTGATGGGAGGGTCATGGGAAAACTGGCTCAACCTTTGCTACCACTTCCCTCCCGGCGCATGCCCGCCTAGCTGGCGGGCCCCGCATGCCCGCCTGACTGACTGGGGGGCTACGGGAATGGCCGGGAACCTAGCCATTCCCGTCCGACACTGGTGGAGGCCTGTGCAATACAGGCAAGGTTGCCCCCACGCCCGTTGCCTGCTGGCCTCCACCTGGGAGGAGTTGAAGATGACTGTCATACTGACGTCTTCTTCGACCCCTCCTCCGCCTTCGGGCCGCGTTAGGATCGTCCTCCCGCGCGCGCTCCGCAGCCTCCTTCTGGGACATGACGCATTCGCAGAAGGAGGCGACCGCCGACCACGACCTCTCATCCCCCAGCATGGCGTTAACCAAACCGCGGAGTGAGAGGTCCGGTCCGATCACCGCTATGAGACAGCGGCGCGGCTCGGACCACGACGGGCACACCTCGAGGGTGTGCTGCGCCGTGTCCTCCGCCGCACCACAGTTGTGGCACGACGGCGTCTCCTCCCGCCCGATTCGGTGCAGGTACGATCCGAAGCAGCCGTGTCCGGATAGCACCTGCACGAGACGGAAGGAGAGGAACCCATGCGACCGCTCGAGCCAGTCTCGCAGGACCGGCCGGTTTTTATATTTAAGAGATCCATATATGATTCCCACGAGTGTGGGGGATATAAAAAGTCCACCTAGGGTAACCCCCTGTCCCTAGGCAAGTGTACATTTGTTTCCCAACCAGGGGGTCCACCAATCCCTGGCTGGGGGTGCGCTTGAGACTGATGCGCCAGCTGCAACTAAAGCTGCAGATGACACTACTCCTCAGCCATTCATACCCTCGCCGCACACCAGAACTTGGTATTAGAGGATTTTTTTATAGAGGTTATCTTCCTCGCGATCCGGGCGACTAAGCCAAGATCCTCGTCCCGCTCCGAGTCATAAAACATGACCATGATCGCGTTACGGATTACGATTTCGACGGTTGCAGTCGGGAGAATCAGATCCCCCGCTGCTAGCCCGTTGGCAGGGTAAGTGCACAACGAGCGCCGCCCATGTTTCTCCACCATGGAGAAACGTCCTACGCCCACTCAACCCATCCTCTGTAAGCAGAAGAGGGAGTGAGCGACCGTAGGGCGGTCTAAACGACCGACCCAGGAGCATAAGCTCCCCCCCACGCAGAAATTCGCCACAGACAATACCCTCTCCGACGTGGAAAGACTATTGGCCGTGCCCAGGATGCACCGGCCGTCCGACAGCCCTTTCCCCCGAACGTATTCGAAAGGAACGAGCAGCCGTCAGGCACACGAGGAGGTTTTCTGCCATAGAAGCCAGGAAAGTCACAGACACCCACATACGGATACTCTCCGATAGTGCTTCAGTTCTCCAATCCCTAGGGAAAAAATACATAACATCGAGTTTAATACTAGAATGTCACAATGCACTTGAACGAGTAACAGTTTCTAACCGCAACACTGTGACACTGCAATGGATAAAAGGACACAGCGGATCACTAGGCAACGATGCTGCTGACGAACTGGCTAGGAGGGCATCCAGCGCGTCGGTATGTGGACCCGAGCCCATAATGCCCATCCCATTTAACCAGATACGCAGGTGGCTTCAGGACTACACACACATACAAGCAGAGAGCTGGTGGACCTCGACACCAGGCTGCAGGCAGTCTAGGGAAGCAATGCCATCTTTGAATGGCAGGCTGACCAGACGTCTGTTACGCCTGGACAGAAAGGACCTGCGTCTAGTGACTGGGACCATCACGGGACACTGCCCGCTAAACAAACACTTCTACACAATAGGCATAACGGACAGCCCCCTGTGCAGGGCCTGCATGGAGGCTGAGGAAACCGTCGCGCATGTGCTTTTCGAATGCACAGGCGTAGCCCAGATTAGGACAGAAACCCTCGGGGCACCCAGATCTTACACGGATGTTCTCAACAGACCAGGAGTTATAGCCAACTTCTGGAGGGAGGTGGGCTGGTTGGAATAACCACTGACGGCCGCCATGGCTCACGCACAATGGTCCACTTAAAGGACTAAGTGCGGAAAGCAAACCCAATAACAACAACAACCTATGTAAATAAAATATTGTAATGTAAAAATAAATAAATTTAATAATATTTGTAAACGCGGACGGACAAGCAAACCATATTTGTTATTAGTGACCAAATCGGTCGGCCGCCTGGGAACTCCATTGTTTAACGCGCGAGGTGGGGGCTCGCATTCCTGAGCCGCGCCAGCGCACCAGTGTGCGCCGACCGCCCGCTAGTCAGCCTATCGCCTCGCAAGTGACCTCCGTGTCGCTCTGTCCGCTATCCCCTTTCGCTAACTATCCATAATAATTTACTGTGTTTTCATTCTGTCTACTCCTTCAATCTATCTTCGCTAATCTTCATTCTTACTGTGCTGTGAACTTTAATCTGTGTACCTACTGCTCCAAGTTTTTCCAATAAACTATACCTATTATTACTGTGTCAGTGTACAAACTTTAATTTATCTCCACACACGAATACCTCGAGAATAAGAACGCTAAACCGGGAACCTAGCCATTCCCGTCCGACACTGGTGGAGGCCTGTGCAATACAGGCAAGGTTGCCCCCACGCCCGTTGCCTGCTGGCCTCCACCTGGGAGGAGTCGAATATGACTGTCATACTGACGTCTTCTTCGACCCCTCCTCCGCCTTCGGAGCGACGCCGCGTTAGGATCGTCCTCCCGCGCGCGCTCCGCAGCCTCCTTCTGGGTCATGACGCATTCGCAGAAGGAGGCGACCGCCGACCATGACCTCTCATCCTCCAGCATGGCGTTAACCAAACCGCGGAGTGAGAGATCCGGTCCGATCACCGCTATGAGACTGCGGCGCGGCTCGGACCACGACGGGCACACCTCGAGGGTGTGCTGCGCCGTGTCCTCCGCCGCACCACAGTTCAGCATCTCCTCCCGCCCGATTCGGTGCAGGTACGATCCGAAGCAACCGTGTCCGGATAGCACCTGCACGAGACGGAAGGAGAGGAACCCATGCGACCGCTCGAGCCAGTCTCGCAGGACCGGCCCAATCGCGTTGAGTGTTCGGCGGCCGAAGGCGGCGGTGTTAAGGTCCGCCGTCCAATGGACAACAATGGCGTCCCTCGCCTCCCGCCGGACGGCCTCCCGCTCTTCCGGGGCTGGGCGTTCACCTCTCGCCCTCCGCCCCGCCGTCCATTCATATACTCTGGCGAGCACCCATGCCTCGAGTTCCCAAGGCGGGGTGCCGGCCAGAGCACATGCCGCCGCAAAGCCCACCGTGCGGTAGGCACGCGCCGCCCGCTGGGCAATGGCCTTTTGGGGTGCCCGCAAGGCGGCGACATTCTCCCTCCTCTGGAGGGAGTCCTCCCAGATGGGGGCCCCGTAGAGGGCCATACTCTTCAAGATGCCGGCATAAAGTTTCCGGCATCGTGCGCTGGGCCCTCCCAAGTTGGGAAGCAGCCATGACAGCGCGCCCGCGGTCTTCAGCAGGCGCGACGACAGCCCGCTAAAATGCGGACCGAAGCGCCACCTGCTGTCAAGGACAAGGCCCAGATATTTCATCTGGGACTTGACCCCAATTCTGACGCCCTCCACGAAGACGTGGGCGTCAGGTGGGGGGCGCTGCCGTGGTCCGTGGAAGAACACGGCCTCGGTCTTGTGCAGCGCCACCGTTAAACCTAGGCGGCGGATCCTCCCTGCGACCAAGGATCCGCCCGCCGAGGCCAGGCTGGCCGTCTCCCTGAAACTCCCCCCCCCCCCCCCCCCGGGCGGTGAGGAGAGTGTCATCCGCGTAGCAAACGACACTCGTGCCTCGGAGGAGAGTTCCCCGCAGGAGCCAATCATAGCCGATGTTCCAGAGGAGAGGTCCTACGACTGACCCCTGTGGAACGCCGGCTTCAACTGCGTACCGCCGGACTTGGCCAGTCCTATTTACCAGGAGGACCGCCCGATCATCCAGGTAGCTGGCCAGCAGATTGCGCAGGTATCGAGGTACTCCGTGGAATCGGAGCGCCTCTAGGATGGTGGAGTGGTGAACGGAGTTGAAAGCATTTGCAATGTCGAATGACACAGCCAACAATCCGTCCCCCGCCTCCATCGCCTCCTTCACCTGACCCTTAAGGCAAGCCAGCGCGTCCACTGTGGAACGCTCAGCTCGGAAACCGAACTGAGCGTCCGACAAGTCCGGCCCGACATCCCGCAGATGGGCCTTTAGGCGAGCAGCGATTATTCCCTCGAACATTTTGCCGACCCCATCGAGTAGAACGATGGGCCGGTATACCGAGGGGGAGTCAGCTGGACGGCCCTCCTTGCGAAGGAGGCACAGCTGCCCCTCTTTCCATGGTTTCGGGAACCTTCCAGACACAAGGCATGCTCTGAAAAGTTCCCGAAACCTCTCCCCCATTTGAGTGGCAGCGATCGCCACCACTCTTGCGGGAACACCGTCAGGGCCAGGAGCTGTCTTCTTGGCGCGGATATGGA
Organism: Polymixis flavicincta; assembly: GCA_949987655.1. Classification (NCBI taxonomy): domain Eukaryota; kingdom Metazoa; phylum Arthropoda; class Insecta; order Lepidoptera; family Noctuidae; genus Polymixis; species Polymixis flavicincta. Next base: position 22,195,848 of record OX465193.1, on the reverse strand, counting down.
GAATCGCCGCGCCAAGTTCCGACTCCGTGACAGGAGGGGCCTCCACTTCTTCCTCGTCTAGCGAGGCTGTCCCCCGCGGTGGGTCCATCACTGGCGGGGTGAAGTTGCCCCTGCACGGGAACAGGGACTGAACCACCCCATCCAGAAATGAGGGCTCCAGGGTCTCGGCAACCGGGGGACCAAAGGGGCGCAACTTCTTGCGCGCCGCCTTATATGGTCTCCCGTAGGGGTCGTTGTCGAGACCCTCCAGCAGCTCGGCTCTGGACGAGTCTCTGGCGTTGGCGATGGCTCGATCGAGGACCATTTTTGCCTCCAAGTATACCTCATAGAGGTGGCCCTCGTTGGACAGATCCCGACGAAGCCGCCGCCGGCTCCGCGTGTAGGCCCTTCTCGCCTCCACACACGCTGCTCGAAGCCCCGCCAGCTCCACCAACCACCAGTAAACGGCACGTTTGGGTGGTGGTCGGCGAGAGCGGGGCATGCTAGAGTTGCATACATCGGTCAGAGACTCCCTCAGTTGCCCCGCTGCGGCGTCCACATCCAGGCCGGCAGTAGGCGGCGAAAGCCAGTCCTGGATGAACGCCGCCTCTGCCGCTGCCTCCCTGTCCATGCGAGTTAGAGCCCACCGCGGGAACGGTGATCGCCCCGAGCGGGGCCGCATCTCTCCGGGGCCACTGGTGGAGATGTCGAACCGCACGTAGCGGTGGTCCGACATGGTCTCCACCAGGTCCACCCGCCAGTTCAACACGCGCGCGGCTAACGCAGGGGTGGCAAAAGTGACGTCCACTATTGAGCCACCCCCACGCCGCACGCATGTCTGGATGCTTCCTCTGTTCAAGAGGGATAGTCCGGAGGAGGCTGCCCACATCTTCACCGCCCGCCCGCGTGCGTCGGTGGCCGGGTTACCCCAGGTCACCGACTTGGCATTCAGGTCTCCAAGTACGGAGACCTGACGCGGCGCCGCCCTGCCGACCACGGCAGCCAGGACTCCAAGATAATTCTCAAAGTCCTGAAGAGGCCGGTTTGGGGAGAAATATACGCCCACAAGGGCTAAGTCTCCCCACGCGGCGGCCACGTATCCCGGTCCCCTCTCTAATAGCGAGAGTGGAGGGGAGTCTGTGGAAGAACGCGCCGCTAGTGCCACCGAGCCGACCTCATCACCCAGCCAGCTGCCGGGGATCGAGTAGGGCTCGGAGACCACCGCCACGTTCACCAACCACTCGGCCATGACCTGCACTACTAGGTCCTGGGCCGCTCTGCAGTGGTTGGTGTTCGCCTGGTTGATGTGGTAGTCGGACGTAACCATGACGGTGGCGGTGGTGGCAGCAGGGCGAACCTGCGCCGGCACTTTGCCCTTCCTCACGGGGGGCTTGCAGCTCCTGCCCGTCATCCTGTGGTCCGCGGGGCGGCCACTGGAGGCACACGCCGTGCATTGTGGCTTGGCGGCGCGGCAGGTGACACTCTTGTGTCCCTCTTGCACGCATTGGTAGCACGTGAAGTACCTGTGTCCCACGGTGGGGATCCGGCCAGTACGCAAGCCGCCTCGTAGGAGATCGTGCTATATCCCCTTATGACTCTGACGGCCATAGCTCGCTGCAGTTTCCGCAGGACAGCGATGCTGCCGGCCGTCAGGTCAGCCGCCCAGATCGGGGCCCCATACAGGGCCATCGATCGCACGATCCCCACGTAGAGCCGCCTACAGGCGGCGCTCGGGCCCCCCAGATTGGGAAGCAGCGTTGACAGCGCCCCAGCCGCGCCCAACAACTTGGGCGCCAGCCGCTGGAAGTGGGGTCCGAAGTCCCACCGGCTGTCGAGCACCAATCCTAAGTACTTCATGGTGGACTCAACAGCAATTCGGGAGCCCCCGACCACGATGTGTGATCCCGGCGGAGACGCCCGCCGGGGGCCATGAAACACCATGGCCTCCGACTTGTTGAGGGCCACCTCGAGGCCAAGGCGCCGTATGCGGGTCACCACCTGTGACACCGCAGCCGTCGCCAGCAACGCTGCTTCCCTGTACGAGCTCCCCCGGGCCGTGACCAGCGTGTCATCTGCATAACACGTCAGGTCCACGCCCGGCTGGAGCTCGCCCCTCAGCACCCAGTCGTACCCGATGTTCCACAGGAGCGGTCCCACGACCGAACCCTGTGGAACACCGCACGACATGCGGCGCTGGTTTCCGCCATCACGTCCCATGTAGGTGACACACCTATCCGCCAGATAGGCTACAGTGGTACTGCAGTGCCTCCCGGATGCAGCTCCAGGGCAGGATGTTGAAGGCGTTGGAAATGTCCAAGGACACCGCCAACATCACCCCGCCCCGGGACACCGGTTCCTCCGCCAGGACTCTCACCCGCGATATCGCGTGGATGGTGGACCGCCCGTGCCGAAAGCCAAACTGGCTCTCGGCGAGGTCAGGCCCCTCCCTGCTTAAGTGGTCGACGAGGCGGGCGGCGATAATCCGCTCAAACATCTTACCCACCTCGTCGAGCAGCACTATAGGCCTGCACGCAGACGGCGAGTCCGCGGGGCACCCCACCTTCTTGAGCAGGACCAGACGACCAGATTTCCACAAAGTGGGAAACTGGCACTGCTCAAGGCACGCGGTGTAGAGTCCTCTCAGTTGGGGCTCTAGCTCCTTCAGAGCGAGGGCTAGCACGATGCCGTGAATACCATCGGGCCCCGAAACCACGTTCTTGGCCCGGAGCCGCATCACGGCCGCCCTCATCTCTGCCTGTGTCACCCCTGGGACGTTGATGGCGACCTCTTCGGTAGGCTCTGCGGCTGTGGGCAAAGCCATCGGGGGCGGAGTGTGCTCCGCTCTAGCCGGGAAGAGCGCTGCGACCACGTCTTCCAGCAGCTCGGGTTGGAGACTCTCCGTGAGTGGAGGCGCCGCGGCTCGAAGTTTCCCTCGAACCGCACGATCCGGGCGCCCCCACGGATCTCCATCGAGAGTCTCCAACATTTCCTCCCTGGCTCGCGTCCTCGCTTCGCCGATGGCCAGCCACAGAGCCTCCTTAGCCGCGCGGTACACCTCATACAGCGCGGCTTCTTCGTCAGGGACCCGACGACGTCGCCTCCGGTATCGGGTGTACTGGCGTCTGACCGCCACGCACTCTACACTTAGTCGCGCGATTTCGGCAGACCACCAGTACACCTGGCGCCTTCCTGATTGCGTGTGGACGCGGGGCATGGACGCGTCGCTGATTTGCGTCATCGCCCCGCAAAACCACAGCGCCTCCTCTTCGACGTCGACGGGTCCAACCGTCGCCGACTCCCGGATCCAGGCCTGGACAACAGCGGCCTCCTCGAGAACTTCCCTGTCGATGCGCTTACGTGCCCAGCGCGGGCCGTCCGTTCGCGGGGCCGATGGACTGCGGCCGCCTGTGGTCTGGGCGGAGACGTTGAAGCGGATATATCTGTGATCCGAAAACGTCTCCACCTCCACAGCGACACGCCAGTCGCGGACACGGCTTGCGACAGCAGGGCTGGCGAACGATACGTCTACGATCGAACCGCCCCGCTGCCGCACGCACGTGTGTACCGAGCCCCGGTTTAGGATGACCAGGCCAGTCGTGACCACCCACTCCTCCAGCGCCTCACCCCTAGCATCAGTCACCGGAGAACCAAACCTAACTTTTTTTTTTTTTTTTTTCTTTTTTTTTTTTTTGATGACGGGGGGAAATCCTCATGGATGTCCTCCGCCCCGGGGAGGGCGGAGGGGTCTGTCAGACTCTTACTGACTAAAACCGCCCCAGTGTTCCGTCTCTCACGTACACCGGGGATCACGGGAACTAGTAAGTCTTCCGCGATCTCCGACTAGTGCCGGCCCGCCTATGCGGGCCACCTCGCGATAGGGGGGGGGTGAGGTGTTAAACTCCCCCCCACATCAAAGAGAGTTGCGCGTGGAACACTACGCGCCGCCATCTCGGGTCCTAAGAAGTAGGGGGCGACGGATTCCCCAGTCCGTCGCCTCTGGACCCTTTCAGTGGGGCTGGAAGAGGGCGTTGTCCGCCCTCCGCCGACGCCCGGTGCGTCTGCTGCGGATCGGGTTAGCAGAAGCAATCTCCCGCTCCCTTTCCGCAGCCTCCTTCTGCGAGATGACTGTTTTGCAGAAGGACACCACCGCGTCCCAGGACTCCTCGCTGTCGACCATCGAGTCGACAACGGCCGGCAGCGACAGGTCACTGCCTACTCCTGAGATGAGGGCACGGCGCGGCTCCGTCCAAGCGGCACACTCTGCCAGCGTGTGCCACGCCGTGTCTTCCCGACAGTCGACGCAGTGGTGACACCGAGCGTCCGGCTCCCTGTTTATGCGACACAGGTATACTTCCCGAAGCAACCATGCCCCGAGAGCACCTGTGTCACCCGAAACGACTGGTAGCCGTGCCTCCTCCCGAGCCAGCGCTCGAGTACTGGCCGGATCGCCCTGATGGTGGCGGAGCCGGCGGTAGGGCGTGAAAGCCTGTCCCGCCATTCCGCCACCAGGGCTGCGCGAAGCTGTGACCGACGCAACTCCAAATGTCGCGGCGTCAGCCACTCGCCCTGCGCCCTCGAGTCCTCGCGCCACCGATGCAGCGACGCGAGTACCTTCGCCTTGAGGTCCCACGGTGGGGATCCGGCCAGTACGCAAGCCGCCTCGTAGGAGATCTTTGCGATATCCCCTTATGACTCTGACGGCCATAGCTCGCTGCGGTTTCCGCAGGACAGCGATGCTGCCGGCCGTCAGGTCAGCCGCCCAGATCGGGGCCCCATACAGGGCCATCGATCGCACGATCCCCACGTAGAGCCGCCTACAGGCAGCGCTCGGGCCCCCCAGATTGGGAAGCAGCGTTGACAGCGCCCCAGCCGCGCCCAACGACTTGGGCGCCAGCCGCTGGAAGTGGGGTCCGAAGTCCCACCGGCTGTCGAGCACCAATCCTAAATACTTCATGGTGGACTCGACAGCTATTCGGGACCCCCCGACCACGATGTGCGATCCCACCGGTGGCGCGTTATCTTCCTCGCGATCCGGGCGATTAAGCCAAGATCCTCGTCCCGCTCCGAGTCATAAAACATGACCATGATCTCGTTACGGATTACGATCTCGACGGTTGCAGTCGGGAGAATCAGATCCCCCGCTGCTAGCCCGTTGGCAGGGTAAGTGCACAACGAGCGCCGCCCATGTTTCTTCACCTTGGAGAAACGTCCTACGCCCACTCAACCCATCCTCTGTAAGCAGAAGAGGGAGTGAGCGACCGTAGGGCGGTATAAACGACCGACTCAGGAGCATAAGCTCCCCCCCATGCGACGTGGCAATGCCCCGGGTCCAGCCAGGTCGTGCTTCACGCCAGGTGTACTGGTGGTCGCCGCAGTTGACAACACTGCGCGAGGCGTGTGTTGCTGCGCGACACCTTTACTCCAGGCACCGCAGGCTCCGTATCCGCCCTCCGGATACGGAAGCCATTGAGGCGGAGCTGTACGAGGGGTACAGAGTGGCGAAGACCGCCCTCCGAGATGAGATCTTGCGGGCCAGAGTAGTGGCCCGCGAGGAGTCGCTGGAGACTCTGAACAGAGACCCGTGGGGACACCCCTACAAAACGGTGCGGGATAAAATCCGCCCGTGGGCTCCCCCGCTGACGCAGAGTCTCCGGCCTCATCTCGTGCAGGACGTGGTGAGCGCTCTGTTCCCCTCACGAGAGGAGCACGCTCCCCCGCCTATGGCTCTGCCTCCTGCGGTGCCCGATGCGGACCACACCGACGACGACGACGACTCTCCAGTGGTGACCGAGGTAGACCTGAGAGTGGTCCTCTGTAAGCAGAAGAGGGAGTGAGCGACCGTAGGGCGGTCTAAACGACCGACCCAGGAGCATAAGCTCCCCCCCACGCAGAAATTCGCCACAGACAATACCACTTCACTGCCGCTGGCGCGCGGCGATGTTGAGATGGGTGGACTCAACATACTCCCCCCGATGAAGAGACTTCAACAGTCGTAACTGGCAGCGGGCAGATGGTGTCGAAGGCGCGCCGGATGACACCCTTTCTTGTGAGGATGTCGGCGACCCTCGGGACGCCATCTCTGCCTGGGAGAATATGTTTGATGCGTCCTAGAAGCCACATAAGAGGTGGTGAGTTTTTGTCCTTTATGACGACCATTTGTCCTTCCTTCAGCTCGCCAGACGACCGGCACCATTTCGTTCTCTCCTGTAGCCACAGAACATATTCGTGAGAGAAGCGAGCCCAGAAGTGTTGCTTCAAATGCTCAATACGGCGAAATCTTTTTAGGCTGTGGACGTTGGCGTTCTGGATCTGTGGATGAGGCAGCATGATTAAAGAGCGTCCAATAAGGAAGTGAGCTGGGGTTAAAGGAGTTAGGTCGGAAGGGTCGTTGGACAGTGGAGTTAACGGTCCTGAGTTTAAGGAATCCCAAGTTGAATTAAACAGGTAGCCATTTCCTCGAAGGTTAGGTTTGTTAAACCCAAAATCGGTTCTTTCGTTTGAAGATTATCAGCTCTTTTCTGAGTGATGAAGGGATTTGTGCATCTTCCAGGGGTCTGATCCACACGAAATTTGGTATTCTATTACTTCAATGATATTAGACGAACAAAGTAACCTTGAACTGATCCTGGAGCAACATCTGGAATTTCTAGGATACCCAAGTTACTCACCAATAAACAGCAGAAGTATCGTGTTTGGGCTCAGTGAAAAGGTCTCAATGACTAGATTATAGATAAATGGTGATCAGGACGAGGAATGAGGCTAAATTAGTATCAAACTTCACAGAGGCCCTAGCATTTTCATTAGCCGTCCCCCGATTTGACAATGCCAAATTAAAAGGCCCATAAATAGTATTTTTTAACTTCTTAGAGCTTTTGTTTGGCTCGCGGGTTTTTTAAATTAACTTTTTTCCTATTGACTTTGTATGAGTAAACTGAACCAACATTATTTTACAAAGTGACATTAGTCTGGCAGGTTAGTCCAGTGAATTAATAATTACACTTAGAAGCGTGGGAGCGTTTGTGGCGAGCACATGTGGTTATGTTTCTCGCACCGATTTTTACTCTTTATCTGCTTTTTTTGGTGGTTTTTGGGTGGATTTTACGTGTTTGTGCTCGTCCTATGTTTATTTTTGTTTGTGTGTGTACGTGATCTTACATTTGGTAAGTTTTTAATCTTCCTACTTAACTTCGGTCTTATTTAACTTTCTACTGGCTTATGCTGAGTGACAATGGCGGATGACGAGCGGCCTCCTGGCCGCCCGCCTGATCCCCCCCATCCCGCTCAGCTACAATCGCAAGACCTCTTTTCACATGCGCCTATTCTGACGGCTCCACTGTCTCAATTTGAGATAATGGAAGTTGTAGTAGCTTCTCAAAAGAGGAAACTCATTGATAACCATCTCCACAACGAACCTACGAATGGCACTGACGAAAACGCTCCAACGACTAAACTTGATCGGGTCACGGCCCCGTCGTTGATCTCACGCACAAAGTACTCGCATTTAGATAGACAACCATTTTTAGTCTACACATCTCTTTCCGAATCCGATCCAACATCTGGCACCACCCTCCATCCTATAAAATTCGGTAAATTATTGCAGAAACTGAATGTTTTGAATATTATAGATGGGGGTATAAAGAGAATAGGAAGAAACAGGGTATCAGTAGAGTACAAGGGCCCGGAAGATGCCAATGCATTTATCGACAATGAGTCTATCAAACAAAAAGGTTACTCAATGATCATTCCCACATTCAACATCACCAGGATGGGTGTTGTGAGGGGCATCCCTACTGATTGGACTGACATTGAAGTCCTGGATGCCCTGAAGTCCCCACTTGGCAAGGTGTTGAAGGTGAGGAGACTGAACCGCAGAGTTTCCAATGATGGGAAATCGGAATGGATTGCTACATCAAGCGTAGTAATCAAATTTGATGGTCAGAACCTCCCGGATCGTGTTTTCTGCTGTTTCAATTCCCTTCCAGTAGAGATCTATAATTTTCCCACTGTCCAGTGTTTTGGGTGCTGCAAATACGGACACAACAGAACTCAATGCCGGTCAAAGCCACGGTGCTACCGTTGTGGTGGTGACCACGGGTGTACCATTGAAGAGCCTAAGTGCTTTTATTTTACGGGGCACCCTGCGAACAGTCGTCAATGACCGGAACACCTACGTCAGCGGAACATCAAGTCCACCATGGCTAACGACAATATATCTCATTCTGAAGCAGTCAAACGTTTTACGCCCTCCTACCGATCTTTTGCAGATGTTGTGGCGTCAGCCCCCCCTGCACTGACTATCCACCAAATCAAATCAAATCAAAATATTTTTATTTCATATAAACCTGCATGGGCACTTATGAAACGTCAGAAGCTAGGTGCACGGTTCCAAAATGTTGTTTCCTATGGAGAAGAGCCGGCAAGAAACTCCACGGTTACTCTTTTAAAAATGATTGGCTTTAACAATGTTTTCAGATATAAAATGTATGGGAGGACAGTGCAGGCCTGTAAATAAGTACCAGGTACTTAGACGAATCCAGAATAGAAAATCTTCTACAAATCTACAGTCTGTAAGGCCTACAACGTTCTCCCATTCACAATATGTAAAATAATCTACATAAATAAAATGAACCTAATTAAACATAGTGACATGATTAACATGACAATCACTAAAAAATAGTTGATATTAAAATTGATGTATAATGTCAAATAATGACGAGAATATGTCAGCATTGTAAAAATAAAAAGAATAAAAAGAACATTGAGAGCAGTTAATAGACTTTCACATAGTTATGCTGTTAATGAGGTACCAGGGAAGCCACACGTGCAGAAGGAATTAATGCCAAACTTCCCTGTCTTCAACGTAGTCTTTTATCTTTTAATATGCTTTTTTGATAAGGATACGTTTGATGTGCGTTTTAAACTTTCCATCGCTAAGTTCTGTAACTGACTTTGGCAACTTGTTATAGAAGCGGATACTGTTTATTAGAAATGACTTGCTAGTTTTAGTCAATCTAAAGCGTGTATTCAGATTATGGAAATCGCAACGTTTTTTGAAAAGGCCTAAGTTTTTGCGAACGTACAAGATATTTTCTAGGATATAAAGAGACGGCAGAGTTAGAATATCAATTTTGCTAAATTTGTTTCTAAGAGACTCGCGAGACCCCATTTTATAGATTGCGCGGATTGCCCTCTTTTGTAAAATGAAAATTGAATCTACGTCAGCTGCCGATCCCCACAACAGAACGCCATAAGACATAATACTGTGAAAATAAGCAAAGTAAACTAACCTAGCTGTGGCTACATCCGTCAACTGCCTTATCTTTCTTACTGCGTAAGCAGCTGAGCTTAATCTACTTGAAAGAGCTCTAATGTGAGCACCCCATTGCAATTTTGAATCTAAAGTAATTCCCAAAAATACAGTTTCCGAGATAGCATCTAGTTTCTTCCCATCAAGTTTTAAGTTTAGACCTACTTGGGGTACATTTGGTAACGAGAACTTAAGACATTTAGTTTTGTTCGCATTGAGTAAAAGATTATTAGCGGCAAACCATTTCGAAAGAACAGCTAGACTATCATTGACATGTAAGACATCTGTATCTTTTCTATTTATTCTAAAAATAAGAGAAGTGTCATCAGCGAATAAAATTATATCCGAGAAGTTATCCATCAGGTAAGGAAGGTCATTAATATAAACTAGAAATAAAAAAGGGCCAAGAATTGAACCTTGAGGCACGCCCATCTTAACTAGAGACCCCGAGGACGTCGCCCCATTAACGTTTACTTTTTGCTGCCTGTTTGATAAGTAGGAAAGTACAAGATCAGCAGCCTGTCCACGAATTCCATAGTGGTGTAATTTACAGATAAGTGTATTGTGGTAAACGCAGTCAAACGCTTTTGAGAGGTCATAGAAAATGCCAATCGCGTCCTGGGAATTCTCCCAGGATTCCAAAATGTGACTGATGAGTTTTACTCCTGCGTCAGTCGTCGACCGACCTTTCGTGAAACCAAACTGTCGACTATGTAAAATACCATTTGAGTTAAAATGTGACAACATCTGGTCTAGCATGATTTTTTCATAAATTTTGCTCAATGCTGGAAGCACAGATATAGGTCTATAATTAGAGGGATCACTCTTACTACCTGATTTGAAAATTGGTACTACTTTACTAGCACCGGACCCTTAACCATGATCCCCGTCCTCCCCGCCTCCCAATTCCTAATTATACCTCTCATCCCCAACTCCCTACTTCTTCCTCCAGCAAAAAAATTGTTACTTCCCGTCCAAGGCCGCACACTCCCCTCCACCCTGGTTATGACCGTAGGGCCCACCAGGATATTATTAACAGTTATTATTTCCCCCCCTCTCCTAATGGTTGTGCTCTGATGGACCACTCTCCCACTCATAATGAGAATGAAGAGACTATTAACACTATTATTACTTTGCTTTCCACCTTACTTTCAAATTACTCTTTACCAGACCACGTTGCCGACAACATAGTCAATAAAATTAAAAACCGTAACATTCCATCTCATGCAGTGGAACACCAGAAGTGCACTCCCCAAAAAACATGAAATCTGCCACCTTAATTTGCTTAACCCTGCAATTTTTGCTATCTCAGAGTCGTGGCTAACTCCACGACTCAATTTTAATATTCCTGGTTATAGCACTCTCCGGGATGACCGTTCTGACGGCAACAACCTTCTTTCTTCCTCCCCTTTATCCCTTCCTTCCCCCGGAGATGAGATTAATGCTGTAGGTGTTAATATCCTTGGCATTAATTTTATATCTGTCTATATCCCCTCCCCTAATCCCTCCTGCTTTCAATACATTCATAATAGGTATATGTTCTTCATTGAATCCTGTTATAATTTTGGGTGATTTTAATTGCCATCATTACCTGTGGGTCTCTGACCATTCCGATACCCCAGGTTCTGAGTTGGTTGATCTGTTGGACGACTTGGGTTTGTGTGTTGTCAACGATGGTTCCGTCACTCGCTTACCTAGACCTGGCCAGAGTAGAAGCTGTGTAGACCTTACCCTGTGTTCAGCTAGTTTGACCGCCCAGTTGGAATGGAAACGACTAAACCTCACGTTCGGTAGTGACCATTACCCAATATGCACTACCCTTATCAATAGGTTCTTACCTCATAGGGATAATCCTCCTCTTATAAAATATAGGCTTACAGGCGCGGACTGGGACTCATACTCTCAAACTCTTGAGGATATTATTTCCACTTTGCCCCAAGTCTCCCCAGCCAACTTAAATGACTGTATATTGAAATTTTCCAGTGCAATTTCTTCAGCCGCGGAGGACAGCATACCACTTAAAAATACAGCCTCTGGAAAACTATCATCTCCCCCCTCGTGGGATCGGGAATGTTCCAACACAATTAAGTCTCGAAATGAAGCGGAACTTAATTATGTTGAAAATATGTCCACTGAAAACCTGATCGAGTACAACCGGATTGTTGCGAGATCCAGGCGCCTACTCAAAAAAAGAAAATATGAAGTATGGAAGAAATTCTGCTCTTCACTTTCCCCTACAACCCCTTCCTCTCTTGTTTGGCAAAACTTCAAACGATTTAAACGTGGCTGCTCCGTCCGAAACTCCTCACCTAAGCCTAGCGACATTGCAGAACCTTTCCTGAATAAACTTGCTCCCCCTTTTGCTCCTCTTTTGGGCGAATGCCCCTCAACTTCTGAGGGGGGGGGGATTTCCAATGACCCCTTAGATGCCCCCTTAAGTGAACTGGATGCAGTGCTCAAACACGTACACGACTCCGCCCCAGGCATAGATGGCCATCCATACTCGTTTTTAAAAAAATTGGGGTCCCGCAGTCGCCAATACCTTTTATCATTAATCAACGCATGTTTTATTCTCTCACATATCCCTGAAACTTGGAAAACGCAGCTGATAATTCCTATACTAAAACCAGGGAAACCTCCTGATTGCCCTGATAATTTTCGACCCATTGCTCTATCACCTGTTATAAGTAAAATATTGGAACACCTTGAAAAAAAAATAGATTGGAGTGGTTCGTTGAAAGCCGTAGTCTTCTAGCTAAATCCCAATTTGGTTTCCGAAAGGGAGCCAGTACAATGGACAGTATTGGTATTCTTATGACAGATGCCCGGAATGCCTTCAGCAAAAACGAGTCCGTTCTGGCGGTCTTTCTCGACATTTCAGCAGCTTACGACAGTGTCCTTCTTTCGGTACTCAGAAGTAAATTACGCCAGCTGAGTATCCCGGTAAAGATTCTTAACTGTATCTGTAACTTGTTGGCTGGACGTAGTATTAAACTCCATGTTCCAGGAGAGTCACATGACCCCAGAACTGTCTGGCGTGGGTTACCCCAGGGTTCAGTACTAAGTCCTCTTCTATACAGTATTTACACCACTGATCTCCACAAGTCCCATAATAGCGACTGTCAGATTTTACAATACGCAGACGACCTATGCTTATAATATATTCCTACGTCGTCCGTGGAACGTGCTACGGAATCCATGCAAATATCCCCTTAACTCCCTAAACCAGTGGTTAATCTCTCATGGTCTTAGCTTGTCAGCTCCTAAAAGCTCCGTTGTAGTTTTCTCACGTAAACGTCTAACTCCATATATCCACCTTGAAATTGAAGGAGCCCCGATCAAGGTCGAGGTTAATGTGAAATTCCTTGGGGTCATTTTGGACTACAGTAATTGTAATTTACAAATTATCTGGTGTCTTTCATCTCAATTAAATAATCAATAAATGTGAGAAGAATCTTAATATGCTACGTGCTCTAGCGTGGGTTTAGTGGGGGGCTCCCTTTACTCTGAAACTCATATACAATGCTACAATAAGAAGCTTACTGGACTATGGGTCTTTCCTCCTGGAACCCTGTGGTAAAGTTGCATTGGCCAAGCTGGAAACCATTCAGTCGAAATCCCTCCGCATCGTACTAGGTTGCATGAGATCCACTCCTTCCAATGCACTGCAAGTTGAGAGTGGCGACCCTACCCTTCTTCTCCGTAGACAATACCTAGCCGATAAATATATGTACAAAGCATATTTTCTTAGTAATCACATTGTTCTCTCTAAGCTTTCCATACTAAATAATTTATGTAGACAAAGCGATTACTGGAAACATAAAGACCCCCCTTTGATCCTTAATTCATTTAGGAATATCCGGAATGTGGAAGTCAAATCTCCTATTCCTCAGTGTAATAAATTCCCACTATACACATGTCCGTATGAAATTCTAAATTTTGTTCCAAAAATCTCTTATATTGGAATAAATAAGGACACCACCAATGCTAATGACCATTTTCTTTCGAATGTTAATAACAACTGGCCTGATCACTACAAATTTTATACAGACGCTTCCAAATTGACTACCGACTGTAAAACTGGTATTGCTGTATATAATTCCAACTCCCAGATATTCCTTCATTTCCAGTGCCCTCCCGAGTCTTCGGTTTTTACTGGGGAATGCATTGGAATTCTGGAGGTGTTGGGGCTGTGACCTCGTCCCGGTTGTAATGTGCTTGAGGATAGTGTGCGGAGATAATGAATACTATTCTTTTGATTTTACTGCTTCTATATTTAATGATAGAACTCAAATAGAATAAGGTTACAATATTATCTGGACCGCGACGCGACTATAATGTGTATCGCACGTAAAAATTGCTAAGACCCGGTGTTAGGGGCTGCTGCGTTGCCGTTGAAGTGCCAGCGGCGCCGGCCGGCCGGCCGCGGCGGCGCTGGCGCGCGAGTGAGACGCCGTGGCGGGATCAGCTACCCCTCTCCTCCCGCGTGCCGCTCATGCGCGGCTGGGGCGCGTGTGCGCGCCAACAGGAGGCGTGCTTATTTATTTCCTCTCATTCAGCTATTACAAAAGCAGTCATCTTCTCTGATTCCAGGAGTGCTCTGTAGGCAATAGTTTATTCATTTAAAGTAACCTACGTAGCTTAATCATTGTTGAAATCAAAACTGTCCAACATTCTTGTTTTAAAAAAAAACATTGACATAATATTAGTATGGATTCCTAGCCATTTGGGTATTACGGGCAATGAGTTGGTAGATATAGCAGCTAAGAATGCCGTTAGTGGCAATCTGGCAGATAAAAAACATTATGCTGTTCAGGTCTATGACTTGATTCACAAGGCCAACGTAGATCTCTTTAAATCCTGGCAAGAACACTGGTCCCAATCTAGCAAGTCAAAGGCTAGCTTGTTTGCATCCATACAGCCAACCATTCCTTCCAAGCCTTGGTTTTACAAATACAAAGAAGCTTCCAAAACCGTCACATCCGTTATATGCAGAATCCGTATTGGCCACTGCTGTACCCCAGTTTTTCTCCATAAAATTAGGGTCCGGGACAGTTCTTTGTGTGAGTGTGGGCTGGATAGATAGACGTTAGTTCACATATTTTTAAATTGCCTTTTGAACAATGTTTCCTCTTTTGATAAGGTTATTACAAAATTGAAAATACAAATCCCATTAATATCCGTCATCTCCTCTCATTTTTCCCTAATCCCCAAATTATACGTGCTTTAATTGAATTTATTTTCAATAACAATATTAAACTACCTAAAGTAGTCTAATTATTAATATATTGTTTAGACGTATATATTTTATGTTACTAACTATTACTAACTCCTAGGTTTTGTTTGTTTCAGGGTTAAAAGGATCGCCACAAAAAGTTTAAGTTCATATTCTCTTTGTAAATATTTATTAATTATACCCATGTATAGTCACTACGTGACACTGGCAGGAATTGCCGTAGTCTTCGGCAAATTGCCACAAAAAAAAAAAAAAAAAATTACACTTTTAGCTGTTGGGACAATAGAGATTGAAGGAGAGAATAAACAGATGAACGTGTCTCAGTTCTTATTCTCAATACCTTGCGCTGGGATGCCATGTTCTATTATTATCAATCTTGTGTGTTTTTTGGTTGGATTATTAATTCACTTGAAAAACAATGAAATAAAACTCAAATTAAACATGAACTGTTTAGCAAAATTTTCAAAGTGACAGGTCCTAATATATTTTTTCAGTGAATTAACAATCTCACAGATGGGGATTTCACGGACGGCTCATATCTCAAATGCAGTGCATAAAGAAAAGAAAGAATAGGTTCCGTTTATTTTGAAATAAAAAAAAGTGAAAATTAATAACTACAACAGTGTGTGCCTCACGGCTGCGCCAAAAAGGTTCATTTCAATATTAATGCCAGACAGATGCTGTCTGACGGCATGTGACACCTGCGGATAGACAATGGCCCACCTTCCATCCTGCGCCGCATGCATTGTCACCTGTGCATTTGATGATCTTATGACTGCGTGAGTTAGCAAAAATTGCACAAATGAATTTTGGGCAAAAGATCTTTGAACTTTTTGCAACAAAAAGTAGTCCCGACATAGTTCTATTACTGAGAGGAGACTGGGGGAAGGGTAAAAGAAAGTCAGACATATTAACATTATCGTATATTTAATTTGTTGTAAGTTTTGTTTACTTGTCGAATACCTTGAGCAACGATACATATAATTTTCCCTATTTAATACGTGGGCTTACGACTTGTAGGTCGTGAGTTCGAAGCCAGACAGGCGCTTTACTTTGTGTAAATTATTTCATCTCCACTGCTCTCAAAACGGTGAAGGAAAACATCGTGAGGAAACCGGCATGTCCTAGAACCAAAAATTCGAAGACATGTGACATCTACCACCCCGCACTGGCCCCGCGTGGTGGATTACGGCCCAATCCCTCTCCCCGAGAGGAGGCCTGTGTCCCAGCAGTGGGAACATTATAGGCTGATGATGATGATGATGATGATGAATACGTGGGCACAGTGTAACGTCACTCGTGTGCTCGTGTGACGATGTGTGGCGCCTCCACCAGTATTGCGCGCGTTGTTGCCGTTGTGTGCGTACGCAAGTTTATTCGAGCAAACAAACCATAATGATTATCTTGATAACTGATGGACTCCCCCTTAACGCTTATTGAACCCAATGAAAATCTCCGACACACTTTCCTAGAATTTATTTTAATAACCTACTATCTAGTCTTATCACGTTTCGATTGGCTTCAAACTTTCATTCATAAATTAGTAAGTATGTGCATCGTAAGTACATGTACGTGGTTCAAAGATGAACCTGTCCTAATTCTTTCGGAGCTCTGGCTTTGACAAAATTAGGAATTACATACAACTGAAGACTAAGAGCAGTTGCCATTGAAGTGATTGCTGCCGTTTGGTTGCAACGCATACGTATAATGTCCAGCTGCAGAACGTCAAATACTCTTTTTCAGAAACAAGGAGGATATACCTACTCGGTGCCATATTTTATCGTTTTAATTTTATTTTTTCCGATCTAAACTATTTCTTTGCAATATCCGGCATTAATCCAGCTTAGATTAGTGTACCTAATTGTGATATAAACTAAGCAAAATATAATGATTTGGTATAGTCGTATAATAACCATCTGTATTAATTCCCATGTCTTGGCACTTTGGTAGGAACAAGGAATTACGTTAGCCAACCAACGGGAACCAAAAAAAATTAATTTTGCGTAATTTTTGTTTTTGACGCATAAGTAGAAAAGAGGCACGGTGTATGTATAGTGCAGCTGCAGTCTCTTTGAAAAATTTGTTAACAATGAGTGTAGCGCGCTGTCAGCGGCGGCGCACTTCGTTTTCGGCGGTGCTGTCCGGCGTGACGGTGGTGCGCGCTGTGGTGGTGGTGGTGGTAGTGGGCGGGTCCAGGCCCTTGATCTCGAAGGGACCGCGGAACAGCGGCCGGAACAGGCGCAAAAACGTCTGGTAGCGAACCGCCGAGTTCTGGAACAAGACGCGCACTCACACACGGAACACATGTACACAGTACACACAGGAAAGACAGCGTAAGAAGGGGCGCTCACCTGGATGACGTCACCGATGACCTTAGTAGTGCGGATGAGCAGCGACACGGATGGGCCAAACAGGCTGCCCGGCAGGTCCAAGCTGACCTTGTTCCGGTCGAACACCGGGATGTCGCCGGCTGCCGCGGCCTGGCGGCGGTGGCGCCTGCCCCCAGGGCTCAGCGGGTGGCCAAGGCTCCGCGACCACGATGGGGGCCCCCTCTCCAGCTCCCGGCGCCTCCACGTAGTGCCACTCTGCGACAGGGCCGCTCTGAGCATGGCGTCGCTCGCGCCTCGCAGCCCTCGCCTCGCTTCGCTGTCTCGTGTATGGTGCTTGCGTATGCGTTGTATGAGTGTGCGTCAAGTTGTCAAGTTGTGCGATGCGCACTCGCCCTCGGGCCGAGCACTGCTTCAAGCGCGACCCGCGCCGAGCTGCAGTCGCGCGTGCTTGCTGCGGCCCTACTGTAGCTACTATGTGTGACTTATGTCGTGTGCGTGTACTCTGATAAGTATAGGTATAGTATAAGTTTTACTAGTTTATTATCTTACAAACGATGACGTAGATAATAAAGTAGATAGCCAAGTAGCGCCTGTGCCGCCTCTCCGTAATGAAGTACCGCAGTATGGCGCTGCGCTGCCGCTGTTCCGAAGTTTTGCAGAAATAGGTCGCGCCTGTTTCACTCAGTGCGACGTAAGGCCACACGTTTGTTTAGTGGGGATTCTACAAACTACATTATCATTATAAGATTATATTTAATTAATTTGTTTGTGCGCAGTCGAAGAAGAAGAATTCAACAACAGTTAGACTGAGATTTAAGTACTCAGGTATTAATGAAGGAATAATGAAGCAATCAAATACACTCACAGGATTATGAATTTCAAATATATTATAAACCATGATTTCTTTTTAATAGCTCGGTCAAGGGTACGTTGGTTAATATTTAGTATGAATACTAGAAAATGCACAAGTTGATTTCGGTAGGGCAATACAAGGTACATGAATAAAATTGAAACCAATAAAATAAGAGTCACAATTTATTACAAATATATAAACTTGAACGATAGGTAGGTCCCTGATAGTACGGCCTGGGTGAAGTGAAACATTGAAGTAAGACGGCGTGTGGTGCGTGTGTGTGCGTGCGCGCCGCTACGGTGCGCTACGAGGGCTACGGGCTACGAGCTACGATCTACGACAGGCAACGTGCGCTATTCGCCGCGGATGCTGTGCATCTCTCGGCTTCTAGTACTACATCATACTTCCCTGTCCGTGCGGTACTGTAAGTCACGACGACCTACTTCAGTCCGCCACCAAGGATAACCACACAACACACCATACTTTTTACATGTTTTTATGTACTTATTTACATTTCTCAGATGCATTACCCCAAATGAGAGCCGCGAACTATACAAAGGAGCTGTCGATCAGAGGGGCAATTCTACTCATTTTAAGAACGTTCACAGTCTGATCTCAGTGTCAATCTGTCAAAAATACCTAGATTTTTCATAAATTTTTGACATTTGTTTGTCGCTAAGATGACACTGCGACTAGATTTTGAACGGGTTTAATTACGAGAGTTGGCCTTCAGGTGTCCTACACCCGACGTGTGTCGGGAGACGCTGACGTGCACGTTGGAGGACAACTTAACGTGACGCGATACACTACTGATCCGAAGCAACTGTTACACCGGATTTTGATAATTAGAGACCGGATACTTTGGCATCCTGTACATTATTAGTAAACGAAATAATAAGGGATGTTTAGAAGGTAAATGATAATTACAAAAGTATTACGTTAGCGTGAAACATTCTATCAAGCATTAAGTAATAGTTACGTCGCCCGCGCTTACGGCGACATGATGATCACTAATCTAGTCTTGTTTAACCAAACGACAACACTCAAACAAAAAAACAAATGCATAGCTGGCAGGATGGTGTTGTGAACTGTTAACGGGGAGGCGGGAAAACGGGAAGTGACGCTTTGTTTCTTTTTCATATAAATTTAGAAAACCTTTGCAGCAAGGATACAATTAGTTTATTCAAGGAAAAGAGCACCGTATTACAAAGCAAATAATGCATTGAGTTAATGTATAAACAAGAGTTAACAAAGATTCCAACTTGTAACTCGATATTAAAGTAAGGGGTTCAATGGTAATCAATCGCAAACATACTACATACACAAACACAAAGTTTTCAATAATGATCATCATCCACATATCAAACATAATTATGTTACTACATCCATTCCTATATGAAATGTTCAGTTCTTAATGCTTAACATTTCGTATTGTGCAACTGTTGTGTAGAGATACATCAGTGCGTGACAGGGTGCGTCGTGAACATTCTGCTGCTGTACTCCCGATACGTGTGGTCGGCGCCGCAAGACTATAATATACAGTTGTGCATTAACTTGTAGAAATAGTTAATATCCATATGCGTGTTGCCCAAGCCGAGCAGAGGTCGCGCGGCAGCGGTGCGCGTGCGCGTGCGACCTTGTGCGCGCGGTGAGGCAACTCCACGTATGTATGTATATAGTATATTTTGTGATTTTGACACTACTCACTACAGCGACGACGGGTTAGGAAATAAAGCTAAGGACAAGCGGTGACTAGATACGACAGAGATGGCGCCGCGCGCGGCCGAGAGCGGACTAGAGACTGACTAAACTTATCATTATCTGAACTATGTACATGTCAGGGATACAACGACAGGAGAACTCGGGGTGTGCGGCATGCGACGTGCAGCGTGCAGTAAAACAACACAACTTCCGAGGAATCGTTTAATAACACCAACGCTCACCTAAAACCTATTTACAATATAAATACAAAACGTAGAGAGACGGCGCGCCGCCGGCACTGGGGGGAGGGGGGACAGGTAGGAGGAGGGGAGACATGAGCGACCGCGGACTGTACAGGCGGTCCAGAGGGGAAAGGGTGCGACACGATCACACACATGGAGTCCCAGCCACTAGTCCAGGCACAATACTTTACCACGGAGAAGTGTTGTCCTCGAGTGCGGTCCGGCCGCTCTGAGCTAGTATGAGAGTAGTGGCCGGACTCCAGTGTGAGGCAGCGCGTCGCGGAGGGCATGCGTGCGTGCGAGAGCTCACGCGTCGTCCTCCTCGGAGGAATCAATGGTCTCTACGGTGCCGCCGGCGCCGGCGCCTCCCGACGAGGAGCCTGACAGTGAGGTCACGAGCGAGATGATGGAGCCGAGCCCGCCCCCACCTGAGCTGCCTCCGCCGCCGCCACCGGACGCGCCGCCCAGTAAGCCGGTCACCGCCTGGATCTTGGGCCCTAGCAGCTGCAGCTTAGGCCCGATCACCTGCCCCACGATACCGCTCAGCGACGCCAACCCATTCTGCGGCGCCTCGATTCCGTACTGCTTGTTCAGCTCGATGTTCTGTCGGTCCAACGTGTCCACGAAGCGCGTCTTCGCGTCAATCAGCGAGTTGATTTTCTACAACAGAGAGAGCGAGTGACGAACCGTGCAGTGTGGTGGAGGTCAGAGGAGGTGATGGGACAGGGTCGGTACTCACCCCGAACACGAAGCCGAGCACGGCGTTCTTGATGCCGAACTTGGCCTGCGTGACGCCCTCCAGCTTGCGCTTCTCGCGCGCCTGCTCGTCACCAGCGCCGTCCTGCACACACACACACACCCGCGTCACTACACTACACACTACACGCTACACACCACACACCACTACACTAAAGCACTCCGTCACCATAGCCTTCCACCTCCGCTCCACCACGTTATGTTATCTTTGTTTTATGTATGTGCTCATCGTACGGCGTATCTCACGGATTAACTCGTGTACTGTCGTGGGTGCATTCGTCACAATGCAATGATACTTCGGGACTACTGGGGACGACACGGGATGACACCGCTTGGCACCAGCTAGCGTCGCGGCTTGCTACATAGAATGAATGAAGACGTAAAAGGCAAGACGATCGTGTACCTACTACACAGTGTAATACCGGGCACTGGCCACTGGGTAGACATAGGACGGAAGGCTTGCAAATCATATAATTGGCCATATATGCTACACAATTATGTATACAGGACGCCAGAAAGTCACTCGCTCACTAATAAAACCCACAGCAACTTGACAAAACATTTTTCAAATGAGAGTCAGCATTTCAGGACGTCAAAACTTGTAAGGGATACGAAATAAATAGATGCAAATCATTGAACAAATAAAGCATGGCTTATATCCCAATTCTGTGGGTACCCCTTGCGGGGTGCCAAAGTGGTTCGGTATCCCGTTTCTGAACAAGGAATTCGATTAAATAAATAACTTTGTTGAATCGATAACTGCCTGTTTTTTGTACGAGGAGCTCAGATACCGAGCGTATGTTACGTCCAGGAAGTTAAGTTAGCTGTGTCGTGAGAAAGAGGAAAAAGGACTTTAACGGCGTCAACATGTTTCAATGTAATTTCAGTTCCTTAATATGTCAGTACTCATACGCTTGTTATTGTGACTTATTTTTGTGGTAATTAATTAATACTTTATAGGCATACACACATACATGTGTAACTACATTGTATGTATTTTATGTGTTGCATATTATTTATGTGTGGCACTGGTGCAGATGTTTGCGCACGCGTACGAGGCGCTGTCATCACGGTCACATCGAGCAATATGTCTACTCGAAACCAAACCTTTCACTTAGGCAGATCATGAGTGTGACAGCTATCGCTGTTTTATTAAGATACTGTGGGACCGTAGAGGAGGTCTTTTAAAGGACTTTTAATGAAACGCTTGTTTGCGTGTAATTATAAATTATTTCGTTTATTCCACGCTTATGTAAAAAAAAAGTCACGCAAAACACCTACACAAAAATATTGGAAGGGTTGTTCGAAATCTCCTATTTTATTTATTATTTATTTATTGCCTGGCGGTACAACATAAGGTTGCCTTCGGTAAACTAGGTACCTTAACAGTACCTATGCTAAGCCATTAGCAGCATTACAACGTGCAGTGAGTCGCAAACTGCTATGTTCTATGTTACGTTGCACTCTTCCAGATAGATGAGAAACGGTCGCGAGCTGACTGGTACAGCTACTGTCGCAGCTAGCTAGCGGTCCTGGTCCCGCGCGGGTCGAGGCCGCCCGCCTCTCGCGGCCCTCAGCGCCGTCCTATTACCGTATCGTTTGACAAGTCACTCGTTCGCGTATAGTTGTGCCTCCTAGCGATACCCACTGGTGTGTCCGACACCTCGCCACTAGTGAACGTCTCGGAGGTCACACAATCTCGACAGGTGAGATGAATCGTCGCCCTCGAAGGTTACCGCAACTAATATAAGCTGCCATGGTTTCTACCTGTTTCTTGAAATACATAATGATGAAACATGCGCTGCACAACCAGACACATGATATTTATATCGTATATCGACATCGAGGCGGACGATTCAGGTACCTTTCTAATTTGTTGGAGTCAGCGCAGCGGAGATACGAAACATAATGCATACGTTGCTCACTGCAACACTGAGACGGAAGCGATGCAATGCAACGATAGAGGGAGGGCAGGGGGAGGGGCACCTCGCACCCCGTGGGAACCACGCAAGAACTAGAAGCGTGCGATACTCGATGTTTGGTTTGCTCCATTATTATAGTATTATATCCGCGGTTCCGAAATGCACAAAAAAGCGAAATCTCTGGCTCCGGTGCATTGTAACTGTAACAATTGATAGTTTGGCAATACTCAGAAGAACCATGTAAACCGCATGGCCCGTGCGAGCGTAGCCGAGCGCCGCCGAATAACGTCGGGTGATTCCGAATGCGCAGAGCACTCGGGAGCGACTTCATCCTCATCACAACTGTGTGCTTGCATGCAACACGCGGTACAATACCAAAATCTGCTAGCAGTAGCCAACTGTTCGCCAGTGTGCTCTCCGAGCCCCAACGCACACACACTCGCACACACAAGTGTTTGCACCTACGTCACAGGGTCGGACGAGTACATAATGCTTACTGATGACTGCAAAATTATTATAATGAGCGCTGACGTGATCAGATTAAACAAATGTGATGCTAAAGTAGCCGGCGGGCACCATAACTACTAGTGCGCGCCCGGCAGCCGCGCCTGGCCTCGGAACTAACGCTTTGTGAACGAGTGTCAGCTTATAATACCGAACCTAAACCTTTCAATAGGAAACTGATTTAATATGAAATTTAATGATAGAAGTAGAGACCGAATGGATGCAAATATTCGCTTGCATATGCATTTTCATATTTTGGAAATGTTATTAGGTCCTTGCATTGTTCCTAGAATCCACTGATAGTTTTTTTTATTTGGGCACGTTTTCTATCATCCTAACTAAAAGAATACAAAAATGTTCATCCATATACCTGTAATTTGTATTTCTAAAATGTCTATATGTTATATAGTTATTTCTTCTTCTACCCATGTGCCGTCGTAAGTTCGTAAAAAAAACAACGTGTCCTCGTCATAATAATAGCTTAAACATTAGGCATTCTAAAATGCTAATTATAAATTTAAAAGGAAACAGGAACAATCTTATTACTCAACGTTTTACAGTAGATTTTCAACAACAAAAATTATTAAGAGGTCTAAAATGCAATAGCTTAAGTAACTGAACGATGTTGCATATTTTGGTCGATTTTGGCAGTTTATTGCATATTTCGTACATGTATGATTTACATATTAGCATGCATATTTTGAACAACCGAATATGTATATAATCCGGTCTCTAATGATAAGGAAGAAAATATAGAGCTTGTGTTGTGTTATTAGTTTAAAAATTAATATTAAGCAAGCGGCCGATTGTTTGATATCTGTTATTGTCTGCGGTATGCAATAACGAGTACTCCATGTGTGTGACGAGATTGTTAGTGATGCGAACAAGAGAGCTCCGGATTATCAACACCTGCTCGCTCGTGTTGTCTTAGCCAATTACATACGTTGGTCGAAACAGAGAAATTAATGTCAGGACCACATATATCTAGAGATAGATGCACCCTGTTGCACGTGTAGGACTAATACTATTCGTTTTGCTTTCACGATGTACTCTCTTGAATGGAGATGATAGTCATGAGTAAAAGGTTGCGAGTAAAGTCGTAAAAAACAATCAATAAGAACATGTTTTATGTGATTACGTGTCAAGTACACTGAAAAACCGAATAGGTTGTTTTAACCTTTTTTCAACCTTTATTTTAGGTTAATATAGCACCTACCGACATGATTTGTTGAATTAACAAAATAAAAATAGTTGAACTATAAAGGTAAATTTAACCTGTGTTCAGTTTGGGTTAAACTGATTATATATATTTAACTTAGTTAGTTTGTTGACTCTACTTCGTTAATATATTGACTTGACTATATTATCAGTTAGACTTACTTAGATTCGAATATTGTGTCGTTTTAACCTCTTTTAGTGGTTGGTTTAACCTATTAATTTTTAACAATTTTATTTTTGTAGAAATAAATGTCATATAATAGTTGTTTAAACATAATATTAGGTTAACGCAACTTACATGAAATCAACATTATGGAATTCAAACTATTCGGTTTTTCAGTGTATTATTGTACTCAGCGCCGCAGTCGCACTTCAATTTGAGAGACGGATGGAGCTTTACATGACGCTATCCGTCCTGAAAAGCTCCATGCGTCTCTCCACCACGTATCTTTTTGCTACGGAACAGCCTGAATATTTCATGCTGCGGCCTCTTATGCGCTGCTCTTTATTTCAACTCGATTTACCAATAAATATTATTAAAGAAGGTCGTCATTTCGTGCTTATGCTAATGTGTAACCCCAATGCCCTTGAGCGCAGCACGCACTTGCGTGCGACTGCGGCGCTGCACTCAGCGAGCGGAGGGCGACGACAGCTCGATGAGCCGCCGCGCACTGCACCGCTCGCGACACTGACTATCATAATGCACACGCACATATTGTCGACAATGTTCGTTAAGGCTCGTGCAGACTAGTGCGACGCAATGCTCGTAAAACAATTTCTATGAAAATTTCATGAAAATTGTTCTACACGTGTCGCGTCGCGCCTGTTTGAAGAGGCCTTTAAACTGACAGCAGTTAGTGCGCAGGCGAGCGTCGACCACGCAACCCGGCACAGACGAATGTGTATCGAAAATGTTAAATGAGATGTAAGCGTTATGAGTGAAGCGAGTCGAGCGAGGCGATCAGGACTGCGACGCGCTGCAAACAGATACAAAAAAGACGCAACATGATGCGATGCAACGCGGTAGAGCGCGGCGCAATACTACACGCGTGCGAACCGGGGCAATGTCGGCTGCAGCGGCTGCAGTGCTCCCACAGCGCGTTACATAAAGCCACGGGTCGCGTTACGTCACCGCCGCCGCTCGAGCACCACCATCCGCTTACTCTGCATTGTGTTAAACTGGACACTTAACCCGGTCACCCACGTCCACCGACCACTGACCACATCAGACATATGACACTGACCTGTGGTCAGCCAGGGTAGGGCGGGGGGAGACGAGCGGCGGCGCAAGCCATAGATGTCATAGTAAATAGTAAGCATTAGTAATATGTACAGCGGGCCGCGCTAGGTCAGCGATGTGCTAATTTACGACCTATTGCGATAGTCGCTGCTGTTATTTTATATTTTACAGATTTTTTGCTGATTGGGATGGAAGCTTGGCTTTCCTCAGAAAGGATAGCTGTTCTTGCGGCCACTATGTGTCACCACGACACATCGCGGCCGCAAAAACAGCTATCTGTGTATAACCTTTTTTGACATGTATTCAAACCGGTGCCGTTATTTTCATGGCGGCTGTCATAGCAGCTGCCACATGGCAGCCAACTATGACTTAGAAAACCCGAGTTTTATAATCATATTATTTATTATTATAAAACATCTCGATGTTCTAGTACACACATATTTCAACACAAGCAGGTCAAGAGCGCGATATTCGTACATACGACAAGATTGTCGTTCAACTACAAAGTATTTCTTTAGCTTTACGTAAATATCGCAAGTTGGGTTTTATCCAACAGCACATTCTGTGCATTGGGCGTGTGGTGGTGTGTGTACTAGCACAGTTAGAGTTACCTCGATGGGCTGCAACGCGTCGTCGTCGGCGAGCTGGCGACGCAGGCGCAGGGCGCGGGCCGCGGGCGCAGGGGGTGCGGCGGCGGCGGCGCAGAGCAGCGCTAGCAGCGCGAGCGACGTGAGCGAGCGTGTGGCGACCATCGTGTGTCGAGCGAGCGAGCAGACTGCCGCACCAAGGCGCGCCACCGCGCCGCTCACCGCCCCACGCATGCGTCGGTGGGGGCGCGCCCACCACCACCACCCGGACAGCACAGTGCTACGAGTACTAGCTTGGACAGGATTCATTCGCAGCATGTTCTTATTGATAAGGAAACACTGTCTCTAGTGACCTCCAAATCTTATTTAATTTCAGGACGTGTCGATTATTTTCATAATGATATTCGTTAATAAACTGAACTACAGATGATAATATCAGCTTTCATGACAACAGTAGAATTTAACATTTAGGTTTAATATATTATCAGAAGTTATGTAAATAAGTGGTTGCGTGCTCGTAAACGCAGCTATTTACGTTAAATCTAAGTTTGGATCAATGAAGCGATCAATCACTTATTTAGTCAGTTTTGTGTGAGATCTTACGAACGTTGATGGTTAACGCGGTAATTTATTCGCTTTTGTAATGTGCCCGCGTCGTGCATTTGCTAACATTCCTCAGAGGTTGCGCGTTGATGTCTTTTGTATGGCACAAATTCGTCGTGCATATTATTAAACCTTTGAACCTTATTTTCGGTAAAAAACATTGTAAGGACGTGAACTTTTTATGGCAGTTGCAATACCACCTAAGTAATGTATAATTTTCGCAATTGGTGCCAATACACGAGGTTATGAATTCAAATCCAGGCGAGTAGAAGGTCTCTTCAACTCATATGTACTTTCTATGTTTATCTTAGACACCACTGACTTCGGGTAGGGAAAACTTCGTGGGGAAACTGGGGCTGTAAATTATTATACGTCTGAAATTGCTGATTCGTCTGGAGCGTGATGATAAAAGCTTGAGCCTTGTATGTACGAGAAGCCTTTGTTTACCCTGCATTGGAACACTTACAGGGTGCTATTATTATTTTCTTTACTTCTTTCATAAACATACAAATTATTTTTTTTTAAAGCACTTATTAGAATTAAAAAAACCCTTATAAAATATAACAATGTTTTAATAGCCCACCGATATCGGGTACAGGGTCCAAGCTATCGGTCAGAGTTGCACACAGAGGAACCGACTAATAAAACATTATTACTTTTACGTCACCTGACATATCTCAGGACCTATGGAAGACATACAAAGGGCTGAAGACAACTCGCAGAGTAATCTTCGACGCTTTTAGTAAAGTGAAGCGATTACCAACCGACGATTTTCTCTGTTCGCACTGTGCGCGTCTACCCAAGGACAACCCACGGTTGATGTGGGCCTGTTGCAGGATGTATACAGAATGTTGCGGGATACATGGTATCTAAACAAAGATTTTATGGGTTTAGGTGGCTAAAGTGGAGCGGTTACCTACAACTATGGAAAGACTGTAGTTCCTGTCTGCCCAATGATTTATAATAAAAACGGGCAAAATAGCAGAGGGTGCCTTGTACATAATGGGCCCCCGGAAACTGTCGCTAGCACATATTGACGTAGAAACAATGAGGCAACAACTCCTGAGGTACTTGAGGAATGGAGTTTCACGGCCATCAGAACAATCCCAGAGCTTGGAATACGAGTACTTCCCTCTTCCGAGCACGTGTGCTCCAGCAAATCTCCACTCAAGCTGGCCAATAAAGGCAAGGAAGAAGTGTGTTCTGTTCAATACATCATTCTTATTATTATGTTCAATGCACATACTTATAACAAAATTCAACACCATCAAAAACTCAACTGCTGATACTTTCTGATGTAGCAATTTCCATCGTACTCTGTCCAAAGTTAAAAATTTTAGTTTCTACATTTCGTAGACGACGTTAGGGCGATTGTGTCGCAATGTGTCGTCCTCCGGCGCCGGTAACGATAACGCATGCATTAGACAGATATGTAGCATGGCGGGAGTACATTATGGAGTGAGGTGATAATTACGCGCGGCGCAAGGTTGAAGCTTTTCGCTTTCAACGTAAAGCGCAAGGAAACGTCCTTTCTAAATCCGCTGTGCGGCGGCGGGCGCAGTGCGTCCACCGTACAGGTTAACAGTGCGGGCCGCGACGACACGCCACAGGCACGCCGCAGAACGCCCACTCCGCGCCGCGCACGAAACCATTTACAGCCACTTTTGAACTATCAAGGAATTTGTACATGAAAACGAAAGTTTGGTGCAAACACCGGGCAGTATAACCTTGCGACGCGACGCGGCGTACGTGGGAGCCACCTCCACGCACCGTCCGCCACGGACATTCTTATTGAACACTTTTGCCAGTGGCTTGGCCCGCCTGAAGGTCTGTGTGTTATTCCAGGTTACAAACTATCTGTGTGCCAAATTTCATCCAAATCCGTTCAGCCGTTTTTGCTTGATTAACTAACAAACGTCTTAACTTTCACATTTATAATATAATATAAATATAGGGTGACTAGTAATTAGTGACCGACATTTAAACACATGAGTGTACTCATCATTATGAACAACTTTTACTATGGGACCAAAACCGAAATCGCGAAAAAAAAATCATCTGTTCCCTACATTTCGACGAGTTATGCGAACATAAATGTAGGGAACCGCTGATTTTTTTTTTTTAAATAGGGGATGAAAGTTCCACGCGGGCGAAGCTGCTGGCAAAAGCTAGTATACAGGAAAAGTTTTTATCGAGTGCGCAAATTGTAACCATGAATTCAGCATATAATTCTAGAAACCCTGGCGCAGAAATTTTTCGCCGGATACACAAAAAAAATCAGCTGTTCCATACATTTTGACCGCGTAGGTATTGCACTTTTCTATGAAACAGCTGATTTTATTTTTGTACAACCGGCGAAAAATTTCTGCGTTAGGGGTTCTAGAATACTATGCTGAATTCATGGTTACAATTTGCGCACTCGATATAAACTTACCCTGTAGAATAAAAATGAATCCCTATTTCCCTTGGTCACGGCATCACACGTGAAAGGCTGGACCAATTTTGATAATTATTTTTTGTTGTTTGTTATTGTCAGGAGAAGGTTCTTCTATTTACTAATATGTATTTTATTGTTTGTTTGTTTGCATTGAATAGGCTCCGAAACGACTGAACCGATTTGAAAAATAATTTCACTGTTGGAAAGCTACACTATCCCTGGGTGACATAGGCTATAATTTTTACCCGTATTCCCACGGGAACGAGAACTACGCGGGTGAAACCGCGGAGCACTTCTAGTAGGAAATAAAAAATTAAGAAAGTTTCGCGTAACAAATATATATATAATGCGAATTCAATAATCATAGTCAACATCTGTCGGGTCAACTAGTGTTTAATAAAAACAGAAGTGTAACAATGCGCGTGATCTTGCACATTTGCCGGAGTTATGACTGAACATACGTAACAGTCATAGACGATTTGCGATCCTCCATTTTAAAGCCGAATAATATTTATGATCAAATGTACACTAATAATACTTATTTCATTTAATCAAAAGTTATGTTCAACTGGTCAAAATACCTACAAGACATAGTAATTTATTGATGTTATATATGGTTGGGCAGCGTTCGGGAGGCTTCGCAATATCTTCTCGTCCCAAATACCACAGTGTCGACGAAAGTCTTTGACCAGTGTGTGTTGCCAGTGATGAACTATGGTACAGAAACGTGGTCGCTCACAATTGGTCTTATCAGAAGGCTTAAAGTCCCCCAAAGGGCAACGGAGAGGGCTATGCTCGGAGTTTCCCTACGCGATCGAATCAGAAATGAAGAGATCTGCAGGAGAAAAAAAGCAACCGACATAGCCCGAAGAATTGCCAAACTTAAGTGGCAGTGGGCAGGGCACATTGCTCGCAGAACAGATGGCCGATGGGGCCGAAAGGTTCTGGAGTGGCGACCGCGTACCGGAAGACGTAGAGTGGCAAGGCCTCTCACAAGGTGGACCGATGACCTTGTGAAGGCCGCGGGAATCCGCTGGATGTGGGAAGCACAAGACCGGTCGAAGTGGAGGAGCCTGGGGGAGGCAGATGTCCAGCAGTGGACGTCTTTTGGCTGAAATGATGATGATAATGATATATGGCTAAGAAGGTGGCGTCTTTGCTGCAATGAGTGCGTAAGAGTAGCAACAGCACCTTGAGTGTGATTGCGGATAGGTACTCGTATGACTGTCCCTTTTTTCAAAATTGTATGCGTTTATGTGAGAACTAACATAGTTTTAAGCACTAATTATACTAAGAAAACGGATCATGTTGTCTGTAATAACTAAATTATTATATATAGTACAACGCGATCGTAATAAGGGCCTGCTCACACGTACTTAGCCACACCACAACGACAACACGTGGACGGATGGTAATTTGTATGAAAATGAGTAGTCAATTTTAGTTTGTATAATGTATATCCAGTTTTATTAATAAAATCAAACTTAACAATTAGCAGTAGGTTATATTATTTGTTTTTTTAACTTTTTTTTTTGGGGTAGGCCTATGTCCAGCAGTGGACGTCTTTCGGCTGAAATGATGATTATGATGATGATTTTTTACTTCTATTGTTTTAGTCATTTATTTGCAAACTAATTATTTATATTGCTTAATTAAGGCGATCTATTTAAATTATTATTATTATAAGTCTATACATGAGGATTTGTAATTGGCTTTCTGGTGACTATGGTTCCCTTTTTTGTCTATGTACTAAAAAAAAAGGTTTTAGAAGAATCGATGTCTATCTGTCCTTGTGTGTTACTTCATCACGAGAGATCGTTTGGACGGATTTCGGTAGCACTTTTATTTTTGGCTGTAGTTTGAAAACGGCGGTATATTTTATATTGAGCGGTCACTTAGATCCTTCTCCACATCATAATGTGAACTAAGTAGTCCCGGAGCTGAACTATTGCTGGGCTGTTACAAAATGATGCGCTCTCCCAAATGTGTACATAGTAGGCTGCGGTTGGCGGTGGGTAGACAGGTGGCTTACCGTGACTGGTAGTAAATGTTGCGATATAGGGAAGGTTTAATGTAGCAGTATTTTATTTAATTACCATCCACCAACCAGGGACATACAGTCAATGTAAGCTACGGCACGCACTCAAGCACGGTGGCTGTTGTTATTTTCCATAATAACAAGCGGCGTGTCTATCTAGTTTCGGCATCAGCCATTACCGCGGCTTATCACATTAATTACGAGTTATTATCGCATTACCACCAAACTGTAGAAAACTATTCATCAGTACAAGGACGCTTACCAAACATTGCTTTGTTTACATTCTGCGCAGATAATATCACAAAATTTGACGGTATGGCTGATGAACGTTGTAACGTTACTGTTCTGACTCCTAGCGTGCACCCTGCGATCAGTGTATCGCATGCTGGTGGTGTGTTGGTCGCGTGCTGTGGGCGCGGTGGCTGTCACACGCTGTCTCCCCAAGCGGCTGTCCAGAAGAGGCGCCTAGATACCGTCGAGTAGAAGACGGTGATCCCCGCTTCATATGGGTATGTTTAAAACCGCATATTCCTTTTTATATCAAATTAACTTGCTAGTATAATAACGGCCGGGCCACCAGGCGACGATGGGACCACGAGACCACGCGAACCCAACCAGTCCCATCGACTAGATAAGCTCTCTGTTAGATAACGTGTTACAATAGCGACACGAATGGTTAGGAAATCGGCCCAATCCCGACTAACTACTTATTAATATATTGTTGACGCAATCATTGCTAAGTGAGTGTGCCACATTAGTTAATAGAATAAGGTATATCATTACAACGTTACAAGGTTCGTCATCTTTACTTCTCGGTAGTGATTTGAACTCGTTACATAAGCACCGGTTAATCCCAACTAGGTATATGTCTAATATTATAAATAAGAAAGTTAGGTGGTTGTGACACTTCCCTGAATGGGCCAGAGTGATTTGGATGAATTTGGAACACAGTCGACGATACAAGAATGTCATATAAGATAGTACGTAATGTTGCTCGGTGACTGCAGCGGCGACGTCGCGTGTAACGTCAGCGAGCGCGCGACAGTCCGATGCATCTCGGGCACTGCGCCGCGCTTCCTACACGTAGGTGTTGTGTGACGCGCTGTTAACTCTGCAATAATGTCAACATTACTCAGATAACCTACATAACATAACAAACTACACCCACTTCGTTCGACAGACGCACCGTTTGCTAGATCACTGCCAGCGCTGCGACCCAGCCAAACACTTTGTTAATGGGTGTTAAATTATACTATTACCTGCTGCTTGCCCTGAGATGGACTGTGTGATTTAAAATCCACACAGTTCCTACAAGTCCTAACGTCCAACTGCCTTTGTCCTGGGCCGCCTAGGCAGTCTTGGCGCTCATGCCGCCATCCTCGCTAGCAAAAAGCTATTGACCCTTAGACGCCAAGGAGCTCTTT
The DNA here is from genome assembly GCA_949987655.1 of Polymixis flavicincta. Lineage (NCBI taxonomy): Eukaryota > Metazoa > Arthropoda > Insecta > Lepidoptera > Noctuidae > Polymixis > Polymixis flavicincta. The sequence continues at coordinate 22,163,471 of OX465193.1, read as the reverse complement.
GGTCCGTTATAGCTGCAATGTGCAAAACATTAATATTTTATTAAATTTAACCTATTTCTGCAGTCCAGATTATTTTCAACCAATACCTTTCAAAGTCCGATACACTGTAATGATCCTTACATGACAGAAACTCAAATGGCATTAAAAATATAATTGGTTCAAAAAATAATTGGTCAATTTCACACATTTCGATGGACTACTCACGTGAACGAAAAACCATACATGCAAAAACAATTGCCATGAAAAAAGAGCTGTCTTAAGCCCCATGAAGCCTTGAGACAGTTTTCCCAAATCCCATAAGGATTCGAATTTTCCAATACAGTTAACAAAGCACTATACAGGAAAAGTTTTTATCCAGTATGAATTCAGCATATATCATTCTAAAGCCCCTAAGCGCAGAAATTTTTCACAGATTATACAAAAAAAAACCAGCTGTTTCATACATTTTCACCGCGTAGGTATTGCACCTTTCTATGAAAAAGCTATTTTTAGGGGTCCGTACCTCGAAAGGAAAAACGGAACCCTTATAGGATCACTTTGTTGTCCGTCCATCTGTCTGTCAAGACTCTTTTTCTCGGAGGTATCAAGCTGGAATTTATATCAAATACTCAAGTCTACTTTCCCTTAGAGCTGTGAAAAAATCAAACTTCTAAGCCAACGCAATCAAAAGATACAGCTGTTTGTGCCGCAAATTTTCGATACTCGCAAGGGAATCAAAACCTACAGGGTACTTCCCGTGAACTCAGAATCTTGAAATTTGTTACGAAGCAACGTCTTATAGCACAGATAAAGGAAAAATTACGAAAAGCATACATTTTTAGTTATATCATTTATTAAAATATTTTTAATAATTTTAACGGAACCCTCGGAGCGCGAGTCCGACTCCCACATAGCTGGCTTTTTTTTTAATAACCGGTGAAAATTTTCTGCGATAGGGGGTCTAAAATGATATGCTGAATTCATGGTTACAGTTTGCGCACTGGATAAAAACTTATCCTGTATACACCGTATCTGCCGCCGCCGCCGGATAAGCGCCAGCTGCAGTACTGCACGTGTCGCTAAATGAAGTCAGCAGTGCTGAGGGTACTTACGGCGGGCTTTAGTAACGGGCATTTCCTGCTCCATATCACATACGTACATAAGATTAGTTCGGAGCCCGAACCAAGAATGAATGACAACACGAGGGGTCGATATGATGTGTTTTGGTCCGATCGAAATTAATTTGAAACTTGTATTAACTGTTCAACTACTTTTGGACAGACCCGTATCTTTGTTGATGGACTCAGAGAGTAGACCCCGTGGACCTGTAGCGTAGTTCAACACAATACAAAGTCCACGTGCGCCCGCGAGCCAACAGGTCACATGCATGTGCATGGCTCCTCTTATTTATAACCATGTACCAAAAGTGATCAAAGAGCAACCTTTAGGAAGATTTAAAAGTACTTAAAAAAATTACTAGTTGAAAAATGCTATTAAATGATAAATGATAACTTACTAACTTACAATGTTAATTTATTAAATAGCTTTAAGTAAATAGAATAATTATTATAGGTTAAGTTAATACATTTTTTGCATGCCATGAGGCAGAATGTATAAGGATTCAAAAAATTGTAACACCTAATTGTATTAATTACCTACATTCTACGCAAATAAATAAATCTATCTATCTATCGAAGTAATTCATTGCCACCAGAACGTCCACATAGCCCCGCTAGCAGCTCTGTATTCACCTGTGGGGCTATGACTCAAGCTGCCCGACTTACGCTACATTATACTTCCTTATAATTTGCGGAATTGTGTATGATGCCAAGCGATATTCACCATCGCTTCGCTTTCTTGAGTCATTAGCCCACATCCAGTTATTATAAATATTGGACAGTATTGTTGGAGAGCTGCGCGTTTGCGAGGCACCTCGCAGTGTGTTGCGACATGGACACGTGTCGCAACTCGACGGTACTCATGTGAAGATATATTGCTCGCTCATCGCTGACACTGATACGGGACACCAAATACTTACGACAGGAACATGTGAAACGCAATCAATAATTTAATAGCTTAGTGCTAGGATTAAGAAACCATTGGTTCATCGACGCAGCATCTCGTATCTGCGTAACGGCGCACGCGCTTTCGGCGCACATGTTATCGGGATACATTATTTTTGAGTTAAACTCGCTACCACTAGAGCCGTGTTACCAATTACATCACGTCAAATAACTAAAAAAAATTATGACCTTGACAAAGACATCGAGCGTCACGGCAGCAGTTGGACGTGCCGCGCGAGACAGTGTCGAAACTCGCTAGCCACCCGGACACGAACCGGACACAGACTGGACACTCACTGATCAGGGAAAGTCCCACGCTGGCTATTAACAAGGAAAAATGACAAAATCATTGTCAAAAACCAACTGACGAACGTGCATCTCTTATACTCGTATAACCGCTATAGGGAATTGAATTTAGGTATTTTTTGCAAGTGAAGTTAGCTGTAGAACTGACCTGCAAGAAGACTATTGTGGTACCGGAGAGTATTATAGCTACTCAACAACATGTACTCACACGAGTGGCAGCACCATAGACGCGCATCCTGTTACCTACCATGGAATCAGTATACAATTCTATATTACAATTATAATACGTGCCACTGCGTTAAAATTTTTCGTCGGTTAATAAAAAAAGTAGCTGTTCCATACATTTTGCCCACGTTGGTATTGCACTTTTCCATGAAAGTGCTGTTTTTAGGGTTCCGTACCTCAAAAGGAAAAACGAAACCTGTCTGTCTGTCACTACTCTTTTTCTCAGGAAAGCGTGGAGGTATCAATCTGGAATTTATATCAAATATTTAACTACTGTCTCTTGGATCTGTGAAAAAATCAAACTTCTAAGCTAACGCAATCGAAAGATACAGCCGTTTATGCCGTAAATTTTCGACACTCGCAAAGGAATTAAAACCTACTGGGTACTTCCCGTGAACTCAGAATCTTGAAATTTGGTACGAAGCAAGGTCTTACAGCACTAATAAAGGAAAATTTAAAAAAAAATGGTAAATTTTGGTACTAACAAGTTTTCGCGAAAATCTAAATTTACCCATATATTTTCTACTATGGCGGTATAATTAAAATACCATAACTTTACTTATATACCTACAGGTTTATACGGAACCGTCGGTGCGCGAGTCCGACTCGCACTTGGCCGGTTTTTGTTTTTACAACCGGTGAAAAAGTAGCATGTGCTTCATGAATTCATGGTTTCAGTTTGCCTGCCACCGCTGATATAAGTTAGACGCTTTCCCTTTTGCTTTTGTATATAAAAATTATGAACATAATAAAATCATTGTTAAACGGTCCTTGGCACGAACTTCAACATTGGGAATGAATGATTACTTTTAAACAGATATTAATAGAGATTTTAGGAAATCAATAAACCTATTAAAACAGAAACAATATGTCAAGCTTACGAAGTATGCCGTTTGTTAGACGTCAGTCATACCGTGAGATAACTGATTCTTACGTACATGTGTAGAGTCGCAAATTGTTTCGTATGATAGTGCTAAAACGTAGTTAAAACGTAACCACCACAACCAGGCATGGGCTTGCGGACGGCGAGTAATGGGTAGCTCGCTGTCCGGTAAGGACCAAGCCCAAGTCGACGGCGCGTTGTGTTCCACGCGCGCCTCAAAGAGATGTCAGCAAAAAAAGTGATGGGACCCGCAAGGGTCGATGCCTGCCAGGGGTGCGGGTTTGTTCGAAAGAGACACCACAGCCCCTGGCTTAAGGGCTACTGAAGGAACACGGGTGGGTTTTAGTCAGTAAAAGTCTGACACGCCCTCCTGCTCCACCCAGAGCAGGAGAAGTTATTTGATGATTTCCCACCCAAAAAAAAAAAAAAAACCACCACAACCAGTATGGGCTAGGACCAGTCCAATTCTGAAGAAACTTTCTTATAAATGAGTGATTTTCTCAAGCACAATGTTTAGGCGGCGCGACTGAAACTATTAAACAAGATTCTAATTTTGGTGTTGCAATTTTGGTGGTTTTGGTGGTATTTTACCTATGACCGAAATTGCTTAGTTACACCAAAATTAGTTTTCGAAGTACCAAAAAAGATGGCAGAAAGGAAGAGAAAAGAAAAAAGTTAGGAACGCCGACAAACTAGAGGAATTGCGAAAAGAAAGAGAAAGATATCATTAAAAACAGCTGAAGGGGAAATCGTACCTTTGAGTGAAATGCCCCCGCGTGCTCGCAGAGTTCAACAAAAAAGGAATCGGAATATTTCAAAGCTTATTATGAAAGGAAATAAATAATAGTTCAAAAAAAATATAAAAAAAAACACGCTTTTATTGCTGACCGAACTAAAAAGTAGAAAATAATTTTTAATAACAAAGAGTTTATGTTACAGTAGTAGGAAGTCAATAATTCAATTCAGAGTAAAAAGCGTGGGGTGCTTGATATTTTAATTACCTATTACAACTATTCTATTGGCAACCATCTATGAGAGGAGAGTCATGAAAATATAGGAAAATGTAAAAATTATTTTCTACTTTTTAGTTCGGCCAGCAATAAAAGCGTGTTTTTTTTGTTTTTTAAACTATTATTTATTTTCCATTGTTTAGTTCGATCAAATTTTATCGGGAAATTTTAAAAATTTGATTAATTTTTTTTTCTTTTTTAAATTTTGATAAATTTTATCGGGTTTTTGCATTGTCATCGGCCCTTAAGACATGTGCAAAGTTTCAAGTTGATCAGACGTCTAAAACCAGTGAAAATTAGGCTCAAAGATTCCGTTCCATACATACAACCCGAGCTAATAAAAGCGTTATAATAAAAATAAAAGGCCACTCCTGGGGAATACTAAGCAAGCAAATCAGACATGTGAAACTATCAATGATGATCTAATCTAATTTTGGTGTCAGATATCAATTTTGGTGTCTTACTAATTCTGGTGTCGACAATATATTAGAAATTTTCAGGAATAAATAAATTTCTCTCACATTTTATGTACCTGAATACGTATTTCTTGCTTATCAACATCTTAGATTATTAAAAAAACCATAAACAAAATTTTCCACCAAAATTAGGAAATAAGTCATAGTTGGTGAAATTCACTCAAATATAGCGTTTTCTGTAGCAAGTCGTACTAACTCAAAGTACGTTTTTTAGGTCCCGTACTCGAAGGATAACCATCGTGACCCTATTACTACTAAGCCTCCTCTCTCCTCACAGGATGTGTATTTCTGTTGTCGCTATAAAAACAAATAATAAAAACAAAACAAAGTAAAAAAATTTACGATGAAAGAAAAAGAAACGTGTTTTTTCAGCTATTTTTGCCTTTGGGTACGGAACTCTTTGTGTGCGAGTCCAACTCACACTTGGCCGGGTTTTCTATTTTATAAATATGGGACATCATTTGTCTCACTACAGTATAATAGTACCGTTACCGACACAACATTGACTTCTAATTTCCGGACAATCTAACAAGTGTCAACGTACAATGTCGAGGACGCCCATTATTGGACACGTTAGTCTTCAGGGAACACAGGCGTTTTACTAGGTAGAGTCAGTGCAAATAACTCTATTTTCTAATCTCGTAACATTTATATTTAGAGTTAACTTTGGATGTCGTCTCGTGCGCTCAGTGATCCAGATGTCAATTGCAGGCAGAGTGCAGCGGCGGGGCGCGGTGCTCGATTATGTGTTAGGGGACAATGTCGCAACGCCCCGCGTCCGCGACCCTCGCGCCGCGCGACATCCGAACTGTGTCGTTAAGCGCGCGACGAGGTTCTGTTCCGATTATCTATTTAGTGAAACATTTCACAAGCGCAATCTACGCGCCACCGCCGCCACCTTGCCGCGGGTCACGCATTAGACACGCGACCCGCGACCCACGACCCGCAACCAACATACCAGATCCCTAAAAATGTAAAAGATTGCAAATCTAGTAAGTATGTCATAATATTATAAAAAAGATTAAGATAAGATCATCTGTTAGCGTCAGAGACACAGCGTCGTCGACGATGTGCACATGCTCACCTAACACAACGACCTTCTGCTATCGAACAGTTGCGCCACCGCTCCCGGGAGCAGCCGGCCGCGGCTAACCGAGCCTCGCCGTGCGATATGTTGTGCGTCTGCCGGTTCTCACAAATAACTATTTAGCTTCGTCATTAAACCGTCTGCGCATATGACGCAACGCTTAGGAACGTGGAGCAACTGTGATGGACAAGTCATCCATTTGTGATCAAGGACAGTGTTCCGGACGCGGACACCCGCACACGCACGCGTGGAAATACAGACAATCTCTACCATGACTACCATGAGACATGAGTCCAAGACCGACAACATTACAATCACAACAGGTACTGCATCATACTCGTGCCGGAGTCGGTTCAGACGAGGCTGTGCTCGTGGATTACTAAGTACGCACACGCGGATAAACTGAAAACAGCGCGTCACGCCCCGCGTAGTTAGGTAGCACTGGTGCAGTTCTTTACTACGAACGGTATAGGCATTAGCACAAATAGCCAACAATTATACGCAACCCGCCAGCAAAGTGACGGAAATTGCGTACTTTCTCATTCGGGGAAAGGACATTTGTGCGACCCCCTTCACTTGCACTGCAGCAGAGCGCGGTAGCTCCTTCGTACTGCGTGGTCGCAGGTAGCGGTTTTCTACTCCTAGGGATACTGAGTCAGTCGCATGGCACAGTTTGTCGTGTCGCATGTTACAGCCCGGCGCGGCGCGGCGTGTGGTTTGTGCGCTGCTCGCATCGTAACATATGCATTGGAGTCATGACCGCCGCGCGCTTGCAACTACACTATACCTACTTACTGCTACTCTACTATACATCAATGCCATGTACTGACACGCCTGTACTCTTTCAAGGGTTGTACAAAGTCATATCTTATTTTGATAAACTCAAAGCCGACTAATATTCTTCCTTATCACACAAACACAGTACTATCGAAGTATACCTACCGTCTGTTATTATAACGGTTTTAAGATATCTTTAAGATATCATATAAGATATATTACGATAAAACGGTTTTAAGTTATCTTGTGAAAAAAATAATTCGCGCGAACGCTCACGTAAAGTTAGTGTGCGCTGCGCCGCGCACACACTAGCATTAGTATAGTAACATTAATAATTCATGGACCACAATGATCTTTGTAATGAAGCGCTGCACCTATCAACGATGAAAAGCTACTGCAGCGCAGTAAAAAGTAAATAAAAACCTACGTTTAAATGAGCAGCCAGTTAACTATTGTGGCAAGTTGAAATCCTGATTACCTCGTAAGCCACCACTGAGATAGTCGGCGTGGCGTGCACCGGGCGTCCGTGATGCATGCGGTGCATGCTGTCCGGGCGGTCAAGGCGCGCCGAGCATCGACCGCGCGGTTACGACACGACGCTGTGACGCTGGTAACCGCGAGGACAGCGCTTTAACCTGTTTATTATAAATTAGGTTAAATAGTGATAGTTACCGGGGGCGGCCGCCTGAGGTCACATATGATTAAACCGTCGCAAATCGACCGCTAAACACGCAAATATGCACTAATTAAATGCTTCTATTGAACTAATTTATTATTTTCACATTGAACTGTAAAACCGATCAGATCAGCAGATCCGCGAAACTGGTCGTAAGTTTGAAGGTGTTTACGTTCACATGAATTAACAACTCGGTGCCAACTTTTACGTAAGACTTTTATGTTTTTTAGTATCAGCGCTTGTCTGATACATTTAATCATGACATAAAATGTTTCACAAAACTACTTCAGTTATTACACAACCTGTGGAAGCGGCCACCATAATGTGCACTTTACTAGAAGGTGAAGGCGCTTAGTACCGATACATATGTTAGTATGACAAGTTTTAGCTGCATGGCCATATTGTTGGCATTTATAACACCTTGTTACCAATGTAAAGTCCCTGACAGGACAGGACATCCAATTTATAAAAACTCTTGATTGAGAGATTAGGGCTTTACGTATATCGGCTGAAACTCCAACAACGTAGTTACAGGTCGTAGCATCTCTCTTCCCCGACTTGTGGCTTAATTTTATGAAAGTCAAGAAGGATTCCAAGGACATCGCTGGTAACTTTTCGGATACGTTTTGTTCGAAAATGCACCTAAACACCTCATTTTCATCGAGGGAAGTCGGCACTCCTACAACTACGATCTGAAGTTTGCGCTTGCTGGGTTCGTCGGCAGTAAGTCCTGATGTAGAGAGCTGGACTGCATGCTTCAGTTTATCAGCGTCATGTTTCGTCTCAGTGCTGACCATTACGCCTCCATTTTTTGTTCTCCGGACACCACGAACGTGCAGCTTCATCTGCTCGGGACGTATGATTTTTTGCACTAATTCTTTCGTTTCGTCACTTGATTTACATTTATCATTTGGATAAATGCCAACAGAGTTCAGCTTGTTAGGTCGGACGAAATCATTTGATCCCTGTTTTACCATATCGGCAAAAGAAGCATTTCTTACAGACCCAGAGTCCTTTATAGTCTGCTTGAGCTCCGAAATATGTTCCGTAAGGTCGCGCTTTTCTTGAAGGGCATCAACCGCGTTGTACGCCTGAATGGCTTTTTGCTTGAGCGAATGATATAGGACTGCCATTTGTGAGGTTCCAGATCCTACTTTGCGGCATAGGGTAGAAATTTTCATTTTCTGCTCTGAGTTGAGTTTGCCATCCGCCGCAATAGAGCAAACTTCATTTAGGTGCTGTTCGATGGCTGACGTCCATTTTTGAATTTCGGGCGTTGAAACAATATCAGCGGCAACCGACTCGAGGGCTTTTTCGTCGTCGTCTTCGACGGTGAAGCGGAGGGTTGCACTGGGCCCCTTGGATTAAAGGGGCTCTTATCCATTTTGTTTTATTAAAAGGTTCACTATTTTCTGTCCATCATTAACATAAACTATACACAAAGCACAATTTTACACTTGCATTACGATGTGTGTGCTTGTGATAGGAGCCAGAATTCATCCCCCCCACCCCCGCCATTAGCTCGCTATTGTTACAGTTGTTAGTCAATAGTTCCTACTTTTCTCTTTACCTTTAACGACTTGCACATGAGTAATAACAACACATAAGTAACATGTCATTGTCGCACACAGAACTAAGAATGGATGCAATTTACCACTTCATTATTATTATGAGTAAGTAGGTACAGGGAGCCTGCTACATGTAACAGGTTTCGAATTCAGCACTCTATCGGTCATGCGCCACCGACCCACTGCAGCGGATCAAAGTCGCGGACAGGTTACCGTTATCTGACTTTTCAGCAATGTTAATTGATGTGACATATCACACGCACCACAAATGTCGCGCCCGCCGGGACCTTCAGCGCGGCCTGCGACCGTCGACCAGCGACCAGACCGCCACGTCACCGCGCGCCTGTTGCGTGCGCGTGTACCCGCGACCTGTGACCTGCGACCCACCGCCTCTTCTTTGCTTAACGTGTTCATTATATTCGCTAATTATTGCGTAGCCGCAGTAAATGATTTACGATGACTTATCTTAGACAGGGTCGAATATACAAAGTTACAGAGGGTCATAAAATTACAATATTTTACTAAGCAAGTGAGCGGTTTCGCGCCGCCTGGCACTGAGCAGCACACGTGTCGCAGAAGGTCCACTCACGAACTACGAACAACACAGCTGAGCGCAACGCGACAGGAGTTCGACCTGAGCAGCGTGCAGTAGCATGCTGTGAACCGAATGGAGGTGAATCAGTGTCATGTAGGTACTAAGTACAATTGTCTAACATTTGGTTACCACCCAACCCGTAGTCACGATAAGTTACTCGACCACCGCATATCGATCTGCTGGGCCATTTTAACTAGATTATTCGATTATACTATACATAGGTCTTATGACGTAAGAATTATGTAGATATGCCTACTAATACCTACATGGTACACTAGACGCACAAAAAAGGCTCCACTCTAAACAGACCTACTTACTATATTACATCATAACAGCTGTATGTGTGATGGTGTACATGTATCTGTGTTTGTGTGTGTGAGCCGTACATGTCAGTCAACAATCTCGGAAGCTCCTCACACCGGCTAATACATAACTAATCAATCAGATTACTGTTATTGGAGGAATATCGTATCTTACGTATGTTTATTTTATGTACAATACAGTCAACGTGTCGTGCGGTAATTTTTTAGTGTAAGGAAGTACTCGAATGTTAAAGATCTTTAAAGAGGTGTTTATGTACGTACAATCACCATCGTGCACAACTGCTTGATGTTGATGTAGTTTATTCTGAGGACTCGCTGCCTTGACTTATATACTACAGTCTCACTGGTCACTATAAAACAATTATCCGAGCAATTGTTTTTCAGTGGCGGACCCAGGGTTATTAATTGAGTTGGTTTAATAATGAATAGAGTTATTTTTAACACCTGACAGAAACAGAGGAGTGTTGTAAGTTTAACGTGTATATCTCTGTGTCTGGCTGCGGCATCGTAGCTGAAGCGATTTTGTTATTGTTATGAAACTATCGAGAGTGTTCTTAGCTTCTTCAATAAAATCTGCTCAGCTGTTCGAAGATTATCAGCCCTTGTCTAGTTGATGAAGAGATCTGAAAATTTTCTATTGGTCTTATGGAGATTTTGTATTCTGTTACTTCAATTAAATATGAAAATATAAGAAAGAAGAAGAAAACCTTAAAGAGAATCTTAACTAGTAATGTGACCTATACGCCGTGTAACTACCTATGTTTACAAATAAAGATTCTTATCCTTATGATAACCTTGAACTGATGCTACAGCATCACCTGGAATTTTCAGGATACCCAACTCCCCCATCTACTAACAGCAGATGTGTCGTAGTCCATTCGATCTGTGTGATTCTCTCCTCGAAAGACCATTTCAGACACCAATCTACATGGTCTTCACATGATCTGACCAAGATTTTGTCTGGACTTTAAAACAGACCTCTGACTTTGTTATGGCCTTTCTTCTCAGAGTAATCAGATAGAAATAGACCGACCTCCTCATTTTTTTAAATATGATTGATGTGTAAAAGTGTTTATTACCTACTTACATAAATAACATAATTTATATTTTATTTATTATTGGATGGTCTCAATGAATAGGTTATAGATAGATGGTGATCACGGTCCGATGATGAAGTAGCAAACAGAAATGCCTATAAATTAGTAACTAGCTCCACTGTGGAAAAACACAGACACCTGCGCAGATTTAAGCGAGGTACGAGTTAGTTTCGCGACTCTGATCACTATATACTACCCCACAGCGTGGCACGTGACAGCCGTCTCGACTTACCTACGCGGTAGTCATCTATGTTGCAAATACTTGCAGCATTTTTATGCGAGGTACAAGTTGTTTGTGCGACTCTGATCACTGTATACTACTACCCCACAGCGTGGCACCTGACAGCCGTCTCGACTTACCTACGCCGTAGTCATCTATGTTGCAGATACTTGCAGCATCTTTATGCGAGGTACAAGTTGTTTGTGCGACTCTGATCACTGTATACTACTACCCCACAGCGTGGCACCTGACAGCCGTCTCGACTTACTTACGCGGTAGTCATCTATGTTGCAGATACTTGCAGCATCTTTATTTAAGCGAGGTAGAAGTTGTTTGTGTGACTCTGATCACTGTATACTACTACCCCACAGCGTGGCACCTGACAGCCATCTCGACTTACTTACGCGGGAGTCATCTATGTTGCAGATACTTGCAACATCTTTATTTAAGCGAGGTACAAGTTGTTTGTGCGACTCTGATCACTGTATACTACCCCACAGCGTGGCGCCTGACGCCCGTCCGACTTACCTACGCGGTAGAGTCATCTATGTTTCAGGTAGTAGCAGTATCTTTATTTTCTAGAAGTTCAGATAGGCAGTCGCTCCATTTAAAAACACTGGTCTTCAGCTGCATCCGTTACATTGAAAACTGACCCCAACAAAGTTGAGAAAAGCCTAAGCAGATGTTGAGTTGAGAGATAAGTAAACTGAGTTTGAAATCGTGATAAATCCCTAGATCACGGATGGCATTGGATATAGGTGGCACTTGATCATCAAGGTTGTGGCTGTGATTAAGCGCTTTTGAGATAAATGATGACCGTGCATTTAGAGGGATTGAGATCAAAGCTTACTCCTACGACAATATTCCTCCGTACGCTCGTGAGGTCGTTCTCGAATTCCGTCTCGGTAATAGACTATAATGAGTGGCATCCATTTTCGAAAATAGTTATATGGGTGAATGTCAATGTCGTTTATGTTGATTATTATTTGGAATAAACCAAGCACTGAACCCTGAGGAACTCAAAAAAATTTAAGGACCCAACTGGAAATTATAATAATTCTATATTACTAATAAGTAAACCCTCTGCGTAATTCCCCGTGGAATCCCATGCCATTTAATTTCGAAAACCGGATGATTTCAATTCAATCGATAGCCTTAATTACCAGCAGTCATATCAATGTAGACGACATCGACCTGCGTACCGTTATTTATGGCGTTGGTGATAAATTCATTATGAACGGTCCGCAGGTTTGGGGCAGTAGATGTCTATGTGTTAAAATCAGGTCCTGACATAGCGCCAACTTCTGTAACTACTCGCAAGTGTTCGATATTCCTTCCTTATTGCATGTAGAAGTTCACATAGCGCGCGCTCTGCGATACTCAAAAGCTCTGTCTGTAGGGGAAGCAGACGGGGAAAACCGCGCTCTGCCGTGGAAAACTTACAGCGGTGTTGGGTGAGAGGCGGCGGGCGGCGCGCGACGGTGGGGGGCGCGGGCAGGCGCGGCGCCGGCGCCGGCCAATGTGCCACTCGGTCGCGCGCGCCCGCTCCGATAACTCGTGTCCCCGGACCTCCCGCGCCAGTAGCTCCGCTCCCGTACGTGTCGCCGCCTCGCCGCCGCTCGGTAACGTACCCGCACACACACACACTTACACTCCGCACAGCACGCGCGCTTGCATAAGCGCGATGTTTCCGCCTCACCACCCGTTATGAAACCGAAAGTGAAACAGTGGCTGCCACTCCGGCACCCGGCCGGCGCCGGCCGCCGCTGGACCGTACCGGGTGCCAGGGAGCGCCGGGGCCTATGCGGCTCTGAGGCTAATTTTTTGGTAAACTAAATGTAGTGCAATTGAAGTCCGTTGCCTCACCGGCGCAGCGCAACCTCGCCGCCCGTCATTGGGAGCGTTTCGACACACAATATCGATCTATCGCACGATTGAAAGTGATTTCGATAACATTGAGCCAAACCGCTATTGCCTTCCACTTTGTCGCTTATTTAATTTGTTATAATTAACAACAGGAGCGTTGTGATTGTATCATTAGCTCGCGAACCGTTCGCTGTGTATTCTTACCGCGTTAGGTTAGGTTAGGGCCTTATAGTGAAATGTAAACAAACATAGCACTGGTCGTGTGTGACGGCACTCACGTGGTCGTCGCACCGCACAGACAGACAGGCAGTCACGACGCGATAGGTTTCCTCGTACACAAGTGGGTCGCTTGACCATTATGTAACGAACGGTCGAGCGTTCAAATGATTTCATGTCATCTTATCTAACATTCTATATTTTGCTTTAAAAAATTATTTTCATTTGGAATGAAAGTGGCATAACCACCGCGGTCAAGGTCTCGACACGACCGGGTGACCCCCGCATTACTCCCGCCCCGTTTCACCCCTCGCGACAAAACCGCGAGACCTTCGATTGTGTAACAAGAGGGCGAAAACATCCATTTTGCAAATCTAATTTGGGCTGTTTGTTGACCGTAACAACCAATTATACATAGGTAATTGCTTGATGGACGGTGTATTTCATCGTATGCTCTTGATTCGCTCAAGGTGCTATTTGATTGGCGTGATTCTCATCCATGTCTACATTTAGCAACGTCACCATCAGCTTCCTCGCCCCGATTGTCTTCCCTATCACCCTCACAACCTCACCGCCACGTAGCATGCAGTTGACACAGAAGATGCCAAATTTATGTTAGTCGATATCGAAATACTAACTTCTAATATTTCTCAAATACAAAATTTCAACAATTCTAGGTCCGATGCTAGAACTGTAATCAAAATCAATTAATCAAAACCAAAAGTAATTCAAACAAATTAGGCTGAGAATCAGCACTTTTCCAACGTCAAAATTACCTAAGACAGTCCCCCAAAACGCCCGCACTTCACCACTTCCTAGTGCCTTAGCTGGGAAGAAGAAGCGGGACAACAAACTCCCCAGCAGCATAGTTGTCTGTTTAGTTACATAAACTTGATTCTGTACAAATCAAATCAAAATATTTTATTTCACATAAACCTGAATGGGCACTTATGAAACGACAGAAGCTATATACAATACAGTGAAAGTAGTTAACATTTCAAGACACAAAATATTTAATTTAAAAATTTGACATAATATGTCAGCTAGCCTGCCATAGGTACCAACAAATAAAATAAGAACTATACTCAAGCAAAAAATACAATTAAAACAAATATGTAAACAAAGCAAAATACCAAACTTAAAGACTCCAGGCATAAAGGGAGTGACAGTTTACACAATATATGCAATGCTGCATTGTGTTCACATAGCTGTTATGACCCGAGTTACAACTCGAGGCCACGAGTGATAAACTAGATCGACGTAAAATAAATAAACAGGTAGGTTATTGTTAATGACCGCTATCCAATCATATTCAGCAAATAATGTTTCATTATCGGATCTAGAATGATTGAAAGTTTGAAACTAATCGTCTACACAGTCATGTTATTAATTTGAGGAGTTTTTCGTTTTTGGGGCGGGTCACCTTACCATTCGGTCCCAAAACAGTGTAATAAACAAACAATTACGCCTCCGATTAGACTTGAAACTAGTTGAGTTTTTTGTAGTCATCATAAGTCATCGCTCAGAGAGCGAAGGTGCTCGCCACGTGCTCGCAGGGTGTGGTAGTATCGTCAGCACGAAGCAGTCCAGCGACAGACTACATCCACGTAGTGAAGATCTTCTGAACTTGTTCTTCTTCTGTCGCGCAGCACTCGTGTGCCACCCAATCCCTTATTAAAACAAACATTCCTGTTTCTATAAGATCTGTGTTCAACAAACACTCTCTGATTGTCCATACATTGTCCGACATCCGAAACATAAACGGGTAACTTGTTCATAAAGCAAGCTCCACTCTACTTGTATTTGCTTTGCCTTAACTTACTGAAACTTGATGATTTCGACTTTAAGATCAAGACCTGTGTCCCGTACATCCTCTGTTTGTTTTGTAACGGTAATTAATTATACTGACAGTATGTATTACGTCTTCTGCATATGAACCACCCCGCCTGGGCTCCATGATCTTTGATCATCCATGTTTATTCAGTGTATCAAGTCATCAAACCACCGCTAGTCGCGTTCAAAAAGGTTCAATTTTGTGCCCCCATGACTCCTCCTTCCCTCCCTGGCCCAACTCCTGCCCCCAACGTCGCAACACTGATGTACTCACACGCTCAACACGTATTTCCCCTCTGAACTGTTGCCGAACTTGCACAATGGTCCATCGCCTACATCTACAGTCCTACGTTGTCTAATTATGATAATTATTAAATTGTGAGTGCCACATTACAGGTGCTATCTGCTATCAAGTGCTATATGGTATCTATGAATACTTACAGTAACCTCATTTACAACTTGTCTGTAACACAGCTCAGTACTTATTATAAATAACTAAGGGCTTTAATTTTTTTAGGGCTGATTTTTAAATAGTCAGATAACTTTTATCTTGAGAATAAATCGACATTTTGGCACAGGCATAATTTATTCCTCAGATAAAAATTAATTGAGAAATAATCCCTTATTGATCTATATAAATAAAAAGACAAGTCCTGACAGACTGACTGATTGACTGACTCATCAACGCCCAGCCCAAACCCTTGGACCTAGAAAGATGAAATTTTGCACAGAGGTTCCCTTATAGTGTAAACAAGGAATAAGGAAGGATTTTTTGAAATTCAACCCCCAAGGGAGTTAAATAGGGAATGAAAGTTCCGCGCGGGCGAAGCCGCTGGCAAAAGCTAGTGGTGAATAAATCTAGTTATTTTGAATCCATCATCTTCGGCCTACGACACTTGCTAAAATGATTGGACTAATGTTAGAGTAATTGAAACAAAACGGCTGCGGTCTTCTTCTTCGTGTCGATGGTTCCAGTAATTGTTGGTTTTAAACAAGCTTTGACTAGAATTCTGCCACTCCAACAGCATTATCGTTGTCCTCGCATGGCTCTTCCATAGTGCTAGTGTTATTGCAAAAAGAGCACAACAAGAGATGGGGCATAGTTTGCAATATGGCTCCACAGGCGCACTGCATCTCATCGGAGTACCCCCACCTGACCAAGTTGTATGGCTGCGGTACAAAAGACATAAACGCATACCGCGCCGATTGAACGAAATCTATTTGTCTCCGAATTGTTTATCATTATATCCATGTTTTTGCAATTGATAATGTAGACAAACTATAAAGTAATTAATCATAACCGTATAACATCTGATCATTTTTTGATTAGTGTGCCCATTTAACCCACGAGTCAAGAATTTATTGGAATCTACCTAATATTTTAAAAAGGAAAGATTTGAGTGTTTGTAAAATTGTTTGTAATGGATAAACTCAAAAACTATGTAAAGCTAATTTGAAGTAACGTGAACTATAAAATTCACGCGGAAGTCGCGTGCGATTTGCTAGTGGTATATAATGACACAGACGAGAGATGTATGACTGAGACCTAACATAACGTAAGTAACGCTAAACATTGACACGGCATTTGTGACAGCGACAGTGCCCCCGCCCCCAGCACACCATGCACGGGACTTGCAAGAGAGAAATCGCTGTCCAGTTGTATAGATGACTGGACAGCGATTCCTCTCAATGGATGCTGATTTACGAAAACCAAGGAAGGGCCACAAAACTATAGGATGTCGATGAACAGCAGGTCTAATGACGCGCTCGCAGACGCCGTGATCTAGGTCACCTGGGTTCAGCACAAATGTTCTCGTTTCGGGGGCAGTTGTCATTGCCAATGTTTATTAATCGCACGATAAACGAAGTGGAAACGAGAACAAGGATTTCGAGCACTGCCCCGACCCGCGACTCTCAGTGCAGAGGTCGCAAGCATACTAGTAATAGCAATCATTTAGTTTCGCTCCAATCATTATATATTATATTGCTTTTAGGACATTTACGTATAACATGCTCTGAGTGGAATTATGAAAGACAGAAACATTTATTTTCCTTTTGAATGGGTTGACAGTCGTCAAACGCAAGCCAGAAAAAAATCAAGAAAAACAAGTTGGAAGTAAGCAGTTGGGCAGATGTTGGGAGTTAACATTTAAAAGGCTGCCCCTTCCACACATTCCACCCATCTTCTCTTTCATATTCTGTTATGCCCATATTCTGTTCTACACTCATACTGAACACTTTTCTCGTCGCACGTACCTCACACTTTGTACGCCGTATGCGTTCTTAAGGGGAATCTAATCGCGGGGTCGAACTCACTGGTGGGCCTGGCTAAAAAGCACGCTATCTCATCAAGCATCGTGACCGTCAGAAGTAGTATCAGTGATGAGCAGTTAGACGCTAGTCTACACGCACAACGTTATTGACTGAGATGCAGGATCATTTATAGTAAAACAGGCGCGTAGAAAATTAAGAAAACACCTTCGGAAGATCGGGTTTTATGAAACAAACCACTACATAAATCAGTGACCAAAAAAGTTAATTGAACTTTTCGATATTTGAGCTTTGTTGGTACCGACTTGGTTTTGGAGATTTTATACTTTTTTATTACCTACTTCAACACGGGTGTGTTAAATTATCAAGAAAAACTAATCTTTGGTGGCTCATATTTTTTTAATGGTTTCTTATTTTAGCATTCTGTTTCCGTACAGACAATGACAAATCCATACCATGATTTAATTTTTGATGTACTTTTTCAAACAGTGGAGTAATACACTCCCGAAGTTTGTATGGAAAAAATGTCGACTAGATTCACCTTAAGATTCTATGTCATTATGATGTGTTGTCATCAATCAACATTCAACACACATACTATTTGAGTTTCGTATGAATTAGCTTACCCACTGGCACCAAAACCGCAGAGTAGGTATGAGTACCTCAAACAGGACAATATTACAGTAAAAACAGAACATTCTCAAGCAACTACAATTATTTAACTGTTTCATAGTGAAACCTTTGTATTGTGTCGGTACTGCACATTCTGCTACATTTCGTATACGTGAACTATTTCAACGAAACTACATATCGGTGTCATGTGCGGCTATTGTATTTGTGTATTGTATTATATGTTTAATGTGACGTCCATCAGAGCGACAACCCTTACCTCAAGTTATGACAGAAGAGAACCCAGACGTGAAGCAACATTGTTGCGTCCACAGTGGAGCACACACAAGTAGCTGACACTGAGATAGCCACCCTATGAGTGTGGATGGGCGACGATATAGCACTATCACGTGAACAGAACGAAATGGGCATTGATCTACAGATGACATTGATCTTCTGTAGACAGCTCAAATTAAGGAACGAGTGCCAACTCACCAGGAGTTTGTGGAGACTTGATTGATTGATCGATTGAAATAGCACGAGCCGTATGAGTTGCTCGTGTTGTGTGTTGCGCTATGAATCTGTCATATAGAGCAAGAAATTAGTCCTTTCCTTAACATCTGCAATGTTCATTGAGGAACGTCCTTAAATAACATTGACAGACAAAGGCATACCCTACGTTTAACGATCTGACAAAAACTGAAGAGTCGTGACCTGGCGACCTCGCCATTGCGCACTTGTTACATACTCGTGTAGACTGAGTACCGTTATCATTCCTGCGGCGTACATGTGTGCTCACGACACGGCCGCCTGCCGTAGTGACCTTGTAGTGAGATGCGATGCGCACGCGGGAACCAACTCACAACACACTCGCAGAAATACTACCATGTACAAATAGAAGAAAGCTTGTGAAACATACAGGAAGAGAGAGACTTCGATGAAGTGCCAGCAAGCACCTAATATTGTTCGGGTGGATGTTGTCCTGTATCGCAGCGGATATGTTTGTATCATCCCACGTTGAGGCGTCGGCCTTCTGTGCGGTGCTACTGAGTGGCGCGTGTGTGCGCATGTGCGACGACCCGCGCCGCTCTTGAACTTGCTCATCTCGCGGTATTTTCGCGTACCGTGTGACACCCCCCACTCCCTTACCCGCCGCACTGCCGCACCGCAATCTGCACCGACACACACACAGCGATGAACACTGAAACATTAAGACTTGGAACAAAGTCGCGGACTACTTACTTTGTTTTCAACTAAACATAAGTCTCGCTGGAGCTAGAAACAAGGAACCTGAATAAATACCCATTATTCGTTATTACCTTAATACACAGCATCAACGACAATGTTGCAATTTTGTTGGCCAACGAGAACAAATCGATCGATCAATCAATCTTGTGAATGTTGTACAGATATGTTCAATATGTCACGCTGCTACAGTGGTTGATGTTCGGGTGACGTATGCGTGTGCGACGCAACGTGCGGCACTCTTGTTGCGCAATACGCCGTGGGAACATATCGAAATAAATGCCAGCTCAACATTTCTTAGTGATCCGGGTTGTAGATTTGTAAAACATTTAGCGCGTGTAATTTTTGACGACCCGAGCGAGCTCTGCACACGTATCCCGACTGTCACACACTGAACTCAGAGCACGGCGTGCCCTCTTGCGGGCGACACTGTTTACTATCGTGACACTCCACAAGTAGCCAGGAGTCCAGGACATACAAATACGTATGGAGTAAAAGCAACGAGCAGCCATACAAGTAGAGTAGTAAGCCATGGCCATGGCCATGGCTTTATGCACTGGGAAAGATAATGGTAAAGTGACAGTAAACTGTATGGACGACCTGCTTAACTCAGGTCAGTGGTAACTGACCTGAGTTTTGAAGCGAGACTCGGCGAAGAAACCATGACTATATTGTGAAATTTGCATCAGTTGATCTCAGGCCCAGAATGTGCCAGCGCAAAGCAACGAATCCAACACGGAACCTCTCAGAAGTGATAGTAGAACAGCGCCGCAGAGCTCTCGCCTTGTCTGAACACAACATGATCGATGACCCGAGCAACTGGGCACAGCTCGCGTTGCACCATCCCGGCAAAGCAGCTACATCAACTGTTACATAAAGTAACTCGATATGTAATCAATGGTGCGCTCTCAATGGAGTGAACGTGTGGTGGGATCGCTCGCGAGTGGCGGGGTCGGAGGGACGGGTCGCACATTGCGTAACATGTTAGCGATGACTTCATCGCTTTCCTGGGCGCGCTACATCACTATTGTCGTGAGCAGTTCTGGCAAGTCAGGGCACCTGCAGGACTGCGAGCTCGTTGCTAGACCATGCTCCTCACACCGAGCCATGTCTGACTGCGCTGCACGACACACTGCAGAGAGGGTCCAGCCTGCAGGTGGCGCGTGCCGCTTGCACTGTGACGTGTTCACTGTTTTGTTTACTTTCACGCTCTGCTAACTACTTAACATTCACACAGTGTAAACATTCTGAACATGTGACGACGTGCTAACTACCTGCGCACACAGCACAATGTTACTAGAACGTACTTGCGTAGCTCCTTAAAAAATTACACTTGAACTTTATAATACGGAAGAAACGCAAATACTAAATGTTAAGCGTAATAAGACATAAAATGTAATTATGCGAAACTCGTAATGGTATTCTAGAATCTGTGATGACTTCCTCGTCGTAATAAAATGGCGGGCATTTCTCGGTTAATCTATACTCTGTGTGGTGCTTGCAGTG
This sequence comes from Polymixis flavicincta, assembly GCA_949987655.1. Classification (NCBI taxonomy): domain Eukaryota; kingdom Metazoa; phylum Arthropoda; class Insecta; order Lepidoptera; family Noctuidae; genus Polymixis; species Polymixis flavicincta. The sequence continues at coordinate 22,142,640 of OX465193.1, read as the reverse complement.
TGCACTGTGCCGCACATTAGAATTTCCTGCCTCGATCCAGAACGACACCGCCATTCATTTCAACTCTTCGATTGCTATTATCACAAATAAAAAAGTAACAACATTGGTAACACCAAACTGTCCAAAACATACAATAACTGTTGAGAGACAATAACGCTAATTTGGTTCAAGGCTACCAATTATTTTTTTGCACTGGTTTTCCATTTGTTGCGCAAATTCTCAACTGAAATACCCACAGAATTATTAATTCTTTCTCAAATTAAAATAAACTAATCTATGAACATTTAACTGCTCAGTTATTGGTCTGTTTAGCTCACACAAGCTCAGACCGAATGATGATTAGGAGCAAGCGTTTCATATAACATTGCCACCAGTACAACATTGAATGCTATGTTGAGCACTCGAGTGCGCCCAGCACCCGACAGTAACGCGCGCTCACTAGCAGAGGTCAGTAAAGTCAGCATCATCTGCCCAGGCTTTACCCATCTGTGTTGGGGTCGGCTTCCAGTCTAACTGGATGCAACTGAATACCAGTATGTTACATGGAGCGACTGCCTATCTGACCTCCACAATCCAGTTACTGGGTACCACGACGCCCCTTGGTGAGACTGCGTAGAGTTCAAAGTACACTCTCGACAATAATTAAAATGAATAATTTATTATACTCCGAACAGCCGTCACTTGTAAGTACAATCAACATTCAAATCTGCGCACATCACTGGTCTAAGACCGACCAACCATTGGCAACAGTGGACGTAGCGCTTTAACAATAGCATCTGCTGAGTGAGGTGAATCCCGCGGAGGCTGGTGTGGAGGTGACACGCTCATCACCGACGCTAAATTAACAACGTGCATCAATTTTCTCTCTCGCAATTTATTTCCTTGTTTGTTTTGCAAAGTAGTTGCGATAAAAAAATAAAAAAAAATATTTTATTTCATATAAACCTGCATGGGCACTTATGAAACGTCAGAAGCTAGGTGCAAGGTTCCAAATTGTTGTTTCCTATGGAGAAGAGCCGGCAAGAATCTCCACGGTTACTCTTTAAACAATAATTGGCTTTAACAATGTTTCCAAATTACAGAGATAAATGTACGGGAGGACAGTGCAGGCCTGTCAATAAGTAGGTACCAGGTACTTAGACGAATACAGAATAGAAAATCGTCTACAAATCTACAGTATGTAAGGCTACAACGTTCTCTCATTCACAATATGTAAAATAATATATATAAATAAAGTGAACCTATTTAAACATAGTGACATGATTTCCATGACAATCACTAAAAAATAGTCGATATTAAAATTGATGTATAATTTCAAATAATGACGAGAAAATGTCAGCATTTAAAAATAAAAAGAATAAAAAAGAACATTGTATTTGAGAGCAGTTAGACTTTCACAAAGTTATGCTGTTAATGAGGTACCAGGGAAGTCACATGTGCAGAAGGAATTAATGCCAAACCTCGCTGTCTTCAACGTACGATTACTATCGTACGTTGAAGACAGGGAGGTTTGGCATTAATTCCAAACGGAGCTTGCAGCGATAATGCTAGTTGTATGCACAGTAGTGCATATAACTAGCATTATCGCTGCAAGCTCCGCTCTTGCACACTGCGCATTACATTTTATGTGCCCGTAAACTTTGATACGGTTGACTTACTCTGTTAGTAATAAGTAACTTCACTATATACTTATTATTAAGAGAGTTAGTCAACCGTAGATTCAATGCCATGTAAATTGGCTCTATGTTTGAAGAACAGGTGACGTTAATGAAGATGACAATCCCAACACAGCACAATAGTGAGAGCTTAGAGTCATGATGACAGTCCTCAAGCGCCGCGCGTCATTCGACACACAGACACTGTGTTTAGTGCCCGTTACCATGAAGCAGGTGACATTGAGTCCACTCAGCTGATCGATAAGGCATAACCACCCCGCCCCCCCCCCCCTCCCGCCCTGTCACACCCGCGCGTGTCTCGACCGGATCTAAGCAGAGATTGCGAAATTAAGCGCAATTGTGTTATCTGGGAGAGCTGTAAGTATTGTGGGTGCAAGCCGCGGCGGTCGCTGCAGGCTGACCAGTCGCCTAATAAAAACGAACCGTTTGTTATATCACCGACCGCCGGCAGCCACGGCTGCACCGCTGTTGTTTTGTTCCCTATTATTCAACCAGTTAAACACTCATACAAACTGCTTTTAAATCTTTCATTCAATCGAAATTAAATTGCGGAAGCCCGGACTGTCGGTCATTACATTACTTTTACAAACAAAATATGCCAATAAACGAAGTCTTACATAATGTTAATTAATACTTGATATAGTGCTTATTAGTAACTCAACGGTAATATAAAGAAAACTGTAATAAATATGCATTTAAAACTAAAACTCATAATAATGAACTGGTAGTAACCCGAGCACGAAGTTTGCAGGTATTTGTAGTCTGCATACTGTAGTACATCTACTTTTACTTTAGATCCGTGTTTACTCGGTTGGTGATTAGTTGATATGAACTTTTTTTATCACTACCTTCCTATTCTAATTTTTACGTAGTTATTGTACGCTCATAACATTTTATGTAAATTTAGTTTCTCAGTAAGTGAATTATTGTTAATTCTTAATGAGGAATAATACATTTCTTAAACCACTACTGTTAACTCATAATTTTGAATTTGAATGATGACATGCCACAGCCTAGCGGAGACAGTACGACAAATCGAATTTATTTGTTGTGACGGCCCAGTGACCAGTCACATTCATAAGTAAAGCTTATCATCGTGACACAGATAAATAAATTATGAGTTACTTTACCTCAGAGGCCACAATTTCATAACGCGTTTCGCAATTCGGAAATTACGTATTTTTGCTACTTTCATTGAAATGTGAATATTATTTGCTTCATTATCATTTGATCAATTAATTGGCTACTTGTTCATTTCCCACGATGTTTGCTGTTGTCATTTGCGCCATCATGGACCATCACTAACGTTTGTGTAATAATCAAAGTCAGTGGACTTCTTTAGGTCGGCTTGGATGTATGAAAGTGAATCTCAGCGCAGTAGTGCTCCGTGTGTTGAGCAACTGTATGTGTATAGTCTGCGGCTGCGCGTGCGCCACTTTCGCCGGCGGAAGGAGGTCGCGCGCGCCGCAGCGAAAGGAAACGCACACAGACGCGCCGTGTCCGTCCACAGTAGACACAGTGTGCATAGCGACACACACAGATGGTGAGTTACGTATATTAAACAGCCGCATTAAGTTTGCGAACACATCTCATAACACGCGCAATCGCCTCCACTGGCGTGTGACCACTAAGTACGCAGTCTGCCTAAGTACATAAAATGTGTGCGTGTGTGTGTGTGTTTGCCATCGTGGTCGCTGACGGTCAACGTGCCACATTAACATTCAAACCTTTCGCGAACTATTAGGTAACTCTGTTGTAAGTGTGTCCTATAGTTCGGTAAGGAAACCGGATAACTTTGACAATATGACGAACAACATAGTGATAATTAAACGAAAATCATATATCAAGTGTCCGTCCCACGACGGCTATTGAGTTTAATAAGACACACTATAGTTTAACAAATAAAATAAACAGTGTTTGAAGTGTTGTGATCGTTGTTCGAAGCAGGCGGCGGCTGTGACGCTCCTTTCCTTGAACAACACGCATTCCGCTGCACTTTGCTAATTGGTAAATATCTCCTCTGGCAGGATCCTAAGTATTACAGATGAGTTAGCGAGCACTATTATTAGCCACATCGAGGGTCCTTCGCATCCAATAAAGTATTACAGATGAGTTAGCGAGCTATATTATTAGCCGCATCGAGGGTCCTTCGCATCCAATAAAGCAAGTTAAGGGTACCTCTTAATAATATAATCAAAATTTGTTGACTTCACATGAAGTATCTGTACATTCACAACTGCGCTATAAGACAGACGCGCTCTCCGGATAGGTTCCTTCAACCTGGTAGTTGCATTGTGTCACATGCCCTTTGACCTTACCGTAGAGGACGCTGAAGTTAAAGATATCGTAACGTTAACGATTTTACTTTTGTGCAACCGTGACCATTGCGACCTTAGCGACTAAGCCTGCGACACGCACTGAACAAATAATTCAACGGAACTTATTGCCATGCGACATAAGCAGCGTGAACCCCTCAAACTATAAATTAAGACACAGATCAATTACGAGGTGGTCCAGTACAAGCTGCACTGACTGTGGTCGCTACACCACTAGCTCGCACATACGCAATGTGACGCCGGAGGTGAATGTCGCAGGCGCAGGAAACCGATCACTAATGCACCACAGCTACAATATGGCCACTGAACGCGTATCGTTTGCCACAGTCAAACGTAACAATAAAACTTTGGTTGTATCTCGTATAGTGTCCACAAAACGCGATGGTGCGAATTCATCGCGCATTTCTTGACAGAAAATCCTCCTCACATTATACCGCAGTGAGAACCATGCACAAAGCTACTGTACGATTTGCTATACCGTGTTGACAGTGAATATTATGCTCGTTGTTACTCTGTGACCCTGCACAGCTAGCGGCGCGCGGGTCAAGGTCGCGGTCACCAGTGAATAATTACTCGCGCTTTCACACTGACCAGTCTGAGCAGTTGAGGTTACTTGTACAACCTGACAGATTACCATCTTATTAATATACTTGTTTATTAAACTCGCACTTTATCTTACTTGTGTCATAGGTACAAGTGTAATGTTTTAGAGTTTAGAAAGAGTGATAAACCTTCCTCCGTCATAATTTTTCAATACACCTTTCCAAACGCGATGCGCTCTGATGCTGTGCTCAGGAGAGGTGTGATGATGTAACTCCTTGATCTCGACCGACTTCTTCGAGAGAACCACTTAGTGTTCACTGAATTGACTGTGTCTACGGCACTGTCGCGATGTACTCAACGGGTACAGCTACCGAGGGGTTCCGATACCGAACAACCCACGCGCCTTGTACTGAATACCCGATGGACTGATTATACGTGTGATCCCAGCCAATCCGGCTCGATGGACAAAAACAAATGTAAGATGACTTTCTTTACACTTTAGGATGGGAGCCTGCTGTTTTTCCGAAAAAAAATTTACAAAATTTCACCACCCAAGCAAATTTTGGCAACCTTTTTATACCAATGTAATATTTGGAATGATTTTAGTACGCACTTTTTCATTTGGTCAAATTTTTACTCGGCAGAATATTACCAAAGATAATGTTAGTATGGCATTTAGTCTTTAATAAAATGATTTATTACAGCAAACAATCTTTTGACAATAAACGTTAGGTCAAATGATTTGTTTATTTTTGTGTGCTTGAATTTGTCTGAAACAAGTCAAATTTATGGTTACTAGGTTATTAGGTTATTTATGGAACTTATATAAAAAAAATGATTTATAAAAAAATGTTAAGGTTAGATTAGAACTGTGACCTGCCTACGCACGAGCCGAGCGAGCGAAGCGAGTGGTGCCGCGGCAGCGGCCGGCGAGTGCCAGAAAAGACTAGATTATATAGAAAGAAATAAGAAATATGGAAAAAAAAACCTAAAAAATCGCTACGCGAAACTGAACTAGTTAGATGATTTACCATCTACCCACTTGACAGTACACATTGTTATTTAATTTGTGTATTCTGTGCAACTGACATAGATGCATTTTTTTTGTCATTAACTAAGCAATTGACTGAATAGAAATGGTAAAATGAAAACTGACGATACTAAATATTTGCCTTATTTTATTTTGTGTAAAATGTGTTATTCCAAATGAAATATTTGACTACAAAAAAATTGGTAAAAGTACTAGTTAGTAAACGAGTAATTGTTTAAACGTTCACTTGCCAAACATTAGGTTTGCGTTACAATTATTTGTGAAGAGATTTTCTTAAGTAATAATTTAGCAAATTTAGCAAAACGAAAATTGTTTGGGAAGTCATAATTTCTAAATTTATTTTCGATGAAACATAGGTAACCCCTTTAGGATAAATGATGAAGCCGGGGATGATAAGTAAAACCGCCCGTGTTGAGTGTGGTAATATCACTAACTTTATTTTACTTGCTAGTTACAGTAGACGACTGCGCGTATGCAAACGCTGAGGTTTCTTAACCCACTTAATTATAACAAGTAATAATGATGAATGTGCGGGTTCACTGTACACATTTTCTTAAAAGCATTCACTATTTTTTTTTTAAGTACTATTATTAATAAGGTAACTCATGAATATCTGTGCTACAACCACCAGATTTGATAGATAACAATATGAGTATTGCAGTCTTAATACTTGAGTAAACACGTATTTAACTTAAATGTCAAAATAATATTAATCAAGTATGAGGTACTAAAGCTGTCGAGCTTTAGCATTATTTTTATACTTAAATAATATTTCCTTGACTTCAATCGTTTAGTTCACTTTCAATGCGATCAACTTGTTGCACTGCGCGCCACAGTGTATTTCTTAACAGTTAACTCTTTCTTAAAACATGTCTTTCAACCGAGGTCAGTTAAAGGCAAAATAATACGTTTTTTTGTGATGCGTGTCCGACACTAAGTATTGTTAGCATTTGTTCACGGATGCTCGTTAGCGACCGTTAGCCAGCGCTACGCCTCTTGTAGCTCGTAAACCGTAAAGGGCCCACAATCACACATTGGCACACCTACAGTTATGGCTCGACATGATCTACAATACTCACAACTCACCATCAAACTATTATATCAAATGCTACACACGAAACTGTACTACATGCGAAGATGACTCGTAGCACAGTGCTACGGGCGGCGCTACGACAGGTCCGTGCGTTGATGTCTTTTACATGGGGAGTAAGCTACGTGATAGATGTATTACTTCGTAGCAATCCAGTTTTTGCTCAATTGTCGTTTAATTTGTTTTGTATTGAGTGAGAAGATAAAAACCATATGTAGATTTATTATTTCATTCCACTGGACACTTAGTGCAGTAATAAATTATGACCTTAATAAAAATCAATACCAAAGCATTCCACCAGTTTGTATGATAAATCTTTGACAGTTCAAGCAGTACGGTTATGGGATGTCTTGCCAATAAGGTGTGCTCAATCTTTGTCCATTTGTATTTAAAACTAGCTGACCCGAGAGACGTTATCCTGTCTTCGCTATGAATATTGAATTGGCATTAGCTATACAAACCTGTGAGCAGTGGTGGCCAAGTGGTACCGGCCGCGACTTACGAGTTGTAGGTCGTGAGTTCGAACCCAGCCAGGCGCTTTACATTGTGTAAATTATTTAATCGCCACTGCTCTCAAAACGGTGAAGGAAAACATCGTGAGGAAACCGGCATTTCCTAGAACAAAAAATTCGAAGACATGTGACATCTACCAACCCGCACTGGGCCCGCGTGGTGGATTACGGCCCACTCCCTCTCACCGAGAGGAGGCCTGTGTCCCAGCAGTGGGAACATTATATAGGCTGATGATGATACAAACCTTGTCCTGACAATAAGGAACATAAAATAAAAAAATCATCCAATTTGGTGCAGTCGTTCGGAAGCTGTGCGCGTACATACATTTCGGCGATTCATTTTTTTATATATAGATAGATAGATTATGATAAAAACACTATCTAGAGAGATAGAGTTTTTATAGTCATTTCACAAAAAACAAAATGGTGTTTAAGGAATCAATTTTTCGAGCTGGTTCATGTAAACTTTTATTAGAAAAAGTGTATTGGGTGGCTCTTGTTATTCCCTTGAGGATGTTTATAGTGATCGATTAAATATGGGCAACTTAACTCATTCATAGAAAGAAATAATGGAAAGACATATTCATATTCGTAACAAAAGTTCGCTGATTATGACCCAAGGCTGATGTTGGAGTGCGCTTAGAGCTGGAACTATCATGGCTATCTGTTCTAGTTTCATAGTTATATAGGATGCAAACATAAAGATACAGGTTTTTCAGTCCCGATATGTCAGTACGGGTCGTTACGAATAGGTACTGGTCAAACCACATATAGAAATAGATAAATCTGTTCTTAGTGACCATCATGTCTTCAAGTTTCGTCAGACGATGAGGTTTATCTCCTCGAAAGTATTCATTATAAATGTAAAAAAAGGACAGTCGGTGTTCCTAATACGAACCTTAAAAGAAATAAATATTTCATCGTATTATCAATTATTTCTACAAGATATAAAGTTCGATGAATCCAAGTTTCATGATTATACTAGGATGGCACCAGAAACATTTAACTACTTAACCCTTGAATCGCCCGACTTCATATCAGCGGTCGTGCTCTCAGCACCCCACAGTGAATCGAAAAATAAATACTTACAACAAGAGGGATGTGTGGCAATACTACTAGACTTCTAATTAAGTTAAAGTGTTTTAAATTGTAAATGATTACTTAATTAACTATATACCTTATATAAACATATTTTGGATAGAATACAGCGTAATTAAATAAATAATAAGATTAAATGAGCTGTGGTATTTTAGTAGTAAATATACGACCCTGGCAAAATGGGCCCGGAAATATTTGTCGGATTAATCCGACGTAGGTGGTTAAGAGATTAAACCTATTTCTTTATAAATAAGCCCAAAAGATAACACGGGAATATTATACCTGCACCGATCGGTACCGACCCGCACAGATTCGCCTGCACCGGAATCCTGTTTCTTTATGTAAGCACCCATACTCACTATTAGTAAAACACGCTGCTTTATCTGCACGCTTAATTAAAGAATAAAGAGTTTAATTGTCAGGCTAGAATTTGTCCTTGAAAAACATATTGTTTGTACGTTTGTATGGTGGTGGTCCATGTGGTAACGGCCGCGACTTACGAGTTGTAGGTCGTGCGTTCGAACCCAGCCAGGTGCATTACTTTGTGTTAATAATTTCATCACCACTGCTCTCAAACGGTGAAGAAAAACATCGTGAGGAAACCGGCATGTCCAAGAACCAAACATTCGAAAACATGTGACATCTATTGATATTCTCTCTCATCTATTGATGGTCTCATATTGATTTTGTTTTTTCTAACTGTTTACATTATTTTTATTATTGATTTCTTATGTCATTAACGTTGTTTCCTTTAAGTATGATTTTCGTATATTGTTTTCTTTTTTTATATATTTTTATCTTTTTTTGAATTGTCAGACTTAATGTACCTAGATTACAAGTAAATGATGTGTTCTCCTATAATTGGAAGCGCACACTGTATTTGTCTCTGCTTAATGTAAACTTGCATGTAATTGTGAAGCCTCTGTTGGAGATCCAAATAAATAAATAAATCTACCAACCCGCACTGGGCCCGCGTGGTGGATTACTCTCAGACACAGGCGTCTTCTCATGGAGAGGAGGCCTGTGTCCCAGCAGTGGGAACGTTATAGGCTGAATATGTATGTATGTATGTATGGTTCGTGTGTGAGAACGCAGGCAGGTGACGGTGGCGTGCAATGGGAGCACTTCTTGTTGCTGCGTTCGGCGCAGGCGCATTGTAAATGTGTTATTGATTGTCACGTTTTTCCTTACTTCGCTGCAGTGTGGGAACTTGCGCGGGCAGCCTGTGGGAAGCCCTCAACAACTCGATAGTTCAAGGAAAGCACGCATGGCCGACGGTATCCGACATAACAACCTTTTTGAAGAGTTTTCATTTGGTTACGTATAGAGCTCATGTTTATTAATAACATTTTTTCTCGATAAGCCTTTTCAACATGTTAATCATGCGAGGTTATTCACTTTCGATCTGAAGTTATAAAAAAAACTTTTTTCAAAAAAATAACGACCGACTTCCCAAAACTTTAAAAAAAATAAAAACAACCGACTTTCAAAAAAACACTACAAAGTGCAAAATAACTTTAATTTCGGAAGTCGGTGACTTTGGATGTGTATTTTAATTATTTGTCACCGCCTTCCGAAATTAAAGTTATTTTGCACTTTGTAGTGTTTTTTTGAAAGTCGGTTGTTATTTTTTTGAAAAAAGTTTTTATTTTTCACTTTTTAGTTACCTACCCCACACCAATTCGAAATTTCATCATCCTTGGCGTCAAAACAATGCATATTTATGCGATAGCAACATTCGCGGTTGGTTTGCTGTAATTTTTTTAAGAGTTCTGTTGTCTGTTTCCGAAACACATCATCAGATCTATATGAAATTTCAATTTCGAAGTAAAACCCTTTCGAACAAAAAAAGAATTTTGCAAATCCATCTATATACGACGGAGTTATGCCCGAACATACATAAAAAAAATATATATATATAAACATATCGAATTGATAACCTCTTTCTTTTTGAAGTCGGTTAATAAATTGAAATAAACCAGATGACAGGTACGTGCAACAGCATTCACGTGATGCAATAGAGAGAACGATAAGCACCGCGAGTACCGCCTGAACTATCAGGCTGAAGGACGTAATAGCTGACGAACTTTAAGCGATATTGCACAGCCCCGCATGGTGCGGTTGCAGTAACATGTCACAGCAACGTGCGAAGTTCCTCGCATGTTGCGCGTGTTGCCAATGCCATCAAGTGCCACTTTTACCGGTGACCTCGGCGCGCCACTCACTGCACTGATTCACGTTTTTGTAAATATGCCTATAATAACATGCGAGTGTTAAAACTATAATAGTGTGAACATGAGTGAGTGTTTCAAGGTCAGCCGCGAGTGGACGTGGCTGATGCTCTGGAGGGACGTGGACGATTGGACACAGATACATACCGTGCTGTGCTGGCGATGTGAACAAGCATATCGATCACATTCCTGGCGCATCCGGCGCTTGTGCAACAGTCGGCGGCGCACGCGCGCGGACGCTTGTTGCCACACCGCGTTTATTAAATAAACTTTATGAACCATTAACACCTCACAACATATTCGCGACGTTCACTTCAAACACCTCGAGGAGCAAGACATTTTTCATCATCATGTCCTTGCAATGGAACTCTTAACATCTCGCTATGATGAACGTTTTTGAGGCAAAATTTGCTTTGGTAGCTTGTAACGAGAAATGAACATGATCGTGGTTTGTTGCTTTTAGATCAGGGCACGGTTGGACTGTGGTCATGGATGATCCATTCAAGCTATTAATGTACGTTTTTTCTGCCTGCAAAGCCAACCTCTTCCAAAGATTAGGATATTTGATTAGAAGAGGCAACCGTGGCTGGCTGGTGCAACGTCGCCGCGTGAGGTGTGCAGGTTGGCGACGCGTCCGTTGCGTCATGGCGCTTGCCGATGAACTGCAGCTCCTTTTAGAAAGTACTGAAACTGTACGTACTTATAGTTATATGTTATTACATCTACTTAGCGTTGCATCACAACCGACCAGATATTTCGCCGTCGCCAGTAAAAGGTCAGTATATTTCAGTACGTGTGGCACGCTTTTATAGAAGCTTCTCTTAGTGTCCCCCCTCTCGCCACGCCCCCTCTCGCCACGCCACCTCTCGTCCTTAAAAGGTGACTGTCACCTCTGACCCTGTCACGTAACATCACCATACAACACTCATTGCCGTTCCACCCTAAATGTTATCTTAGTGTATAAGATAATGTATAAGATATTGTTTATCTAATCTTAGTATATAAGATATTCGATAGTGGCGTAAAGATTTAAATCCGTCTCCTTATTCCAAAACGATTAATCTGTTGTTTTAATTACAAACTTCATTACGATCTCATTGTAAATACAAGCGAACAATTGTTTAAAGAAATCCTACTATTTAATATTATATATCCTTACTTGATAATATTATAAACGCGAAAATTTGGATGTGTGGATGTACGGATGTTTGTTACTGTGGTAAAAAGCATTCACCAGGTGGTGCCCACAGAATCCAGAGGATAATATTATTTTATCAAACACATATTTATTTAAAGAGCATATATTTTACATAGTACAAGACAAGATATAGTGACTGTCCAATATATAAAAATACATAAAAAAATAAACGTCATATAAAAACAACCAGCATGGACTGTTCAGATTAGAAAAAAATCCAACAACACTTACTCTTTTACACAAAAATGACTGAATGGATTTGGATGAAATTTGGCATACAGATAGATTAGAACCTAGATTAACACACTTTTTATCCCGGTAGTAAGTTCCTGCGGGATAATTTCCGACATTCACGCGGGCGAAGCCGTGGGCGGAAGCGTGTCTAGAATATATAGTTGTGAGAGAAGTCGACACATCGATCACGTGCTCATTGCTGCCGTCACTTAGTCAGTGTTTGCTCCGTAGAGTGGTGCAATGGGCGACATCGAAGGGCGCCGAGGTCGTTAACACTCTCCAGATTTGGGTATTTCCTTTATGAGTCACTCACCACCACCACCAGCACGCGGTGAAAGGGTGTTGTGCAAAGTGCCCGCAGCTGTGTGCCCCCCGCCTCCCGCCCCGCACTGCACCACCACACCCCTTCGCCTCGCAACACTTGTTCTACTTGCGTTTATGGCCACAATATAAAGTTCCCAGTAGGTAGGTAGTGTGATGCCAGCCCGACCTGAGACCTGGTTTCACAACACCGCTTGATATTTCAGATATATGATCTTTTAAAACGACGCCAAACAACAGACGTAAATGTAGTTGTAGCGGCACTACAAAAATAAATACTTCACAACAAATATTGAAAAACGCAAAAAGTGGCGCCATTTACAATGCCACAGGCAAACTATTCTCAAAATTCTACATCGCGCAGTCAGAGTTTACCACGACACTCGAACATATACAAAATCCCGACATCAACTGTCGGGCAGTTGCCCACCAGACACAATACCCGTCTGGTCGGAGGATCCTCCTATTCAATAGAGGATGAGTGAACTTTACACCCTGATCCTCATACCTCTATATAGTTATCAGAAGATATACTTGTTGACTAATAGCAGCGCTCCGCGGTTTCACCCGCGTAGTTCCCGTCCCCGTGGGAATCCGGGGACAAAATATAGCCTATGTCACCCGGGGATAGTGTAGCTTCCCAACAGTGAAGGAATTTTTCAAATCTGTTCAGTAGTTTCGGAGCCTATTCAATGCAAACACACAAATATTTCCTCTTTATCAGATTAATATAGATAAAACTCAGCACATCTGTATTTTTGCTGTCTATTTCCTTATTCTAAAAATAGTTAATTAACTCAGTATTCTCACATAAACTTGTAGGTACTCTTTAATACCTCGGCATGATTGCCCGCAGTAGTGTGCGTCACAGTTGATCCACATGTAACACATCAGCAGCGGTCGTCGACCCGCTGCGTGCAAGTACCCGACGCTGATTATAACGTAGTTTATTAAGTAGGTAATAGCGTTGAGCAAAGGTCCCGCTGTTATCGCCATCAGAAGCAGTTGCCCTTACCGCGTCCAGCGCGAGCTAGCGCTGTTGAGAGCATTGAGGCTAACCCACGATTTGAGACCCTTCCACCACGAAACTGATCGGCGCGACACGCGACACTCGCAGTTGCAGAGATTTCATTGCGACACGATCTAAAGCCTAATGCGAAAATAATGCGATGAAATCGAAGACTCCCAGTAAACGCCCGTCGATATTGGCCGAATGCAAAACTAGTCATATTTGAGACACCCGCGCCGAGCTTGCTAAAGCTGTTGCATCAAGATTTCGTAAGTAGCCCCTCCGTAGCCCCAGCTAGTGCAGTGAGCACTGCGCCTGCGTTGACACGTTCGCGTCACAACTTGCAATGGACTACGATATGACGGAAGGTTTTTTAGTCTAAGTTAAAACTCACAATACTGCTCACACATTAAAATTCTCAAATACATAAACATATAGGTACAGTTACTCACATATGTACCTATATCCTAAACACCAACACAACAGACACAAATTAAATCACAATGTACCTACTCACTTTTAATTTTGTATGCCTTTTATTAAGTACCTTATTCCACAAAAATGTTAACGGAACGAAGTAGCCTGGATCTCACAACACAGGGAATCCTAGTGTGAGATCCAGGAATTCAATCCATTTGAATGTAATCTTTGAACAATAAATTTATTCTTATTCTTATTCTTAACGTGCAGTACTTCACAGATGCTCAATAAGACCGCAATTAATGAATGCAAGAAGTATCGCCCATAATACGCGCGTTGCCAAACTGCTTATCTGTCGGTTACATCAATAGGAAGCGTTAGGCGACGGGTGAAAGTACACCTCAGGGCCATGCGTTAAACAATATTCATAATTAAGGTCATATTTAAACATGTTTTCCCGCTTGTTGCACATTCACGAGCATAAGGAAGTGTTGTGAGTAATTGTTTTAAACATAATTTTCCGCCGAAACACAACACGTAGGAACATTTAAATACGACCGTGTTTTACCTACACGACATACACCTCGTCTGTTCGTACGTACCTACTTTCATTAATTCCAAGACTTCCGCACAGTCGTAGGCTCTAGCAATTACCCTGTCATAAAGCAACATTTCGAGTTCATATTATAGTGAATCCCTTCGGACGCGTCGCCCTGGACGCTATCCACCACGCATACGGCCTGCATCAGCTGGCCATAAACTCACAAATATGAGGCCCGCTACATATAGCAACTTGCAGTTCCTTCAGCAAGGCATCCTTCTACAGCCATACAGCCTGAGCATGATGGGCACCGGTACACGCGGACATCAGCTACTCGATACATGGTTTGACAACTTCGATATGTTGGTATTCCGTCCGCTAGAATCTTTTCATTCCACATGCATCTACTTGATTCCCTGTCGTTTAGTTTTAATAATGATGTAGCTCAGACACAACTGCTGTAGGAACAGTGAGCTGCGTGCCACTGGGCACGAATTCAAGACACGAATAATAATAATAATTGCTTATTATATGCATTCAACTTACTTAACTTCCTTAATAACTTTATTTTCATGAAAAACACAGATTTCACATGTTTTATGTAAAGACAATTTAAATGAGCTTTGGAGGTAACACAATGCAATAAGTACAAATGTAAGAACTGAAATCTGTACACAATATGGAAAACCCTTCTTTTTTTGGTCAGGAAATCATCAAATGTCAACTTATTTGACGCTCTAGACGGAGCGGGAGTGTCAGAATTTTACTACTAAAACCCACCTGTGTTCCTTTAGTTGCCCGTGTCAGGGCCACGGTAACTCTTTCTAACAAATCCGCGACCCTGACAGGAAAACCCTGCCTCTCAAACTAGGTAAGCTGCATCTTGAAAGACTGTATCGATCTAACTGAGCGATTGAATATAATAAATCTAATTTAAGTATATATTTTATACGAGATGTGTGCGTGTGTGTGCGTGTGTGCATGTATGTGCACACACTAATAATATCTCTGAGCATGCCAGGAAATTTAAATTCGGTAGATGAGTTAAGCATATAGCATAATCAGACTATTTTGTTCCCACTGCTGGGACACAGGCCTCCTCTCTGTGAGAGGGAGCGGGCCGTAATCCAGCATGCGGGCCCCTAATTCTGCGGCGTATATTGATGCTCAATAAAATATGTACATAGCAAGCACTCGTGAATTAGTCCTCCATGATACCACCTTAATATTGTTAACCGAGGCTCTGAACCCGCTTGGGTCACAGTCCGAGGACAAACCATCATCAACCTAACTCTCGCTACAGAAACCGCGACAAACCCCATCGCTAACGGGCACGTATCGGACGAGCCTTCCAGCTCAGACCATAGAAGAATCCGATTTACACTAGCTACCCACATAAAGGAACCAGACCTGAAACGCAACCCACGTCGCCAGAAGCCGTTTGTACTCGTTGGCTTCTGGCGGCTCTACTAGAGAGACACCTATCACAAGTAACTGTAAAGGACACTGCACAACTGGAATACACCGTGACAAAACTATCACAATACCTAATTGAAGCATACCACGCATGCTGCAAACTAAGGGTGCCAGCAAACAACAGCGTGAGGAACCCATGGTGGAATGCTGAACTAGGTAAAGTCAGAGATACACTAAGGCAACAATTCAATAGAGCCAAAAACGCTAGGCTCCTGGACGACTGGGAGCAATACAAAGAAACCCAATACTTATACAAAAAGCAGATTAGAACTTCCAGAAGGGCGGCATGGCGGAAATTCTGCGAATCCATCGAAACCAACAATGAAGCCGCAAGAGTACGGAAAATCCTATCGACTGATCAGGATCGAAGCCTTGGCGCGCTGAAAAGACCCGATAACTCTTCACACTAACCGAACATGAAACCAGTAAAGTCCTTCTCGAGACTCACTTCCCAGGCTGTAAACTCCTAGAGAACAGAACATGGGAGGCTGAGCCAGAATGGACACCTACAGACCGAGACTGGTCCAGAGCCCAAAGTATAGTAACAGAAGACAGGGTAAAGTGGGCTATAAACACCTTTCAGCCCTACAAGTCCCCAGGACTAGACGGAATTTTTCCAGCCCTACTGCAGTGGGGGTTGACCACTTAACACCATGCTTGGTGTAGACCTACCGTACCTGCATAGCACTCAGATACATACCCCTGGCGTGGCGCGAAGTGAAAGTCATTTTCATACCCAAACTAGGCAAACCAGACTATACACAACCCAAGGCCTATAGGCCCATAAGCCTCACATCCTTCCTACTGAAAACCCTTGAGACTCTGTGATAGGCATATCCGAGACGGATCTCTCCGGGTAAAACCACTCCTTAAACAACAGCACGCATATTCCACTGGCAGATCAACAGAATCCGAACTCCATAGCGTGGTATCCAAAAATGAATACCCAGTGGACCACAAATGCTCAGCACTGAGAGCTTTTATTGACATCGAGGGCACCTTTGACAAGACTACGTTCAATAGCATTAGCATGGCCCTCCACAGACACAACATAGATACGATCCTGAGTGGGTGGATCACCAATATGCTCAAATTGAGAGCGGTGCAAGTCACCGTAAACGACACTACAAGGAGGACTACGCTCACCGCTGCCTACAGGCAATGTTGGGGCCGCCTCCTCTACACCTCATCGTGCGGGAAGAAGCAGCCCTGGCTGCCTTAAGGCTCTACATAGCAGAAAACCTAAGCAAAGACTTCAGAGTCAAGCACACACGCATTAAGGAAGATGCGATCAAACGACAACCGATGATGGCATCTCCCTGTAATAAAACTCCGAAATTGCACTACTTTCAGAGACACTACAACGTTGTACTCACAAGAGAACAGAACGATTACTCAGGCCCTGATGAGCTTCGAGTCTACACTGACGGATCGAAGACCGACTCTGGAACCGGAGTCGAATTTTTCTCACAAGACCTTAACATAAACATATCCAGCCCGCTGGGAATGTTCAACACCATATACCAAGTGGAATCTGTGGGCATTATACAAGCGGCGTACGCCATAGAAGCCAGGAGGGTCACGAATACACACATACGTATACTCTCCGACAGTGCTTCAGTACTCCAATCCCTACGGGAAAAATACATTACATCGAGTTTAACACTAGAATGTCACAATGCACTAGAAAGAGTAACAGTTGCCAACCGCAACACTGTGACACTGCAATGAATAAAAGGACACAGTGGGTCACTGGGCAACGATGCCGCAAAAGAACTGGCCAGAAGGGCATTCAGCGTGTCAGTCTGTGGTCCCGAGCCCATTGTGCCCATCCCCTTCAACCAACTACACAGATGGCTCCAGGAATACACCCACACACAAGCCGAGAGATGGTGGACCCTGACACCAGGCTGCAGGCAGTCTAGGGAAGCAATGCCATCCTTGGATGGCAGGCTGACCAGACGTCTGTTCCGCCTGGACAGAAAAGATCTGCGTCTGGTGACTGGAACTGTCACAGGACACTGCCCGCTAAACAAACACTTCTACAAAATAGGTATAACGGACAGCCCCTTGTACAGGGCTTGCATGGAGGCCGAGGAAACCGTTGCGCATGTGCTTTTCGAATGCACAGGCGTAGCACAGATTACAACAGAAACGCTCGGGCACCCAAATGTTACACGGATATTCTCAACAAACCTGAAGGTATAGCTAACTTCTGGAGGGAGGTGGGCTGGGTGGAATAGTACCAAAAGGCCGCCATGGCTCACGCACAATGGTCCACTTAAACGACTAATTGCGGAAACCAAACCCATAACATAGAACATAGTCCTCCATGTGAGCTTCTGACACGTACAGAGTGTGCGGTCAAATTTAATGGAAATTAGTCTGATAATCAGCACTTTTTGAACGTTATATGTTACAAAAGCCAACTTTCATAACGCCTTTAGTGTTTTAGCTGGGAAGAAGAAGTGGCGCAACAATCTCCCCAGCAATTGTAAAGTTAAAAAGTCAGTTTTTAATTGTCGCGCGACATGGAGCAGCATCGCGCCCTGCCGCGTCCGCACCACGTTGAGTCCGCACGGCGTTGCGTCACACGACACGTGTGCTGTAACGAGCCTTACTGCGTTACTATACTTCAACAATAATATTACGAAAAAAAACAAACCAAGCGAGCTATCAGATTGTCGCAACTCCACTGACACACGCAGATGCCGTAATAACTTGAACAGCTATGGAAACGTTTGAACCACAGCGCTGAGCGGCTCACACTTAACCTAATTTTGTTACGGCTACAAAAACAGCGTCGTAGTTAACACTAGCAGTTGGCAAATCAATTCAGTGGAGCGTTATTATTAGTTATTATTTTACAATTAGGGGCGTCGGTGAGCGCGGACCTTCTCCGCGACTGTGCGAGGTCGTGGCCTCAACCGTTGCCGATGTCCCCGATGCTGACTTCATCATGAACATGCTTAATATCTGACAGGGCAAGCAATCGATCTTCTGTGAAACTTACTTTTCGCGACAAATATAAATCGCGACAGCTGCCATGTGATATGGGAAATCTAGTCGCGGGCTCGAACTCACTGATGGGCCTGGCTAAAAAGCACGCTGTGGCACCAGACATCGTGTCCGACAGAGGTGATCAGTGATGAGCAGTTAGACGCTAGTCTAAGCGCACAACGTTATTGAATGAGATGCAGGATCATTTATGTTTAGTACAACAGGCGCGTAAAAAATTAAGAAAAGTCCTTCGGAAGAACGGGTCATATGAAAAAATCACTGCATAAATCAATGACCAATAAAGTTTATTAAACTATTTATTTATTTATTCAAGAACTTTTCGATATTTGAGCTTTGTCGGTACCGACTTGGTTTTGGAGATTTACACTTCCTTTATTAATTAAAGTTTCTAACTTTTTAATGGCTTTTTATTTTAGTATTCTGTTTCCGTACAGACAATATTAATAATGAGACAAAATCATACCGTGTTTATTTTTCGATGTAAGTTGACGAACAGTGGAGTAATACAATCCCGAAGTTTGAATGGAAAAATGTCGACAAGATTCACCTTATTTATTTAATACTTTAAGCACACACATGTACAGAGGCGGACTTAATGCCATAGGCATTTTCTCTACCAGTCGACCTTTGGGTGATGCAGAAACAAACAGTGGTAAGGTGCAATAAATTAGAGGAATAAATATACAAGTGCTTGTCGCGTGAGCGAGGTGGTGGTGCATGCGCAGTGCCGCCCCACTGGCGCAGCCTGTCATTACCCGCACATTCCGTGTATTACCGCGGCACACACGACACACGTGGTCACATACGAGGAACATCTCGGCTCCCACAGAAACGCCATTGTGTATTACAATAATAACGTTTACTATTGTAGTAAATTCTTTATTATTGTAATTGTGAACAGTTCTCATGATGCTATCTATTTATTCCAAAGCGTCTGGCAGATATTAGACTATCTCATATGTAACGTGCCGTTACCGGTAGTGCAGCAGATGACCACAGTGGGCCAACAAGGAACTACGATAAGTAATTATCGTTTTGTCGTGAAGACGTGCACATTACATAGTACGCTAGTGTTGCGCCACGCCGCTCGAGCGCCCAATTCGTCGGCGCGCGCGCAGAACAATCGTCACTTTCGCAACGTTACGTGCGGGATGCGGAACTAGTGGCGATTGTGCACAATGCCACCGTTCTCCACAATCAGTATAATTGTAATCATTACATGTTATTAGAGTGTTGTCGTCGCATCGCTCACGTGCGGCGTCCTGTCGTCACAACTGACCGAAGCGCGCACTTCCGCCACACATTCTTTGAATGATATGAAACTGCGGCTGTGTCGGGGAATTTGGAGCTTACATCAGTGTCACTACAACTCCTCTGAGGAAAGAACTCAGCTTGAAGGGAGTGTCCTGTGCGATGGCAGGCTCATGCGAGTGCGTGCGTCGGTCACCTTGATATTACTTAACGAGCACATGATGTAGACATCACGGACAGTATTATAACTGGCTCCACTAGTTATTACAATGTTAAGTAATCTTACGAGAGGAAATAATACTCAAACTGTATTGCGTATTATTATGTAGGAATACGCAGATCTCAGATCATTTATTATTGATTACTTAACATGACTGCCGTGCTGATCTGCAAACCGCCGCAATAAGTACGAACTACGCATTCACTCAGCATATTGCATTGTATTTAACTTTACTTTGTTATCTAACTAGCCTGTATCGCCCCACTGCAGGGCAAAGTCCTCGCTGCCCCTTTTCCACACAATTCTATCTTTTGCTAGTGCTGGCCAGTTCTTTCAGTAGAAGTTCGTCCCGCCATCTTCGTCTCGGTGTGCCGCGATGGCGTCGTGCGTTTAGTGGGACCCAATCGGTCCTCCTGCCTCTGCTGCAGTGTCAAAGACCCAGGTTTGAGTACCATAATGTGAGAATGGGTAGAATACACACATGTCCATAATTCTCCGTTTGTTATATTAAGAAATAATGATTTGATTTCATTTGAAGTCCATAGAGTTCTACAGTTCAGCAGTACCTTTAATATCGTAATAATTACTATCGGAAGGGGACACGGTTCACCGTCAATACAGTAAACATATTATGTTAGCTTATTAGCCTGGAGGTTAGACGGCGGCCCTACCCTACCCCCACGGTAGGCCCGCCGTCTAATTAGCTCCAATACTACAAGCCTGCTAGATGACGGCGCTCATTTATCAGGACACGTTCACATTATGAAGCTCATTCACTAGCGCTCGTCAGAGCTCACGGCCGCGTTGCCTCACGCACATTTGTTTAACTTCTTTCACATTTCTTTATCTTTAACATTAACATGTATTTTATTACCCGATTCTTAAAGGACAAAAGACTTAAGATGATTTGCGCGGCACTTACAAAAACTATATTCTTCCTTATATTATATTCTATCTCTATTATATTCACCCTTATTGACAATAGTATTTTTTAAACTCTGAATGTACCTATTTTGGTTGGTCGTGATATTTGAAAAGAGATGAGTAGAGGCGTCACTGTCCGGGACTAAGATTCAAATGAACAACATCGCTTAGCTAATTGTCATAATAGATCGATGTAGTCACTATACAATGTTGCCCATGCGCACGTGACCGCCCGTAATTTTCTGAATATTCATGAAAAAATGTCGAAAATAAACTTTAAAAGGGGGATCCACCTATAACATTTTTCATGTTATTCAATTTTTATTTTTTTAAGTAGAGTTTGTAGATTTGCTTTCTATTTTTTGACACATCTCCGAAGTTTATGGGTCGATTTGGATTCTGTTTATTATTTCCAAAAGCTTATGAGTTATTTTAACAGGTTAATGAACATTTTACTAAAACTAATCGAGTACGAAAAAAAAACATTTTTTTGGTAAAAATTGTGTATTTATTTTAAAATTGAGTAACATGAAAAATGTTATAGATAGACCCCTCCTTTTGAAGTTTATTTGCGAAATTTTTTCATGAATATTTATAAAATTACGGGCGGTCACATGCGCGTGGGCGACATTGTATATTATTATGTTACCAATAGGCAGTACTTTAAAGACAGTATAGTCATTAATTTAACAACAGCTCAAGAAGCAATTAATAGATATTTACTACCTTTAACTGAGGATCTCGGTTCTATAACGATTCAAAATAATGAGCGCCGATATGAGCTGCAGTTGCGATACAAATAGCTGATAATTGCGCGCGGGCGCCGGGCGGTGCAAGGATACCGATACTGAGGCAAGTTGCGACATTAATTGTGAAGACAACGCTCTGAAGTTGAACTGAAACATATGCGCCGATGATTGCGGGTAATGCTGCACATTAGTTCTAATGGGTGAGTTAGGCGCACGCAGTGGTCGCCGGACGCTGGCTGGGTCTACGACACTCGGTGGAGTAGGACGGCTTGCCCAACGCTAAACAATCCCGTCGATATATATAACCACCGGCTCGTCGCCGCCACACACCGCACGCCACCCTCGCTTCAGAGCGACCTGACACAGGACCTAGGTATGTGACACTTCACTTCATCATCTCAATTGTATAACATTACGGGATCTCGAATGTTTGTCGCCGAAAATAGGTCGTAGCAAATGACGTAGCAACCGGCTACGTACTACGGGGCTACGCCGTCCACGCGCTACGAGTGCGCTCACGCAACTACACACATTATGTAAATGAGCTTAATTCGATGTTGTGCAAAACTATCAGCCTTAGTATTTGTTTATGTTTCAATAAAATTAATTATGTGCTGTTTCTTAAGAAATTATTTCCAAATGAAATACCTACTTGATAGTAAAATAAATTAATTTGAGTCATTTCGTAACGGAAATCAAAACGTAAAACCTTGTCATTAATCGTATATAATGAGGTCACCAGGTGCCTGCTACTTGTAGTTATCTACATGGATATATAGATACTCTTTGATCCCGTCACTGCCGACAGACGGCGCCACTGGATGTGTTCCTGTATGCACGTATATTCGATTTAATTGCCGCTTATTGTTCTTTTTCTTTTGATAACTACTACTACTTACTGTTACATTGCTCTTTTTGTGATACAATCAAAACAAGTGTCATTTAATAGTTGAATAGTGAAAAAATTGTAGGTACTGTGAGTAGCCGCGAACACAGACGACTGTAGACAATCGATCAATTACTGCTCGATATAATTGCTCGCTCGTGAGTGGTGATGCCCACCACGAGCTGGCGAGCTTATTGACTGTTAGTAAACAATGAGCACGTGTCGCCGGCGCCGGTGTGCGTGTGTTCACCTCACACACACATTGTGCTCCGATATCAGTGGCACAAACACTATGACAATACATTGTATGTATTATCACAGTGTTTGTGGTGTTAATGTTTGGTTTGTAAAGTAATTACCTACTTTTAGATTTTTTTATAATAAATAAAGACTAATAAAATTAAGCATCCAATTGCGATTTTATATGACCGTGATCTGACATTCCATTTCTAATCAACAGTTACCAGTAGACCTTGAGTTCATGAAGACGATACATTCTAATCAGCTGTTGAGATAAGCCTCGCACATATTTAAATGAAACTTTGAACATTAACTTGATCGGAAAGCCATCACTTTAAGAAATCCAAAGGCCCAGATTAGGCAATCATAGATCCAACTAGTACGTTAAAAAAACCGACTTCTAAAAAAACACTATAGTGTGAAAAATCACCTGAACATCGAAAGTCGGTCTTTTTGGATCTATTTTTTAGTTTTTGGCCACCGGCTTCCGGAATAAATTATTTTACACCTTGTTGTATTTTTTTGGAAGTCGGTTGTTCTTTTTGTAAAATCGTTTTTATCGCTTTATAGTTATGGTACGTTTCCCATACCAATTAGTATATCTACCACTACTAGCTACGTAAACAACACTGACAGGGAAGTATTGGAACATCAACAAGATACACAAAGTAGACTAAATACGTTTTATCGAAGCTAACGCAGAAACTACCCAAGCAAAGTTAATACAATTTATATGGGACTACCTCTAACGCATCATACATCCATCCCTTAAAAAAAACGTTTTCCAAAAAAAACAACCGACTTCCAGAAAAACACTACAAAGTGAAAAATAACTTTAATTTCGGGAGGCGGTGACAATAAATCAATAAAATACATACCCAAAGTCACCAACTTCCCCCCCGAGTGGGTTCCCGCATTGTCGTTACGGGGGGCTCAGTAAACGTGGATTCCGGCCACGGTGAAGCCAAGAGGAACCCAAAGGTGGGGCCGCTCGTCAGGGCTTTTGCCTTCAAGCCATTGACGTAGCGGCCAAAAAGGTGTTGCGGTGAGGTGCACCGCAACTGAGGTGGGCCGCGATGTCGAATGGGAGGCATCGCGGCTGAGGGTTACGGGCTGCGGTAGAGGAGGAGTGCCGGTGCTTCTGAGCAGCGCTCTTCCCTTCCGTGGCCTGGACGGGGCCGCCACCGTTTGATGGTGGACGCGGTGGGGCCGCAGGGGAAGAGGAGTGTCGGTATAGCGTCGGCCGCTCTCCCTATCCCCTGCTGCCGAAAAGTGGTAGACGGGACGGCGCGTTGTGTTCCACACGAGCGCCGTCAAAGATGTCAGCAACCACCGGTGGGGTCCGCAAGGGCCGATGCCTGCCGGGGGTGCGGGTTTGTTCGAAAGAGATACCACAGCCCCTGGCATACGGGCTACTGAGGGAACACGGGTGGGTTTTAGTCAGTAAAAGTCTGACACGCCCTCCTGCTCTACTCAGCAGGAGAAGTCATTTGATGATCTCGAATTTAGAACCTTCTCGTTTTCGAAGTCAGTTAAAAATCTGATCACTGGGATGTAAAAATAAAATATCTGAAAATGTCGCAATATCACACTCCTTCATCAAGATCTTGTGACGCCGCGCCGGGAATAAGCACATCTTGTAGATGTTGTTGATCGCTGATCTGTGGTGTCTTGTTATGTTGTTTTGTGTTGGTATCGTGTCCGCTAGATCGCGGAGAATTACGTACCGTCACTTGTTTCGGCACCTCTACCTCCTACCACCTGCCCCCAACCCCCTGCCCCCTGCCCGCTGCCTGGGCAGCCTGCGCAAGCGTTTGCCTCACTACCAGATAATTTCATTTAACTCGTTCAATGTAGTCACCGTTTCTAATGTATCGCTTTGCGACACTCACCGCGACGTGAAACAAACACTAGCAACGGGAGCGGCGCCGGGATCGGAAGTCAATCTGGTCATCGAGAGTAGAAGAACTAGGACTACTTCAATAGGAAAGTTGCGGTCAGTGATTGCCAATATTATCATTTCACGTAGAGAGCACTCCCTTGGCCTAGGTGTTTGACGCTCAAGAGCTACAGGACGCTAGGTAGTATGCCATCGCCCACACTCGCCTCGCCCCCTTCGCTTGACACACTTGATCCACTTTTGGCAATTCCGCCGTTATCCGCAAAGCTGCTAATTAATACGACATAAACTGGAATGGAATCTGATTTGCATAATTTTAAGTGTTGTTATTGAGCAAGTTTGACCGCGCTTACGAAATTTAATGTCATAATAGATTTAAATTTTACCTCACTTATACGTGACCTAATAAACCAAACCGCTTCACAGTTGAGACTGCTGAGTCTACACACTGCTGCACACACTGACACAAGTACGCGTGCACGTTTTTGTAGTTTTATCATAAAGGTTGAGTGTAGCTGTTAGTTGGTTTGTGTGCGTCTAAATGAATCAAGAACAGAGCTATCTTACTGATGGGGCCGTCACCGCAGAGCATGTCCGGACTCAATGTTCATGACAAGTGTTGCGGTGGCACAACAGTTTCTTCACAATCCCTTCAAAGAAGTGAAAGGTTTCACAAACTGCGAGTGACTGACCGTCTCAGCATATCCTTTCTGCAATACTTGAAGGTCAACTGCAATATTTCCTTGGGTAGGTGTTATTGACTCACTCGCGATACGTCGGCGTACAGTCGTTGCGCCTTATAAGTAAAGCGATCAATGCTAGATGACCCACTACTTGCACAATACGAAGCCAAATATCCTTTTTCCTCGAGTGACTGGTACCCTTCGTGCAAACGTATCTGGAAACCACTTGCGACACCATCGAGCAAATCGCTTCACGCGGCAGGTGCGGGCGGCACTACGTATTCTATGACAAGTAATCTACCTGCCTGCTTAATACCTGTAAAACTAGCAATAGCAATGTTCGTGATGTTTAATACAACTGCCAGAGCCCTCATCAAGGTCGCTCGTAATTACAATTATGATAAATCATACCCTGCAAGACGATGCCACCCACGACCACTAATTTTAGATAAATGGACAGATACATGTAATTATAATGATACGTTCATAAACTGCACGTAGTTGTTTCATCATTACGAATATTTTTTACAAAATAATTCCATACTTAAGATTAGCTAGTTTGAAGCTCGTTACAAAGTTACAATGTTTCTAACATTACGATATTTACTGTCATTACTTAAGGCAACAGCTATTAACGGCGGTCACACACACGCAACGGGCGCGCGGCACGGTCTCGTCGTTGCCGTGCGGGCGGCCTTACGGTCGCGACCTCGCTTGTCCGTGCTCGCCCGTTCATGATGCATTCGCTCCAGACATGCGCAAATTATTTGTAAAAGGAACAATTTCGCCTTAACCTCGAACAAATTAAAGTGAGTAGGTCTTTTTCGGTGGCCGACTGACCAAAATGTTGCAACAGTTAATTACTGTCGGCTGTAATGTAATGCTCCGTGAGTGTAGTATAGGTAAGGACGCGCCCTTGCTGCGTCCGCACATTTCACACGTACTTCCTGTCTCGAAATTATGATATAACAAAAATAAATATAAAATTCCGAGCAGTCGTGAACCTAATCATAAACATGGTCATAAAGAACCTGCTGAATATAATAACATTATTAAGAATTTCGGCATCTCGTGAGGCAATTGAGGGCGTACACGCACACGCTCGCACGCCACACCTGTCGTGTACGCACAGCATTATGCGCTGCAGTAATGAGTACGCCGGAGTGCCAACAAACTCTATGGTCACTTAACGAACTCTATGGTCACTTAACGATTGAACCTGTCGTGTTATACGGATATTAAAGCTGAGGGGAATTTTTGCACCATACTCGTTTCCCAGTTCAAGTACCTACATTTTATGTCGACGATAGGCACAAATAATGTCTATTCGTATAAATACAGGGTAAGTTTTTATCCAGTGCGCAAATTGTAACTATGAATACAGCACATCAGTCTAGAACCCCTCGCGCAGACATTTTTCGCCGGTTGTACAAAAAATAATCGGCCTACCTACGCGGTCAAAATGTATGGAACAGCTGATTTTTTTTTTTGTGTATCCGGCGAAAAATTTCTGCGTTAGGGGTTTTAGAATGATATGCTGAATTCATGGTTACAATTTGCGCACTGGATAAAAACTTTTCCTGTAGTTATCTATGTTCTTAACTTAAAACATTAGAGAAAAAACGAAAATCACTTTAGTTTTAATTATTTAAATAAAATAAAATAGCAAACTTTAAATAGGTACAATGTGAGTAACATTGTGATTACGAGTGAACTATCAAATACATAGGCTCATAACATTGTAACTGTAAAGTGTCTGTGTGAGAATAGCAATCGATCACGGCCGTTAGGCCGTGATCGATTGCTATTCTCACAGAATCAATCGCCTAAGAGGACTCTCACGGAGTTTTCCTATTCGTAAACCAGACTATAATTAGAATTTGTTTTAATTACAATTATTCACATATGAATGTTTGTATAACTTTACATTGTAATGAATGACTAAGTGAGCGATTAGTTGTCAGATCGCGGGCAGAGCAGAGGTCGCGGTGCCCCAGCGCAACCCAACGCGCCCTGCATAAACAACTAGCACACACACATATATATGAATATAACTGACATATACACACACACACACACACACCAACATGCGGGTACACCGAGCTGCAACTGTTGCTTGTTGTATTTCTTGATTTAAATACTATTATTATGTAGGGGTCCGTTGGTGCTTGTTCTCGTTCTACTAACACGGAAGCCGGTAAACGATATTCACGAACAAGCGATTTATGTTATTATGAACAACTCATTGTCATCCTTTCATTTGAACTTCTCAATTAGTAGGACGAACGACGCCAGCGCCACTGATGGGACTGTAAACTAACCGGCTATATGTCCCACAGGTCCCAACAGACAGTTTGCAACGGTGAGAACGAAAAGGAAGTGTGGTGCTAGTCCAGATTAACGTAACAAGCATGAGGACATCCCTGTACATAGTAGCGCTGTGCGCGCTGGTAGCCGCGCATGCAGCGCCGGCGCCCGAACCAGCTCCCGAGCCCGCGCCGGCGCCCGCCGCGCTTCCCGACCCCAGCGCCGACGACAGACCCGAGATCATCGAGATCATCGCCCCCGCCGCCAGCGCACAGGTAACTAACACAACTACATTACGAAACATAAGGGTCCTCACAACAAGAAACAGACGTCCTCATTGCGCCCCAGACCTTGCGAACAAGAAACGATCGCCGCCATAGCCAATAGTACAGACGCCAGCACATCAAGCTACCCCAAACTGTCAAATGTTTGCAATTGAACAAGAACCTTCTGGTTATGTGATAAAGTTGAAAATCTGTCAAAGAAATTTGACAGATCAATTTGACACATGCTGGCGTCTGTACCTTTACCTACACAGTTAAATCTTAACTCAATGTAACGCGAGAGACGGGGTGAGGGGAGGGGTGAGGTGACGGGTCAGCGCCTCGCGTGACTCTCGTAATCACTACGATCCATCAATAATATAATTACATAATCGCATCGCTTTGTTTATGACAATACTCCTAACAATAATGATTCGTCTATCTCAACCCACGTCGAGGCTGCGACTGTTCGACGGCGATTAGGAGGCCACGGCGACGCATCAAAACCACGCGATTGTGCAACTTATTCCTGCCCTCCTATCACAAACATAATTAGTCTACTAACATAATTTTTTTTTTTTTTTATGTAATCATCATGATTCGTGTTGCAGGAAACGCTGGCGACGCTGAACCTGGGCGCGCCCGGCTCTGAGCTCAGCGAGAGGAACAAGAGAACCATCGGTATCCTGCGGCAACTGTTCCCTTCTCTCACGCAGGTATGACAAGCATGCCTGACCCTCTTCTGACGAACTTGGCGGAACTAACAACCAGTAGTTAGACCCCTTTATTAACACAGGAACTTATCTAGCCCTTCGGAGCCATTCCGAGCCAGTCGAGCAGGTGGCGGCGAGCGTTGGTCACCACCAGGTGGACCGTCGCATGTGATGCGGTCCGCGGACTGTCGTGTATTGTGTGTGGTCGCAGTCGGCGACGCTAAGGGCGGTGTATGTTCTAGATAATCGAACAGAAGGTACAGCAACTAACAAGCATGGTGCTGTCAACGCTCGGGCCCGTGGTGCTGCGCTTGTTCCTGGGTGGCCGGAACAACGGCGGCAACACCGGCGGCGGCACCGTCGTGCTCGATGACGACGACGACGACGACGACGATGACGATGACGACGAGCCCAGCACCACCACCGCCTCGCCGCGCCCGCTGACCGCACCCATCGCCGGCTTACGGCGCCGGCGCTCGCTGTACATCCTGCCGGTATGACGTCACGGACTATGCGCACTCTCAGCCTGCCCGGAGACGGCAGTGCGGGCGCGCGCAGACCGCGCGCCTCCATCGTCATCGTCATCGCATCGTCATCGTCACTCACGCATGGCCACGTCATGTCACACTAACCATCACCTTCACCACGTCACCACCGCCGCCTCTCACGCGCGCCTCTCTTGCAGAACGCCATCGTGGATGAGAACCAGCTGTTGTCCGGAGCCGAGTCGCAGCAAGCGGAGGTGCGCGTCGCATTCGGCGAGAGCCAGCCCGGCGACCAACAGGCGGCTGCAAGTGACGACCAGCAGACGGCCGCGCAGACCAACGCTGCCAGCATCGACGAGATCACGCTGGACGACGCTGACAACAGCGAAGAAAACAGAAATAAGAGGTGAGTCAGCAGGCAGCACAGTAATGGACATCATGAAATTTGTTAGTACTACGTAACCGACATGTACCGTATTCCAAGGTCAAGA
This sequence comes from Polymixis flavicincta, assembly GCA_949987655.1. Taxonomy (NCBI): domain Eukaryota; kingdom Metazoa; phylum Arthropoda; class Insecta; order Lepidoptera; family Noctuidae; genus Polymixis; species Polymixis flavicincta. The sequence continues at coordinate 22,112,771 of OX465193.1, read as the reverse complement.
TATTTCAGAATCTTTATATTCCGAGTGCCTGACAATGGCAATATGATTATATTACCGTGGAAATCGATTAGTAATTGTTTAGCGCCTTACTTAAAGCAGACGTGGTGGTATTGTGCCGCAGATTGCGTTACTTCTAACAATACTCGGTAGTGAGAGCTGCATTGTAGGTTTTTGTGATCATGTTCGCACGTTTCGATTTTAATTCGCGGCGAGGCGTGCGATCATGTCACTGTTACGAACGACTCACACGAGCGCGTCGCGGCGGTACTAACGAGCCGAGTGTTCCAGATTCCTGAGCTTCGGCGGCGGCGCCGGTGGAGGCTCCGGTGGCGGCTCGGGGAACTTCCTCTTCGACATCGTTAGGGTAAGACCCATGCGTCTCTTTCTCATAACTCTTCTTTGTTAACTGTTATCACTTTTAAACAATGTATGTAAGCATAACACGAAAACAACTCGGGTATGTCATATTTGCCATAAACATACGCACTGCAGTGCGCGAAACGGGCGCGCAAGAACTGCGCGATAGTTGTGCGACAGTTGCTCGACAGTTGCTCGACAGTTCCGCGTTAGTTGCGAGTGAGAAGGTTTGTTTTGCAGCGCGCTCCGGAGGCGATGGCCCGCGCGGCTGGCACGGCGTTCCGTCTGTTCGCCGGGACGGATTCGCTAAACGTGGGCCTGACCGCCTCGCACACCGCCACCCTGGACCCTAACGACCCTCAAGTATACACACAACATTCTGCACCACCACATAGACAACACACACTGGATTATGCCGCACTACGATAAACCAAAGCGGGGCTCTGCTCACGCCCTAGTGATGAAGTGCATCAACAAACAATTGTTAAAAGCTAAGCGCCTAAGCTAAGCGCCTAAGCTAAGCGTCACACTAAGCGTCGGACTGGGCTATCGTAGTGCGACCGGCACAGCTCGTAGAACATAGTCAGACGATCTTCCGTTGACATAGAACACAGTAGTAACCGTAGATACCGTCGACTCACGTAACCCCAAACTACCCACATCCATGCTATCCATTCTTTCCCTCCCAAGTCGCCAGTAAGGTAGTCTGCACATTACTGATATCGTAGGTATTACTAACACGTACGTAGCGAATAAGATGAGTGTCATCGGACGCCATGTGGAGGTCACCGCGTGTCGTGCTTCCCATCACGTCGTTGTTGTAGTTAGTCCTGTAGATTAACATTGCTGTCAGCTCGAAGCAGAATATTTGGGGAAGGTCGATGTATTGTCACTTGCTTTCAGAAGTTTTCTGCAGAACATGCAGGAGATTCGGCTAGATGGCGACAAGCCATATGCTGTACAGTTCTTTTGCGGTTATTTTACCTCTGACATACACTTTATGTTAACGTGAACAAACGTCGCTGTGAATACTGTGATGCAAAATCAGGGGTATAATAACAGTGAGAGGACAGTAGATATGTCGCAGCCAACTAGTTAGCTAGCCTTTTTACTAAACGGCGCCGTTCAACTAGCGGCTCTCTTCAGCCGTTGCATCGAATACAACATTTAGTGAACTGGTAGCCAGCCAATTCACTTAAGCTTTTATATGCTAGGTAAATGAATGCTGCTGAATGCTAGACTGTTCATTGAAAGGCTAAACAAGCTAGTTGGGGGCAACAGATACACTGTAGTTACTACCTCTGCTCGGCAGCGCCACAGATAAGATATGTACATCAGATCAGGGCCTAGAGACAAAACACATTTCTGTTAATGTTCACGCCAAACGCTACGCCAAAATGTATGGGAATGACATAACCTGCGGAAAGGACACGACGTAACCTTTCCGCAGGTAATGTCAACAGAAATGTGTTTTGTCTAGGCCTGCAAGTGCCATATCGATACTTTGCTCCCTACACAGAGCACAAGCAATGTCTACAATGTTTGTCGTTACAGAAAATATTAGAGCGGAAGTAACGACTACTAGTGCGAGATCCCAGGGCCATCTGACATAACTTATTTTCACAAAGATGAAACCTTAGGTTCTGAGTAGTAGCCTCATGTACTTATAATACCTGCGTGTTTGTGGAGTTCGCTCAGTGAGACACCTGGGCAGGTACCAAGTGAGAAAGTTACCTGAAATTAAGTGTTACTTTACTTATTTTCACATGGCTGATTTTGATATGTACTTATATTGTAGAATATTACTCTGAAGTAATATCATATCAGACGCTTTCCATGGGCCGGAACTGTTGTCAGACGCTTTAAAGCTCTACAAAAAATATAATATGAACCATTTTGACAGCCGATCACGTACTTAACTCGTGATGCCGCTCATTCCATAGGACGCTGACCACGTACTCCAATACGTGATCAACTTTCATATAGTTTGTTTAAAAATCACGAATTCAAATTGTGATAACCTGGGTCGAGCGGGTTTCTTTACCTACACGCAAGTGTATTCATCGGTATGTGGTGCGGGGTATGGCGTGAGGAGGAATATTGTCTCTGGCGGGTAGTGGCGGCGCGGCATGGTATTATTATAGTTGTATTGTTTAAAAGTTATTTTTTTAATTTTTGCATAGGTACAGTAAATCAAAGCGTTTCAAAGCGAGTGAGACATGCTTGGTAACTCGGCTCCCCTTCTTAAACTCACAATGTTAAAAAAAAAAACGGCTGTTTCATATACATTTTTACCGCGGAGGTATTGCACTTTTTTATGAAACAGCATTTTTTTTTTTTTAATTCTATAAAAAATTTCTGCGCTAGGGGGTTTAGAATGATATGCTGAATTTATGGTTACAGATTGCGCACTGGTTAAAAACTTATCCTGTATTATCTAAAACGATGTAATAACTACTTAAAAATGAATATTTATACATGGCGCATACACGAACACACACAATAGACTGAAACAGATTGTTAGTTTATGAAGGGGAACCGAGTTACCATGGATGTCGCACTCGCTCTAAAACGCTTTGAAAAACAGTACCTATGCAAAAATGAAAAAAAAAGTCTTACAAACATTATAACTATAATACTTTATACTATAATATACAACGTGTCGATTTGCATCCTCGTCAAATTCAAGGAGGTAACTATGCTAATGATTTTCGACACGAATCAATAATAAAATAAGTAGGTTTTTTTTTGAAAATCGGCATGTGTGGGATACCCATGTTAAAACGTGGCCCGTGTAATACCGCACTGTAACACACAGCGACATAGTCGTGCGACACTGCCTACCGCATACGGAACAGGGCGATTCTGTTCTTTGAAAGAAGTGTATTCTGAAATACTATTAAACATAAGTAACTATAAATACAAGCATGTATTCATTAGTGAGCAGGTATTGTAATTTTATTTGATTATTTATGTCTTTCATAACAGCCTCCTGAAATTTGACGAGGATGCAAAACGACACGTTGTACTTATAACAAAAATACTCAAACTCAAAGCATTTACCTATTTCAAATAAACCAATTACAGGCACTACTTTTGAATTGTCAAGGTCCATGAGTTAGAAAGATGAAGCTGCCCATTCCATACCGCGCAACTATAGAAATAGGTATTACGTGATCGGCGTCATGTGGAATGAGCGGCATCACGAGTTGAGTACGTGATCGGCTGTCAAAATGGTTCATATATTTTTTGTAGAGCTTTAAAGCGTCTGACAACAGTTCCGGCCCATGGAAAGCCTCTGATACTTTTGATATTACTTCAGAGTGACAGTAACACTTAATTTTAGGGAACTTTCTCACTTGGTACCTGCCTAGGTGTCTCACTGAGCGAACTCCACAAACACGCAGGTATCGGTATAGTACATGAGGCTTCTACTCAGAACCTAAGGTTTCATCTTTGTGAAAATAAGTAATGTCAGAAAGCTCTGGGATCTTAGACTATACCAAGAAAAGATCAAATTCCGAGTAAGTAATATAATTATCATTGCTTGTAGCCAATGAAGGATATCATCCTTCCGATCTGATTATCTGTATGAATGTAATCTGTGGCAGCCGTCAGAATGATCGCTTTACTAACGTGTCGTGTTGTGTTGCAGCTGGTGGCCGGTTCCTCGTCAGGCTCATCCGGCGGCGACGCGGGCGCGGGTGACGGCGACGACGCCGGTGCCGCCAAGGGCGACAACCTCACGGAAGGCGTGCCCGGCCCCATCACCAGGCTGTTCATCATCGCCAACCGCGGCATCGCCAACCTTATCCAGGACCTCATCCTGCGTATCGCGCAGACCTCCGAGAGAATAGTCAACTTCAAGGCGCGACTGATCACCTCCATCATTTAATGCGCGAGCATGTAGAACAATATCCTAGTGTAGGTAGTAGTGTAGAGGCCAGCGGCGCGGGCCGAGAGCGGCTGAGGGCCCGCGCTGCGTGTGCGCGCGAGACATGCCGCACGTCACGTCACGGCACGTCGCGCCGGGCGGGACGCGCACGGGGCGGCGGCGTGGCGCGGCCCCTGGACCGCCCGGCGCCGCCGCCGTTCCTGCTCAAGCTTTTTTTTATACCGCGATATTCTCGATTCGTTTTTACTTTTGTAAATATGTATTATAGCGGAATTTGTTTATAATAAATAAATAGTTAAATTATTGTCATCTTTTACTTTTACTCTCAAAGTCTAATAAAATGAACCCTCGTCAATATAAACTTGAATATGAAATGAAAGTGAATGAGTTTCCTACATCTTTTTCATGATCCAGGATGTAGGAAACTACATAGAATTTGAGATAATACGTATCTACCTTCGTGCTATGGTTTACCTAAAACCTTCAAACGGTTCTTTCCAAGTAACCAGTATGTATTTTGGCATGGCCGTAAGTAAACACGCAAGTTGACCACACCAGCTACATAGAATTCCACACTGCGCTACTACCCGCAACCTGCAAACATAATATTTTTTCCAAATCTTCTATCCAAGTCGTTATTGAGAAGTAGGCTTTAAAAAGTAACCGTATTATGGTATCTATTAAACGGGATTAAGGGCTTTAAGTTAGTCCTATTAAGTTGTGTACGAAACACGAAGAACATGGTGTGCTACACCGCCGCATTCAAAATTGCTGGTTAAAGAAACATCTCGTTAAGTTTAAAAGGTGTAAAAATATAGTAAAAATAAGTATGCTCTTAATTTTAGTCATCAACCACATCAAAGAGTTATGAGTAGTTGTTAAAGAATGAGTCCAGCATTTTAGCTATGCATCCGACGAAGACGCGTCGGTGCGCTGGTGCAGTGGCGGAGTGGGGCAGCTGCGGTACGTTGCGGGTACGCCGTGTGTCAGCTGCGGGCAGCAAGCACGGCTGCCGCACCCGCAGCGTAATTGGATGTGTCACGCGCCTGTCCATTATGTGCTGAGCCACCCCTTTAAACTGGACATCATGACTGAGCTCCCTGCAATTTGAATTGAATGATGAAAGCTACTTATTAATATAAGATTAAGTGACCAGGTACTTAGAACAGAATTGAAAACAATACCGCCAGGCGCCATCTGTTATCCTTTGTGCGAGGTAAATACTCATACGTAGGTAGGTAATAATAAAAAATAAATCACGAAAAAATAAAAGTACAAAATATATTTATTTTTGATGTATCAAAACATGATCAAAAGGAACATTTTCTTGATATGTCAAATCACTCAACGAGAACAAAGCTTAACTCCATATCTACAACACGGATAAAACCTCTGTTCAAAACTGTCTTAGCTGGCCACCATAAAGCCGCGTCCCCACTAGGGCCGCGCAGCTCCGTGAGGCCGAGTCAGTGCGCTTTTTTGACAATAATGGGTCCAACTGCATCTCAAATTCAGAAGTTGACATGCGAAAAATGTTTTGAAATCCTTCATTGCATCTATACTCAAGACTTAGTTGATCTGCATCATCTAATATTAAATCTTGTGTCAAAATACTAGCACTGTAATTTTTTCTGCTGGTTAAACTTGGTCGCACCCAAAAACTTCGTCACCCCGGTTTATTTCTTATTTACGCAGCGGTGCTTATTACCATGAATGCTGCTGAAGCTAAAAGCAGGTGTTCTTCTTCGTACCTACATCTCAAAAGAAACTGCCAGTAATATCTCTTTAAAGTCTGTAGCATCAGCGCAAGGTGCCCAAAAAGCCGCGCGGGTCGTCGTGGGGACGCTGCTTAAACGTGTGCAGTTAGCTGTCAGTTCACAATATGTCTGATAAAAGCCCGCCTTTTAATGTCCTCGTCGTCAATGTTCAATTTATTGAACACTGACGAAGAGGACAATTGGAAAATCTTGTCTAATGCAGTTATTTCTTATAAAAAATATGTCTATCGGTAAAATAGGCGAAAATACTGTGCCAGCCGGCAACTGGTTGGCGTTTAATAAACGGTAGAAATGTATTTCGTAGCTAATCAAATCGATGACGATGTGAAGTTACCCATGAGTTAGGTACCCATGCTTATTTGGCTAATTGGGGAAGAAATATATATATGAGCTTTTATCTAGTTTAACAAGTCCATCAAAGCCGTCATCTTTGAAATACGAAGAAATCTTTGCATTACTGCAAGAACATTTACAACCTAGACCCGCAGAAATGGCGGAACGGTTCCCTACTTTAAACTTGCGATATTCCAGAATTAGAGCAAAACACGATTGGGACCTTTGCTAATGATACAGCTATAGTGGCTGTCGGAAACCGCCGCGAAGAAGCAGCAGAAAGGTTCAAAAAACTGTACCTACATCAAGTTTAAGACTGGACCAAAAACTGGACGATTTAACTAAATGAATGCAAATCTGTTCACATAGACTTTTCCAACAAAAAACATCAGTATTCTCCAGTTTACATCAACAATAAACTAGTACAGTCGCCAGCAGGTCAAGCTATCCCTAACTGTCAAATTTTCCCAATTGAACATGAACCTTGTGCGTAAGGAATAAAGTTGAAAATCTATCAAAGAAATTTGACAGATTGGGGTAGCTTGATGTGCTGGCCTCTGTACCTTATGAGAATACAGCCAAATATCTCGGTATGACCCTTGACGCAAAGTTACGCTGGAAAGCCCACGTCATGAAGAAAAAAGATGAACTCGACCTCCGATTCAAAAGAATGTATTGGCTGCTTGGAAGATACTCCATGCTGTTCGTTCAAAACAAATTATTGCTATACAGACAAGTCCGTAATAAATGCCAGTTTGGACTTATGGTATTCAGCTGTGGGGCTGCACCAAACAGACAAATACATTAATTATACAACGATTCCAGAACAAAGTGCTAAGGGAAACTGTAAATGAAATGCACCTTAGTACAGTCGCCAGCAGGTCAAGCTATCCCAAACTGTCAAATTTTCCCAATTGAACATACACCTTATTCCTTTGTGATAAAGTTGAAAAACTATCAAAGAAATTTGACAGATTGGGGTAGCTTGATGTGCTGGCCTCTGTACATACGAAATGATGACCTCCATCGGGACCTAAAAGTTGAGTTCATCGGAACAGTGAGCCAGTGCGGCGAGGCGTCATCAGCATATGAACGTCGCACAGACATATAAACAGTAGCAGACCAAACATGTTGCTCAAAATTGCTTTTTTCGCAGGCGTACCGCTCACGTTTCACCCCATGCCACCCTCCCACCCGTGCGCGCCGCTCCACGTTTCTCCAGTCACCTGCGATTGGTCACAGCGTGACGTCAATCGCTGTTTTTTCCGCGTGTGCTTCGACTGCCCAGTGATTGTTTTCATAATGACGTACGCATACTCCAGCGTAGAGTAACTTGCCATGATGAGGTATTATTTTTTGTCCGGTGAAAATTTAAATGGTGCGAGGCGAATGTACGCCGACGAAGAATACCTACAATCCCTTAGACGTAACGGAATCCCTGACCCCCGGAACCCCAACACAGACTTGATATTCCGCACTTATCAGTGGTTACTTGGCCATGGCCAGTTTCAGCTTCCCGGTCATGCCAGGGGCAGAGCCCGATCACCCTTGTACATACATGTTGAAGACGCCATCCTAGAATATTTCCAGCAACAACCGAGGAGGAGGCGCAACGAGCGTCGATTTGGCGTAAACCAGTACGTGGTATGGAAGCTACTCCATTCAATGGATATGCATCCATACCACTTCTTACGCGTGCAAGCTTTGCATGCTCTGGACCCTGGACCTCTTATTGAGTTCTGTCGCTGGCTGCAGAACCACCAGCAGGCGAACATTCTATGGACCGACGAGTCCATATTTACCCGCGTTGGTATCTACAACGTACACAATTACCACTGGTTGAGTTTTCAAAACCCACATAAAATAAAAGAACACGCAGCTAATCGCTCAACCACTTCACTAGGGGTGCTTGGACAGGAAACCTCCCCGTGTGCCCGTGGGCTGGAGTTTCCCTTGGATACGTCTGGGGGAAAGGCCAGTCTCCGGGACGGTGCACCCTGGGATGCGGGCAATATCCCCCATTGGGTACTGTGTGTGTGCCTAATGGGTGTCGTTGCCCGTATGCCAATATCCTGTCGGCGGGACGCTCCAACGCGTGTATCTCTGCGCTCATGCAGAGACGCACAGCGGCGGAGTAAGAGCGGGCTCGGTGTGCACTCACCCTGCCACCGGGCAGGCAAGAAGGAGTGCTCTCCTTCTGCCACCGTTAATCTCGTAGCCCCGAAGATTGTCACGGTCATGTCTCTGACTTTTGTCGGGGGTCGAGGGCCTTGGCTTAACCGCCCGGGCCGCGAGGAAGAAATCCTCTATAAAAAATTACCCCAAACCTCCAAGCGGCGGCGCACCGTGAGGGAGGTTGCAAGCTTGACTAATGGGTAGCTTAATTAGTCTCTAGTGCGAACCACAATTTTTGAGTCAATAAAACGATTTTTTACTCGTGGGAACAGCAATGGAAAATTTAAACCAAAAACCAAAAAACGTAGAGGAGGAGAGTGATGCGGGGTCGGAGTCCGACTCTGCATCGAGCGCGAAGGACTCTATTAAGGGCCCGGAGCATGCGGCGGTGGGCGCTTCGAGGAGGACAGAGTTCCTCAAGAAGCGCCCCAAACCGAGGGATGGCCGGGGGTCGTCCTCGGATGGCGGAATGGCCTCGACCCGAAAGCTCGGGAAGGTCTGTCGGAGCGGTGGGGTCCGGTTGGGCAGAGGCCTAACCACTAAGGATCCCGCCGAGCTGAGCGCCGAGGCGACCCAGGCAGCTGAGCCAGCTGAATCGGAGGGGCAACGTTCTGGAGGGACCAGTAGCAGGGCCCTCTCAGAGTCGCCCGACGTTGAGCCGGACAACGCCGGCGGCTCTAACTCGGAGCGTACGGCCAGGCTCGCGGAGGTTGTGGCTGCTGCAGTCAAGGGTGTGGCCTTGAAGAGGCTTCAGGCCTCTAAAGGCAAGGCCATTACCGCAGCCATAGCCTCCATCATGGCGGCAGCGGAGGAGATATACTCCGGACCCCCGTCGGACGGTATGTCCGAGGTGCGGGCGGAGGTCGCCCGTTTGACGGCCGCCATGGAGCGTCTCCGCAAGGAGAACATGGAGCCCCGAGCGGACCTGGCCGGGCTCCGAGGAGCTGGCCCCAGTGTGGTGCCCCAGAAAGGGGCGCGGCATGGGCAGGGTGGACCCGCACCAGAGGAAGACCGGGTGCTGAATTTTGGTGCGGCAGGAGCTGGCTACCTTCCGGAGCCGGTTTTCCGCCCTGGAGGCCATAGTCCTGCGCCCCCCGCTGGCGACGAGTCAGCCGGCGTCAAACCAGCAGAGGGCCACGTATGCCGTCGCCACGACTGCCACGGCCAAGTCGGCTCCGCAGTCGGGTCGGCCCCCGGCGAAACCGGTGCCGCCCAAGCCCAAGAAGGGCGGGTTAACTACGCAGGCGGCGACGGCACCACCCCTGGTGCCAGGACGGTCGGCCCCGCCTCCCCCATCTCCCGCGGCTGACGCCGAATGGGAAGTGGCCGGGGCGAAAAAGAAGGCGGGCAAGGCAGCGAGGGCGGCCAAAAGGAAGGAGAGGCGGCAGCGGCGCAAAAAGCGTAGCGCCGCGGCTAGGTTACGCGCCCCGAAGTCCGCAGCTGTAGTGATAACACTACAGCCGGAAGCGGAGAAGAAGGGCGTGTCCTACCGCGACGTGCTTTCGAAAGCAAGGGCGGCGGTGAACCTCGCGGAGCTGGGTGTCTCCAACGGCATGCGGATGAGGGTCACTGCGACCGGAGCCCGCTTGTTGGAGATCCCTGGTGCGGCCAGTGGCCCGACCGCTGACGCCTTGGCCGAAAGGCTCAGGGCGTCCCTAGACGCGGACGAGGTTCGAGTGTCCAGGCCCACCAAGTGCGCTGACATGCGCATCTTGGGCCTGGACGACTCCGTGACGGAGGGCGAGGTTGTGGCCGCCGTAGTCAGGACTGGGGAATGCTCTGGCGAGCAGGTGAAGGCAGGCACCATCCGTCCTTGTGCTTCCGCTGCCAGGTGGGCCACCACGTTGGAGTGCAATGCACCTCGGAGGTGGACCGCAGCACCCACTGCTTTCGCTGCGGTCAGCCCGGTCACAAGGCCGGCTCGTGCATCGCCAAGCCGCACTGTTACCTATGTGCGGCAGCTGGCAAGCCGGCCGAACACCGGCTTGGAGCAAAGCCTGCGCTCCACCCGCTGAAGCCAGGGGCCGAGGCAGGGCCAAGCCCTCCGCCACCACCGTCACCGCCGCAACCGCCGCCACTGCCGCCGCTGCTGCCGCCTCCACCGCCGTCGTCGCTGCCGTTGGCACCGCGGCAGGGCCTTCACAGGGGGCCCAGGAGGAGGCTAACATGGAGTGTCAGTAACGGCTCCATTACGCCTCCTCCAGGCGAACATCAACCACTGCGCCGCCGCTCAGGATGATGATGATGATGATGGGACTCCCTTTTCCGCACGTAGACTCCCATTCGGTCCGTTGTGCGTGCCGCCGCTCAGGATCCTGAGCGGCGGATCTGTTGATCCAGAGCATGGCGCAGTGGTCGATTAACATCGCCGTGGTCGCTGAGCCGTACTTTGTCCCGCCCAGGGATGACTGGGTGGAGGACCTGAGCGGCTCAGTGACCCTCATTTCGTCGGCCGCCGCCGGTACCCCGACCCTCGAGAGTGTCAAGAGGGGACGGGGTTGCGTTGCAGCACGGTTCGGGGAGATAGTCGTGGTAGGGGTGTACTTCTCCCCGAGCCGAACTCTCGCCGAGTTCCACAACTCCCTTGCGGAGTTGAGAGACGTCGTCGTCGGGTTTCGTTCCCTCCCCGTGCTCGTCCTCGGGGACTTCAATGCCAAGAACTTGGCTTGGGGTTCCCGGTTGACGAACGTGCGGGGCAGGATGGTGGAGGACTGGGCTCTGGAAGCAGACCTGGTCGTCCTGAACCGGGGTTCTGTCGCCACATGTGTGCGGATGCGGGGTGAGTCGGTGGTGGACATTTCGTTCGCCAGCCCCGCTCTGTCGCCGCGTGTCATCGACTGGCGCGTCATGGAGGGGGTGGAGACGTATTCCGACCACCGGTACATCCGGTTTGACGTCTCCGCCCAGGCCTCGAGCGCGCCGGTCCGACAGGCCCCGTGTGGTCCGCGGTGGGCGTTGAAGCAGCTGGACCGGGAGCTTCTCCTGGAAGCCTCGATCGTGCAGGCCTGGGTGTCATCACCGGACAGGCCTGCCGACATAAACGACGAGGCCGAGTGGTTCCGGGAGACCATGTCCGAGGTATGTGACGTGGCAATGCCCCGGGTCCAGCCAGGTCGTGCTTCACGCCAGGTGTACTGGTGGTCGCGGCACTTGACAACACTGCGCGAGGCGTGTGTTGCTGCGCGACACCTTTACTCCAGGCACCGCAGGCTCCGTATCCGCCCTCCGGATACGGTAGCCATTGAGGCGGAGCTGTACGAGGGGTACAGAGTGGCGAAGACCGCCCTCCGAGATGAGATCCTGCGGGCCAGAGTAGTGGCCCGCGAGGAGTCGCTGGAGACTCTGAACAGAGACCCGTGGGGACGCCCCTACAAAACGGTGCGGGATAAAATCCGCCCGTGGGCTCCCCCGCTGACGCAGAGTCTCCGGCCTCATCTCGTGCAGGACGTGGTGAGCGCTCTGTTCCCCTCACGAGGGGAGCACGCTCCCCCGCCTATGGCTCCGCCTCCTGCGGTGCCCGATGCGGACCACACCGACGACGACGACGACTCTCCAGAGGTGACCGAGGTAGACCTGAGAGTGGCGGTACGTAGGCTGAATGCCAAAAATACCGCCCCAGGACCCGACGGCTTGCCCGGCAAAGCCTGGGTCCTGGCCTTGCAGGCTCTCGGGCCTCGACTAAGAGGGCTCCTAAGCGCATGCTTGGAGGAGGGCCAGTTCCCACTTCGCTGGAAGACGGGGAAACTGGTCCTCATTAAGAAGCCGGGGCGCCCAGCGGACTCTCCGTCCGCTTACCGGCCCATTGTGCTGCTCGACGAGGTGGGCAAGCTCTTTGAGAGAGTAATTGCAGACCGCCTCGTCGGGCGGCTGGTGCGGGTGGGGCCGGATTTGGCGGAGAGCCAGTTTGGTTTCCGCAAGGGGCGCTCCACGGTGGATGCCATCATGCGCGTGCGAGCCCTCACGACGGGGGATGCTGTGGCCCGGGGTGGGGTCGTCTTGGCGGTGTCATTAGACATCGCCAATGCCTTCAACACCCTGCCCTGGAGTTGCATAAGGGAGGCACTCCGGTATCATCGGATGCCGACCTACCTCTGTCGTGTGGTCGAGGCCTATTTGACGGACAGGGCCGTCATCTACCCCGGTCACCTCGGAGAGTGGAACCGGCGAGAGATGTCGTGCGGTGTCCCACAGGGATCGGTCCTGGGGCCGCATCTGTGGAACATCGGATACGACTGGGTGCTGCGCGCCGACCTCCCTAGCGGCGTCAGTGTAGTTTGCTACGCTGACGACACGCTGGTCCTGGCGCAGGGGAGGTCGTACCAGGCGGCGGCCGACTTAGCGACACACGGGGTTGCGACAATCGTGGATAGGATCCGGCAACTGGGACTCGAGGTGGCCTTGCACAAGTCCGAGGCCATGTGGTTTCATGGTCCTCGGAATGCGCCACCGACGGGTTCCCAGATAACGGTGGGAGGGGTTCACATCGGCGTCGAGTCGACGATGAAGTACCTAGGACTCGTCCTCGACAGCCGGTGGAACTTCGCGGAACATTTCCGCCGTTTGGCTCCCAGACTGGAGCGGGCCGGGGCTGCGTTGAAGCGGCTCTTGCCCAATCTAGGGGGGCCAAACGCCTCCTGCCGGAGGCTCTTGCGGCGGAGGGATCGTGCGGTCCATGGCCCTATACGGGGCGCCGGTGTGGGCGCCTACATTGAGGCGCCAACCAGCTCGCAAGCTGAGGGCGTCCCATAGGGTCATGGCGATCAGGATGATCCGGGGATATCGCATGATCTCCGGCGAGGCGGCGGGCCTCCTTGCCGGATTACCGCCATGGGATCTGGAGGCAAAGGTCCTCGCGTAAATATGGGAGTGGCGCGAGGAGGCCAAACGCCGGGGCGTAAGTCCGCTGCCGCAGGAAATCGCGGCACAGCGAACAGAGCTCCGGCGGGATCTCATGGTGACATGGAGAGAGCGATTGTCGCAACCCAGTGCTGGGCACGCCACGATTGCGGCGGTAAGTCCCCTCTTTGAGGAGTGGTTTGAGAGGCGGCATGGCGTCCTCACCTTCCGCCTGACGCAGGTCCTCACCGGACACGGTTGTTTCGGGAGGTTCCTGTTTCGGATAGGGCGGGAGGAAACGCCCGGGTGTTTCCACTGCGAAGATCGCCCTGAGGACACGGTGGAGCACACGGTGGCGGTCTGCCCTACTTGGGCGGAGCACCGCCGTGTCCTCGTGGAAACGATCGGCGGCGGCGATCTCTCGCGTCCGGCCCTGGTCCAGGCCATGGTACGGAGCGAGAGGGCATGGGGAGCCGTCACCTCCTTCAGCGAAGCAGTGATGCTCGCGAAGAGGGAGGCGGCGCACGTGAGGGAGAGGCAGCATATGCGCCCTCGCGACCCCAGCCGCCGCATGATACGGAGACGCCCTGGGCGTCGGGAATCCCAGGCCGATTTCCGGCCACCGTAGGCATGGGCTTGCGGACGGCGAGTAATGGGTAGCTCGCTGTCCGGTAAGGACCAAGCCCAAGTCGACGGCGCGTTGTGTTCCACGCGCGCCTCAAAGAGATGTCAGCACAAAAAGTGATGGGACCCGAAAGGGTCGATGCCTGTCAGGGGTGCGGGTTTGTTCGAAAGAGACACCACAGCCCCTGGCTTAAGGGCTACTGAAGGAACACGGGTGGGTTTTAGTCAGTAAAAGTCTGACACGCTCTCCTGCTCCACCCAGAGCGGGAGAAGTTATTTGATGATTTCCCACCCAAAAAAAAAAAAAAAACCACTTCACTAAACGAGCCGTCTTATTCTTACCGTATTTTTAGGCAATTCGCTTAGTCCACTACGCATTTGTTTCAATGGTTTTCGATTACAATAATAATTATTAGGATTCTTTGTTTTTTACACATCAAGCTAAAACCTTCGAAATTCAGATGAATTGAGTGATTGTTATAAGAATTTAACATCAACAGGTTTGTTTACATTTCTATCAAAGCTTTACCGATCTTACGAGACGTAATTTTTTTTTTACGGTTTCAAGACACGCGTCACACAATGTATCACATTATTTGCCTACTACAACTCCACACAGGTGACGTGTAGGTACACGCGCAAGTGTGTGCGTAGGGATCAGTTGCAAAGATGTACACTTCATCATGCTTCATTCATGGGTGATCGCAGCTGAAGCTCGTTTACTATTACTATTTTGGCTATTATTAGTTTTACGCGAGTGTCGTAGGATGTATTCTTTTTCATGTATTTTAACGGTTAAGGATATTCGGAACCTTTATTCAATCAATATTACCAGGGAAAGGTTAGCGTATATGAGTTCTATTCTACTTACACGACACGTCATATTGTTGTCCAGACGCTAAAAAATGTGAGCCGGTATTTTTATGTTATGCACGTACACACGGCTACACATCAAGCTATGCATTTCCAGTTTACGCTGATCTCACACTGTACGGAAATCTTATACAATACGAGTTCAGTTTATACTGGAAATGTAAAGCTTGATGTGTAGCCGTGCGTACATACATTTCGGAGATTCGTTTTTATATATATTCAAGCTGACCCGGCGAACTTCGTACTGCCATATTTTATATGTCCAGTCGCGACTGAGGAAATATAACCCTTCCGATAAAATCAAACCAGTTGGATTATCAATGATTTCACAATATTTTATAAATGTTCTTATTTACAGAGGCCAGCTCAACAAGCTACCCCAATCTGTGTCAAAATTTGATGGTTTTTCAACTTTATTACAAAGGAATAAGGTTTATGTTCAATTGGGAAAATTTGACAGTTTGGGATAGCTTGACCTGCTGGCGACTGTACAGAGGCCAGCACATCAAGCTCCCCCAATCTGTTAAATTTCTTTGATAGGTTTTCAATTTTATCACAAACGAATAAGGTTTATGTTCAATTGGGAAAATTTTACAGTTTGGGATAGCTTGACCTGCTGGCGAACAGTCGCTTGTACAGACAAGCCTTGTCCTGACAATAAGGAACACATAAAAAAAACAGTTTGGTGCAGTCGTTCGGAAGTTATGCGTGAACATACATTTCGGCGATTATTACGGTTCTTAGCTGCCAGAATCGTGTTTATTATAATAACTCGCAACGCAAAATATCGATGTGAGCGCTCACATCGCTATTTTTCTATTTCCGAATGCGGCCTTTGTGTTGTGATGATGATTACCACCAAGAGACTACAATATTACACCTAGCGATGGGCGATTCCTAGATGCTTTAACAATCGAAAAAATCGAAGTCGTTAAAATAAACCATTGAGTCAACCATCGACTCGCCTTCTACAAAACAATCGAGATGTTTTTCGATTGTTTCGAGTCAGTGGAATCGACCGCTAGTTTTCGATTGTTTCGAGTCAGTGGAATCGACCACTAGTTTTCGATTGTTTCGAGTCAGTGGAATCGACCGCTAGTTTCGATTGTTTCGAGTGGGTGGAATCGACCGCTAGTTTTCGATTGTTTCGAGTCAGTGGAATCGACCGCTAGTTTTCGATTGTTCGAATCGGTCACCGAGTCTCACTCGGTCCCCGAGGTCAGTCGATTGCATGCATCGAATCGAGGTGCATGTTAGTTGGAGGCGAAAGCGTGCCAGACTCGAGTCGAGAGAGCTGCACGTAATTTGTGAACGTTTACCTTTACTTACGATTACGATGCACTGTTTTTATTTTTAACTAGTTTATAAAAACTCGAGTGGACCTTTTTTTATTGCGCCGAACGTAAATATTTCAAGTGTCAGATAACAGCGCGGGCGAGCGCGGGGCTTGACAGGGATGGCGAGCATAAATCGTAGGGGGTACAAAACAGGTTAAATTCATCAAAATGCCACGATTTTTTTAAACAATCGTGCCAACCAACCAACTCGCGAAACCCTAAACCATCGAGGAATAACTCTCGACCCGAATGAACGCGACATGCGCTAGTCGCAATAACAGACCGAGCCAGACTCGAGTCGAGCGAGCTGCGCGTAATTTGTGAACGTTTTGCTTTACTTGACGATGACGATGCACTGTTTTATTTTTAAGTAGTTTTTAAATTCATCAAAATGTCAAAATGCCACGGATTTTTAAACAATCGTGCCAACCAACCAACTCGCGAAACCCTAAACCATCGAGAAACAACTTTCGACTCGAATGAACGCGTCATGCGCCAGTCGCAATAACAGACCGAGTCGGAATCGAGTCCAAGTCGAAACAATCGAGAACCATCGAGATATTCGAACAATCGCAACAATCGAATAAAACCTCTCGCCATCGTGCATCGCTAATCGCTATAATACACTGGCAAATTACAACAGCACAAGGGCGGGAATTTGAACAGAAGAGGCGCGAATTTTTCTCAAATTTAAATTTTTTGGGGAAAATTTATAGCAAAACGATTATTTCTTTTTCAGTTGTGTAAATATAGTGTGTAAATAGTTGTGAATACTTTAAAATGTTAGAAGAAGAGGGGGGTGAAATCCCCCCGGCCATTAGAGGCCCGGTCACTTTGGGCAAATGAGCTAGAAAAATGGACTCTCAGGACCAAAATAATGATAAAATATCAGCGGCGGTGAGGACAACTTTTTACCCTATATTTTTAACCTAATTATAAAAGACTTTATCCGGAAAATTCAATCAACACTGAGTTTAAGGTGTTTGTACAAAGTGACAATAACAGTGATCGGTTGGGCAATAAGAGCCCTATTTATTTAAATCACATTTTCACCACAGGCGTCAAAGGTGTTGTCTCAATTCAGCGAGTAAACGCTAACAAAATTGCAGTGATCTTTAAGCAGTATAATAATGCGAATAACTTTTTGATGAACACTGCTTTCTTGGACAAATCTAAACTTAAAGCAATTATCCCGGCTGCCCAAATTGAGAAGACGGGCATTATTAGGTTTGTTCCGGCGAATATATCGAATAAAGAACTGTATTCTAAGCTTTCTTCTGTATATGAAATTATAGCTGTACGTAGATTTACAAAGAAAGTTGGACAAGAGAGGGTGCCTCTCCAAACTGTTAGTATTACATTTCTGTCTAGTTTTCTGCCAGATAATGTACAATACGACCTTTTTTCATACAGAGTTTTCGAATATATCCCACCTCTGCTGCAGTGTTATAGGTGTTTTAAATTCAACCACTCAGCAAAAATATGTAACGGAAAACAGCGTTGTAGTCTTTGCTCTGGAGATCATTATTATAAGGAATGTCACAAGCCAGGTGAGCTTTGCGTAGTGGACCACATTTGGCAAACGCTAGCATATGTTCCATAAAAATGAAATAAATTCAAGAAAAGAAAGGAAAAATAACCTACTCCGCTGTTGCCGTTTCTAAGGAAAGAATTTGTAACACAGAATTCCCTCCTCTAGTAGTTATTAAGCCAATGAAAAATAAGACTAGTGTTAATGTAAGCAATAAGACTAATGTAAATGTTAATAATAAGACAAATGAACACAAGCAAATTCCCACTGATGAGTTGAAGACTCACAAATAATACTGAGATTACAAATGCCATGGTACGCACATTAATTGCCTTAGCAAATAAAAGAGATGAGAGTCCAATTACAACAACATTTATTAAAGAAATGCTACTTAAAAATCTAACTTAATTATGGATAGTTACAATAACAATAACATTTCTGTTCTAAGAATTGCACAGTACAATATTCAAAGTATTTATAGTAAAAAACCTCTTTTAACTAACTTTATACAAGAAAATAACATAGATATTTGTCTTGTTAATAAAACCTGGATTAAGGAAACTAGACCTTGTCATATAACTGGTTATAATATTTATTTAATAAACGCTTCAAATGGGTATGGAGGTGTTGCCATTTTGATTAAACCATTTTTAAAATATAAACTGTTACAAACTTCGTTTAACGAAAATGTACAAACAATAGCTTTGTCGCTATTTACTTCTTGTGGTCAATTATCTATTCTTTGTGTGTACTGCCCTCCCTCAAATTAGAGTGCATTCCAAAATTTACTAAAACTTCAGGATATAGATATAAACTACCAGCTCCCTGGTGGAATGATAAAATTAAAGAGAGTTTTACTAAGTCCCAAGAGGCCTTAAAATATTATAGAAGCAATCCTAGTATTAGTACTTTTATTTCATATAAAAAATTAGACGCAATTAAAAAAAGAACAATAGCAGAAGAGAGTACAAACAGTTGGAGAAAATTGTGTGACAGTTTTAACAGAACTACTCCTATTTCAATAATTTGGAACAATGTTAAAAAGAATAAATTAGAGTAGATTAAAAAGAATTAAAGTATTCCGGGCCCAAAAAAAATGCATTCGATCAATAACTAAAGCCCAACCATTAGAAAGCTGTGTCCCACTATTTAAAAATTTAAAAATATTACCACTCCCATCGTTATATATATTCGAACTCTGTATCTTTGTACATAAAAACATAGCTCTATTTCAAGTACATAATGATGTTGTAATAAGAAAAAGTCGAAATATCCACAGATTATGTGTACCCCAGCAAAGAATTAAACTATTTTCCAATAATGTTTACTGTATGGCAATTCGTGTTTATAATCAATTACCAAATGTTTTAAAAAAACTCAACTTCATGACATTTAAAAAGAAATTATTTAACTTCCTATTAGGTACATAAGTGTTACTACTCAACAAATGAGTTTTTAAATGAAAAATTTGACTCAAAATTTAAATTAGACGACGACTTGCCTTTATATCCCTGATTGAATGGAATTTGATATGACATTGTATTGAATAATTCTCTACATTGTATCTAATAATTTTTGACATTATAATTAATAATACTTGACACTGTATATCTTGATAGTAGTTTTCTATATCCTGGACATTGTATGGTTTCGACAACTAATTTTGACTTATTATATTGTACATTTAATCTTAATTCTCTGAAATATTTGTACGCTGGAAACAGCAGAATATTATGGACGTCATATTATGTGTAACACCTTTATAACATCAATATTCTAACAAATAAATTTTAAATAAATAAATAAAAACTAGTAATAAATCCTGCAGTGATGAATTTATTGAACCATTTCTAAACAAATTATCAGGGAATTCTCATGTAAGTGTTGATAATTTAAATGTTTTTTTCAATCTTCATAATGATGATGATAGCTCCAAATACTTATTGGAACCGTTTTCATGGAATGAATTCTTAATAAAGCTACAATCTCGAAAGAATACTACACCAGGCTTGGATGATTTTCCTTACATTTTAATTAAAAAATTAAATACTGAATCACAAAAGTTACCTATTTTTAAAGATTCTCAATTCACTTTGGGTTAGACAAATTATACCTCAGTCTTGGAAAACACAATGTGTTATTCCTGTTCTTAAATCGGATAAGCCTCCGGATAGTCCAGACTCTTATAGGCCAGGCCTATCTCATTATCATCTTGTTTAGGAAAAATATTTGAAAATATGATAAAACTTCGATTAGACCATTATGTTGAGTCAAATAATATAATTCCTAATATTCAGTATAGCTTCAGACGTGGTCGAAGTTGTGCAGACAGCTTCATTTCACTCATTTCAGACCTGAAAAATGCAAAACAATATAAGAGTGTAGCATGTGCCTTTCTAGATGTTCAAGGTGCATTCGATAATGTTCAACCTGACATTCTGATACATATATTATCTGGACTGGGTATTCCAGGTTTATTGTGCAAATGGCTTCATGAATTCTTGACTAATAGAACTCTTTATGTTAAATTTAATAATATTTTACATGGACCTAGAACCATATCAAAAGGTACAATGCAAGGGTCAACTTTGTCCCCTCTGCTTTATAACTTATACACTTCTGAGATTTGTAAATATGTAAATAATAGCAATGTAAATATTCTACAGTTTGCTGATGACTTGGTATTGTAGTGTAAATTATAATGTTGATTCTGCAATTCAGAACGTTAAGAGCGCTGTTACAAAATGAAACTGCTGTTGTAGGTAAATTTGACGGCGCGCGGCAGAAAATGGACGCGTGTGTGTCTAGTGAAGTACGCTACGCACACATGCAAACCGCTATGCGTCGGACGCCAGGAAAAAACCAACATGAGCCTTTGCCACTTTGTGTTCGAAATAAATTTATGACTCTTTTATAGTTCGTTAAATATTTTTTGTACTGATGAATGTTATCACCTAGAACGGCGTATTTAGTGGGTATTGTTACACAAAAAGCACAGTTTGAATTTTATTTCGTGATATTTATTTATAGACCTAAATGCATTGTGATGTTGCTTCTACAGTTTCAATAGTACAGACGCCAGCGGGTCAAGCTATCCCAAACTGTCAAATTTTCCCAATTGAACATGAACCTTATTCCTTTGCGATAAAGTTGAAAACCTATCAAAGAAATTTGACAGATTGGGGTAGCTTGATGTGCTGGCCTCTGTACCTACTAGTATTAAATGTAAACGATGAGTTAAAAATTCGGCCAAGTACAAGTTGGACTTGCACACGAATAGTTTAGTACCACGGTAATATTATACACCGATAAAATCACGTTTCTTGTATTGGGGCTCCCTTTATTTTTAATTTAATTGTGTCTTAAAGCGGTCACTAATATATTTATATCAAATGTGCACATTTAAAGAATTCACCGCGACTTTAAAGTGATGCAATCCTTAAGGTGAACCTAGTCCACATCTTTCCAATACAAACTTTGGGAGTGTATTACTCCACTGTTCGCAAATGTACAGAGGCCAGCACATCAAGCTACCCCAATCTGTCAAATTTCTTTGATAGTTTTTCAACTTTATCACAAAGGAATGAGGTTCATGTTCAATTGGGAAAATTTTACAGTTTGGGATAGGTTGACCTGCTAGCGTCTGTACATCAAAAATTAAACATGGTATGGTTTGGCTTTATTATCAATATTGTCTGTACGGAAACAGGACACTAAAATTAAAAAGCATTAAAACGTTAGGAGCCTAAAAAGATTAGTTTTTCTTGCTAATTTAACCTAACTTTGGGCGTGTTTATTAAGTAATAAAAGAAGTGTAAAATCCCTAAAACTAAGTCGGTACCGACAAAGCTCAATTATCTAAAAGTTCAATAAACTGTATTGATAAACTTTATTTATGCGATAAAACGTTCTGTATGACCGTTTACTCCAACATGCATCTGCTTCTACTGGTGTCATTGCAATACCTCCATTGTTGACTTCACCCCGTGATATTGCAGATGCCTTTTCTTCTTTGGCAGCTTCTCGCATCGTCTCTTCTGCAGTAATACGCTACATTTCAGCCACATTTGCATGAATTACTGCATCTATGGAATTTTTAACGATGCCAATTCGTTTGTATAGCTAATATAGCTTTACAAGCAAATTGGCATCGTTGACAATTCCATAGCTGCAGTGAGCTCATTCAGATTGGAAAGACCAATTCCTATCATTAATGTTCCTGACAATAAGCCTGTATTGACATTTAAATTTAAGTTATCTTCGTTGCATGTTTCTAATTTAAAAAGCGATCCACACATAAAACATTTAAAATCAAATTTTGAAATGAGTGCCATTTGTATTTCCTTTACAATTTGTAAACTATTCAACCGGCAGCCAAATTTATCGCCATGTTTGTCAATTAAAAGCAATTGATTCATAAAATAAGTAAAATCTATAATTCGCCTTCCATCTACATCGTGAATTTCCTGAAACAATGAAAACCAGGAATGTAGATAGTTAAAAAAAGGGTAAAACTTGTAATTAAGTTACGTAGTTTAGCGGTTAAAACGCAATTTACCTACATTACAAATGATATGAAATAAATGACCATGTTATTTATATTTCTGTCAGAATGCACTGTTAAAAGTGTCGTTTGGTCAAATGTGCTTTCATTCTCCTGTAACAGTAAATCAGTCCGATAATGTATCTGTATAATAAGTGGTGTATTCTTTTTTCATAAATGTAATGAAAAAAACAATACATGAAATAAACGATGTAGGTGTATAGATAGGGAAAAATTACCTCTGTTAAATGAGAATCAATATTTTCATTTGGCGAATTTACTGGCCCCTGCTGCATTTCAGCTTTACTCTGCCTAAAATAAATAGGAAACATGATTTTTTGATAGAATGGAATACAAAGAATACGTCAAAATACACATAAGCATTCAAGTTCCCAAGAAACATGACACTGTTATTTTAAACAGTCGTGTAAAAAATAACGAAACAAGACCTCCTCGACATTGAGAAGTTCCTATCGCGAAAAAGTGTAGAGTACATCGGCGTGTGTTGTTATGTAAATACCTGTTAACTATAATATTACAGAATAAATGTAAAGTAAACATTTCAAATATTAAATGTAACATTCTTACCTATAAGCTTCCCTTGCGCTTTTTAAACTACCTATCGGCCAAAACTTATTTTTTCATTTTGACTGAACCATAAGATTTATTCTTTTCTCTTTTGCCCATTATCATGAACTATGTCTGAAAATAATGGATTGAATTTATATTTTAGATTACATTTTCTTTTAAAATATTCACTCTAGAATATCAAAGCAAAATGTGTAGAATATAATTACAATAAATAATTAAAAAATACTCCCTTGTATCAAGATGTGTTGGTCACGCTATATTCTTGGCGAATTGGCGAGATTACGTGGCGCATAAAGTGGCAACAGCGAGCGTTACGTCCTCCCTCTGGAAGCGCGCGGCGCGGACTAAAGCTAAGTTCCGCGCGTCTTGAAATTTATATCGATTTATAGCATTGCATACAAAAATTGTTTAAAAATATTGTTTTACTTTAAAATAAACAGAATTTTTTTTTTCATGCAAGCTGACATAGTACCCTTAGTTACCTAACTTTTGATTGAATTTGGATTAAACATACATAGATAAAAAATGTAATTTCAGACGAAAAATTATCATTAACTCTCTGTTTTTCGGAATTATTTTTGGTGTATTTCTGTATGAAACTTAAAAAATTGCTTTGAGCACTCCAAATAAAAAGGTACAGTCCTACCCTAGACATTTTTATAAATGACTAAACTATTATATCTTCCATGTAAAAAAGCATCAAAAGTTGGCCGAAAGTAAAATTTTATGAAACATCCTTTGCCGAGACAAGGTTTTTACTAATTTAGGTAAACAAATTGCAATTTTTTTTAGAGGGCTCCCTAGATTAATAATGAAATTTTCTCTGACATATGTTTATTTTTATTTTTTGGCTATATCGAAACCATAATCACTCATCAAAATTCGAGACAAACGCTCAAATTCAAGAAAAAACGTGTCAGCGCCCTTAATTTGGCTTTACCTTTACATGATCTACAACTATACTATAATGACAAACTTAAACTAAATATTAATCCAAGTAAGAGCAGTGTCATGATTTTCAGCAAAGATTTTCCTAGTACTGATATAGTGTTCAATAATCAAATAATTCCGGTAGTTAATCAACATAAATTTCTAGTTGTTATTGATAGAAATTTGACATTTGAACCACACATTAATCATATATGTACTTAGAAATGCTTTGAAAGGTTTAAATATAATTAAATGTTTAGCTGGAGTGTCATGGGGTGCAGACCCTCTGACTCTTTCTATTTTTTATAAATCTATTGTAAGAAGTAATTTTGATTATAGCTGTATTTCATATTTAGATAGTAAACATGTAAATAAGTTAGATATAGTGCAGAACAAAGCTTTGAGAGTTATATCTGGAGCTATATGTTCTACCCCCATAAGAGCTATGGAAGTGGAAACAGTAATAATGCCTCTTACACTTAGACAGGGCCTGATTAACCCTTAGGCTAATTTGGCTGCAGCCTAGGGCGCGAGGATCGGGGGGGAGCGCGCTAAAATCGTGTCTTCGCATGCACTAATCTAGCATCATTGCATCTACCCTACATATTTCAACTAGACCGAGTCAAAACACTAAAACTACTCGTAAATGCTCTTGATAGTCCCTGATTCTAACAATAAATTTTGAAATTTTTAAAAGCGCGCGTAAAACAAACACGGACTTGTTACTCGAATCGGTCGGTGATCAAGCGAGTGGGAGAGCTGGCAACAGAGTGCCTAGTGCTAGTTTTGTTTAATCCGCCTCGCATTAACGGGCGTAAATTTTAACTTCATTTTGTGTAGGAAATTCGGAATTTAAAAAGTGCAACCTAGTTCTCGCGTTTGCCGCTAGATGACTCTGTATCGATTGTATCGTATTCTATTCTTTATCGTCTAGGTTGCACTGTTTAAATTCCCATACAAAATAATCTTCACGTAGACGCGCGTTTCTGTGAGGCGAATTCAACAAAACTCGCACTAGGCACTCAGCGCAGCTTACCGCGCGCAATGAAACACATCAACGATGTGCGGGGACTTCCCCGCGGTCTGGTTATTAGTTAGTATACTTTTTTTCTTATGGAAACTGCATGAACTAAAAATAATAATTTAATTTTAGACGACAGTGAATTTATTAGAAGCAAAGCAAAGGAGTTAAAACAACTATATACCACTGATTTAGAAGAAACCTTTGCAGAAGTATGCGTCCATTTGGCGCAGTTTTTAAAGTCTGACACCGAGGCCGAGAATTATATTTCTGCCAGAACCCTAAAGGGTTTGTTGCAGTTAGTAAAAAGTTTTAATATTTCATGCATGTTCCCGAATGTGGAGATAATATTAAGAATTTTTTTTTGACAATTAGTGTTACCAACTGCAGCGGCGAAAGGTCTTTTTCAGCACTTAAAAGAGTAAAAAATTACTTGCGCTCCACACTCCGCTAGCAAAAACTTACAGAGCGCTCTCGCTAATGTACAAACGCCAGCAGGTCAACCTACCCCAAACTGTCAAATTTTCCCAATTGAACATGAACCTTGTGCTTACGGTATAAAGTTGAAAATCTATAAAATAAATTTGACAGATTGGAGTAGCTTGATGTGCTGGCGTCTGTACATAGAAAGTGATTTTTTACAAACTATTACATTTGAAAAAAATGTGGAAAGATTTGCAAACGCTAAAGCACGAAAAAGGACTTTTGTATAATAATCTAATAATAATTACTATAATTTTGAAATAAATCACTAATCAGTTGCAAATATTACCACTCCTCTATCTTATGATACCACTCCTCTTTTTTTACAATAACAGAAGTGTAAATATTTAAAAATACTCAAGTTGAAGCAACTTCACACACTAGATGACACGCTCATGGTCAATGGCAATGGCAACTAAGTGGTCTATAGAAAGTAAGCCAATACAAGTCATGCGGCCAAACACGACATAGATTTGGTTTTCTACTTGGTAGCCTGCAGTCACTTGTCATGATTTTGGTCTTATAATGCGTGAGGTACTTTGCCTTTATGTACGGTCAGCTTAAAAAACGGTTTGCCACTCTAAGGTTGAATGTCATGCAGATTAAAGGACAACGTTAGTTTCGCTTGCAGATCGATCTGAAAACTTTTATAGGTAGTATGAACCATGTTAAAATTTTCACACTACTACTCTATTCACTAACTACTTTTCAGGCCGTCCGTAACAGACATGGCGGGGCGCGTCCTCATAATTAGCCTAGGGCGGTCAGAACTCTTGATCAGTCGCTGCACTTAGACGACTGTTCCTAACAGAAAGATATTGTATCAAACTTTTATCTTCCAACAACCAGCAGATAATAAAGAAAATCATACCCTGTCCCGTGATTCCACAGTCTCCACTGACAACAGGCAGTGACTTATTAAGTCATAAATTTCCTAAATTGCCACATAGGTATTCTTCTGCATCTGCAAAGTAAATTCCAAAATATTCAAAGTTGTTATCTGTGGCCTTTTTATTCTAATCCATTTAGGGTTTTCATAAACAAAGTTAAGATTATTAAAAACTAAAATATCTAACAATCAGGCTTTGCAAGCTTATTTAGATGAAAATAAAGGTTTTTACAAATTTTACACAGACGGTAGTAAAGGAAATTCACATGTCCGAAGTGCAGTTTATGATCCCCAGATTAGATTTGCTCAGAGCTTTGTTCTTGACAATATTTGTAGCATATTGACAGCAGAGGTACCTATATGCAGTTTTTGAAGCTCTTAGACGTATTGAGGCAGTAAATAATTATAAACAATTTTTGATTTTGACAGATTCACTTAGCTTCATTCAAAGTCTTGAAAGTTATAATTTTAGCAGGGGCGTAGCTACCGCCGTATTTGCCGTATCAATTATACGGGGCCCCCGGGCCACGGGGGCCCCCAAAGTGTGTAAGGAAAAAGAATAAAAACTTTCTAATTTATTTTATTTTACAAATGACAAAATTCTATAAAGCAATTCCTTTTTTTCCCGCCTTAAGCGTGCGTTCAAAAGTTGGCAACACTACATCGTTATGGCGGGCTGCGGGAA
Organism: Polymixis flavicincta; assembly: GCA_949987655.1. NCBI lineage: Eukaryota > Metazoa > Arthropoda > Insecta > Lepidoptera > Noctuidae > Polymixis > Polymixis flavicincta. Next base: position 22,085,890 of record OX465193.1, on the reverse strand, counting down.
TTCCCCGTTTTACTTACTTCATCTTCAACTCAGCGGGGAATCCCCGGGAATCCTTCATCGATATCGCGATGTACGTGTACGTTGTTGTACTTTGCATTGGATGTTAAACCACGGAGTGCAGTGCACTGTTTATTTACGCGCTTTATATAAATGTGCATTACATTGTAATTCAGTACAAACAATATTGTTCTTCTGGTTTAGCAGTATTAGTAACGATTTGTAAAAGAAATGAGTGAAAGGAAAAGAGATTATCCCAGCGGCGCTGAGAAAAGAAAAATTAAACAGAAAAGGGACGAGGTTATAAAAAAAGTGCCCAAAATTTCTTCATTTTTCAGAGACAAGATACTGTGAGTGATTTAGATTGGAAAGGTAAGTACTACACTACCACCCAACCCATTTATTAGGGGCCCGTACTGATAAACAAGGAAATCTTTTAATTTCGGTCTGTCCATCTGTCCGTCACAAAAAGTTGTCTCCCCCCTCGATTTTCACAATTATACTGTTTTTAGGGTTCCGTGCCTTGATTAAAAAAAACAAAATTCTAACTTATCTATAGGATCGATTTGTTTTATTGTTTGTTTATCAGTCCGTATCGTATCGTTAATTGCGTGTTGAGAACTTCAGATGTGCAGACTCGCTTTCGGGTTCTCGTTTTGTATGGCCACTACACTACGCGCTGCGTTTAAATAGCACGCAGGTGTATAGTAATGCACGGACGGGCTGCAGGTGATTTTGTATCTACTAATAGGTACGAGCACAATCCGCGTAGAATCTGTGTGCGTCTGAACTGAACACTCTCTAACTGTGACCCTTAGTAACGTTATTTATTTATATATAACTCTTTTTAGTTTAGTATCAAAGCATTCGTATTTATTTTTTAACAATTACTCGTTTATTTTTAGATTCTTCTGAAGCATGTTCTTCGTCACATATCCATCCGGAAATAGAAGAAAGCCAAGCACATACTTTATCGGATGTCCATCCAGAAATCGAGGAACCCCAAGTCAACGATTATGATATATCTGCAGATAATGCAGATTGTAATATAATTTCATCAGATAGAGGAAATTTTGGTGACAATTTAACTGAATGCGAACGAAAAATAATTTTTAAATTGGGTCCATTTAAACCACAAGGACCATTTCCAAAAGTTTCAGAAAATAACCGACCTTTTTCAGCTTATTATTATTCATATTTCAATCAGGCAGGCATAAAAATTATAAGACCATGGTTATGTTATTCTAACGTTTTAAACAAACCGTACTGTCACTTCTGTTGGTTATTAGCAGATCGTCAAAACAAATCGTACTCCTCTGCTTGGGTTAACGGTGTTTCGGTTAGAAGCAATTTCACACAAACTATTCTTGACCATGAAAAGTCACAGCAGCATATTAGTGCCTCACTCTCTTATAATAATTGGTTGCAAGGAAATACCATCGATACTCTATTGAAAAGTGAAATCGATAGTAAAATTACATTCTGGAGAGATGTACTGCATCGTATAATTATTGTTATAATTACTTTAGTATCTTGTAATCTACCTTTGAGGGGGCATGATTCTGATTCTGGCAATTTTATGGCAATTTCACGTCTGCTATCTAACTATGATGCAACTTTAAAAGAACTTTTTCTAAAACCGAAAGGTGAAATAAATTATTTAAGCCCTACGATTCAAAACGAAATTATTAGTTTGCTCGGTACTAACGTTAGGAACAGTATTATCTCAGAAATTAAAAAAGCTCCATTTCTGACAATAATTCTGGATACAACACAAGACTTGTCAAAAATTGACCAACTATCTGTAGTTTTTCGATATATCTCGGTTACAGAAAATGATGATAATGTGCCTAAAGAAATAAAAATCTGTGAGTCCTTTTTAGGATTCATAGCAGTAACCGATTGCAGTGCTGCAGGTCTGAAAACTGTCATTTTAAATTTGACTAAAGAATATGGAATTGATTTGACTAAATGTAGAGGACAGGGATACGATGGAGCAAATGTTATGTCGGGTGTGTATGGAGGATTACAAACCCTAATAAAAGAGCATGCTCCAAATGCCGATTATGTTCATTGTGCTGCGCACGCTGTAAACTTGGTTTTGAACGATGCTGCGAGACATGTTCGTGAAGTAAGGACTTTTTTCGATAATTTAGAAAAATATATATACTTTTTTTGGCAATAGTATAAAACGCTGGGCTATGCTAAGTGACGATTCATCTGAAAAATATTTGATTACCCTTAAAAAGGTATGTCCTACCAGATGGTCTTCTAGGAACGACGCTTTATTAGCAGTAAAGAATTTTTTTTTACTAATCATGAAAACTTTGTACAAATAAAAAAGATGAACGTGAAGAATGTAAAAGTATAATTAATATTTTAGAGAGTTTTGATTTCTTAGTGCTCGTTACATTTTTTTCTTCACTATTTGAAATTATTAATCCTGTTTCTAAAGCTCTACAGCATGATAATAATGACTTACAGAAATCTAGTATTTTATTAAGTAATCTTTTAAATAGACTGTGCCAATTAAGAAATCAGAATTCATTTAATAGTTTGCTAAATGAATCCAAAGATTTAGCAAAAAAGTGGGGGTAACAACTGTTTTTAAAAACAGTAGGCGAAAGATAACGAAGCGTTTTTTTGATGAGTTATCACAAGATGAGAGAATTTCCGACCCGGAATCCTATTTCAAAGTCAATGTATACTATTGCTGTTTAGATATATTAATTTCTCAAACTAAAGAAAGATTTCAGAGCCTTTGCAACCTGAGTAGTATATTCGAAATATTACAACCGGAGAAACTCCTATCTTCTTCAAGCGAAGAGATATTAAACGCTTCCGGAAAACTGTCTGCTAAATACAGTAAAGACATCTCACTTAATCTTTGTGACCAATTAAAGGCTCTAAAAACATGCTTAAATTCTGAAATAAAAAAAAATTATTCCATTAAAGAACTCATTGAATTATTGCTAGTAAAATTCAATAGTCTTGCATCCAGTTTTCCCGAGGTAATCACAGCATGCTTTTTATTCTTGACCCTTCCAGTTACAACCGCAACGGCAGAAAGAAGTTTTTCAAAATTCAAACTAATAAAAAATTACTTAAGAACTTCGATGGGACAAGAACGGCTGTCAGACATCTCACTATTGTCCATAGAGGCAGAAACTTTAGAAAAACTAAAATCATCATCAGCCATAAATGATTTAATAAATCAGTTTGCCGATAAAAAGGCAAGGAGAGTGAATATTTAAAATTCGATTTTTATTTGTAAAATGGGTAAATTATGTGATAAATAAATATTACTTCTCACAATATTTTTTTTCTTTTGTGAAAAATCTTTACCTCCATATAAGGGCCTCCAAAAAAAATTTTATACGGGGCCCCGACAAGGCACGCTACGCCACTGAATTTTAGGCGCGTTATGCGCCCGGTTTATATAAATGAAACCATGTTCACTAGTAGAATATGTGTGTATTTGTTTCCTCACACAGTACACATAATATAACAAAGGAAATACGGAGAACACCAGTTGGTAAATATGGAATAGAGCTTATCGTTATTACCGGTGTAACTTAAATACTTTTTCTGAGCTTTACGTTCCGATTCAAATGCTCGTTCTAGGCATGGGTTCGATATATCAAAACGTAACTTATATCGGATATGTGTTTAATAACATACCATATCGATATCTAAATATACATAACCGTTTTCACAAAAACTTCATCCAGCTGTGGCTTATCCAAAGCGCAACAACGAGAACGAACTACGAATAATGTCGAATAAGTAATAACGAACAAAACGCAAACTTCACATAACGAGCGATATGACATCGACGGTTTTTATTCGCTTTGTCTCTGTCTTACCATTCAATGTTTTACTGGCGTAAAAGTGATGAAGCGAATATTACGTAACTTCGGCTAGTGATTGGTTATTTGGTTAATAATAGTGCGTGCGTAATATCTATATCCTAACGCGCTAGCAATAAGGTCTAGTTTCTATTTATTTAGTTACAACAAATATTCCATAAGTTAGCAACTTTCCGGCGGCTACTCGATATCAGGGAGACATTCATTATTTAAACTAACTAGTTTCGTTCGTTTCAGTTACTTGTGCAAATCGTACTACTGATATCGATATCTGAAAACGGTTTTCGATATCGATATGAAAACTGAATATCGGTTACATATCCGTTAGCAACTAAATACGAAAACGCCCATGTCTAGCTCGTTCTACTAGTCCAAACTCCAAACTTTTCAACCATAGACCTCTCGTCTATGAACATAAATAGTGTTGTCACCAAACTAAGGAAGAGTGGGAACCATAGGTATTAGTTTGGTTCGCCACATAATGTTCATTATAAAAGTAATTATATATTACATAATATTAAAGAATTAATATTTAATTACTTACAAAAAGGTGTTGAAATCTTCTTTATGTGGGTCACATAAAGGTATAACAGGAAATGAAGTAGCTGATAGGACTGCAAATGAAGGGATTAATCCATTAGACGTTAGGCCCACGTTTACAATTCCATTTACTGATTGTTACTCTGGAATAAGATTAGATATATGTGCTTTCTGGAATAGTTTTTGGAAGAAAGATCAAGAAACTAAAGGTAGATGGTACGGAAGTATTCAAGAAGAGATACCTTCTAAGCCGTGGTATTCTAAATTGAGTGCAGCCAGTCGTGACTTCATAACGACAATGAATAGACTTCGCTTTTGCCATTCTAAAACACCTGCTCATTTATCAAGATTGGGTGCGCCAAAGTTCACCTAAATTTTCAACTCCGATAATTGGAAATCCGAAAATGTTCTTCCTAACATTTTTCATCCTAACAATCACAATTCCTAACTACTCTGTCTCTAATGTTCATAATTCCGAAGCATTCAACTTCATAATTTCAGTAGCAATAAACATCTATTTATTATACTTTTATTTGTTTCCCTATATTTTCTCAACATAACCATCTTTTATAGTATTATTCAAAGTCATAACTTTTTTGTTTAGATTTCTTTTTATTCATAATAATTATTATATACATTAATTTTGCAAACTTTATTTTCACATAACTTATATAACGTTTAACAATAATAGTACCATGGTACAAGTAGTTAAATACCTACATGTTGTCTTAAACTCATTTCAATTAAATTAGTTTAATATTAGCGGCTATAGCTTTCAAATAATTACTTTTATTGGTGTATTTTGCTTTAAAATTCAATATATATTTAATTCTATTAGATTTGTCATTGTATTTTCTTTTCTTGGCGGCAGGGGGAGCCCCGTTAAGATGTTTTTGGATTTCTGCAGCCTGATGTTGTAATTCTAGAATAATTTTCTTAGATAACAAATAAAATTCTGCGTGGTGCTGATCTACGAACTGTTGAAAACGATTATGCCATGATTCAGCACTATTTTGAGTACGTGGTACGTTTTCCTCGTTTAAAACATACGTGCTCCATAACCATGGTTCATATTTAGGTGGTGAAGAACTGGTACCCCATATATAATTTTCACCAAACCATTCTGCTATCACTTTTGCTTCGGGAGAGATATTTTGCTGCCATTCATCAAAATATGTGGGAATTTCTTCTGCTGGTAGGTATGCAAGTGCTAAAATGCATTTGATTTCTGATGAAAACGATTCGCTTGATCCATATAGTTTTTGGAAACCTCGACTTTGCACTTGTCTATATAAAATTTGGCCCAAGTGAAAATAACAACCCTTTAACACTGCGTTTTCAAAATTATACTTGGCACTTAACTGTGACGCCTTTTCGAAATCCATTAAAATGTATTTTGGCGATAAAATCAAATTTAATGATTGACAATAGGTACTCGATCAAAGATGAGAACAATTTGTCGTACCGTGAAACCTGCTTACTTTGCCACTTTTTCATGTATCAAAAAGTTTGATTCGCTTTAAAAACAAAAAATTATATGAATACATTATGAGTAACCTACTCCTAGACGTAGTAAATTTCATGGAAATTTATATTATTACCAAATATCTATTTTATTTTTGTAAATTAAAATATTTTGAGCTTAAAAACAAATATGGCAAAGTCAACTGTCACTTCTGGTAAATTTGCCATAGGATAATTAAAATGAAATTTTTGGTGTTTATGAGGTTAAAAAATTTACTTATTTGTGCTCTTCCTATATCCTGTAAAATAAAAGTAAAAACTTTATATTATTTAGCACTGGCAATTCAACTCTCTAAGAAGTTGGCAAATTCACCAACCTTTCCAAAAATTTTCATACTAAAAAGAAGTTAGGGTTAGGGTTGTCTAATACAAATATTTTCATTAGGTAACAATTTTTTTTTATAAAAGTAAAAAACATGATAACTTTTAGTGAGAACAACACGCACTATTAATCTTCGTGACTATTTATTTAATTATATTAATAAATAAAATTATAATTATATCTAATTAATTTCAGAACTTGAACTGTTTTACATAATAAAACAAAAAAAAAACCATTATCACGTACCAAAGTACGACTTTTAATTTTTTAAATAGTTAGAAAAAGCAACATGTAAACAATAATATTTCAAAACATCGAACATAGCTTAACATAATCAGTCCCTAATGTTCCCATGGCAGTCAGAGATATAAATATGTACCTGTAACAAATCACCGACTTCATAAATTATTCATAAAGGAAATTTTTAATACATAACAATATAAAATATTAAAAAATAACAATGGAAAGCTTCAACCCATTTAATACTTAGGATTACTTAAATTTAATCAAAATATTCCTAAGAAATGTTGTGGCAGCCCTAACCTCCAACAAAACATGGCATAGTCACCATCACGGACGTTGTGATTGGGGTTGTTGAATTTACCAACACCAATTGCGAACTCTACGTAGCTTGAAGCACGGTAAATCAGCTTTTATTTAGCTAAAGAACATTATGCTAACATAATATCAAAAGATTACTTACGTAGACAATGCTTTTCCCGTTTATTTTTGTAAAAGTTCCGGAGTACAAAGTTTTACGACACCAACACCATGCCCTGGTAACTTAGAACATTGTTTTAAAATGGTGAACAGTGCCATCTATCCCGAATACCGCGGACTTTTAATTGCAGTGTTACCACTTTTTAGGGTTCCGTACCTCTAAAGGAAAAAACGGAACCCTTATAAGATCACTTTGTTGTCCGTCCGTCCGTCCGTCCGTCCGTCCGTCCGTCTGTCAAGACCGTTTTTCTCAGGAACGCGTGGAGGTATCAAACTGAAATTTCCCTGGAAGCTGTAGAAAAATCAACCTTCTAAGTCAACGCTATCAAAAGATACAGCCATTTAGGCCGCAAAATTCCGCAAATTTTCGAAACTCGCACGGGAATCAAAACCTACAGGGTACTTCCCGTGAACTTAGAATCTTGAAATTTTGTACGAAGTCACGTCTTATAGTACAGATATAGGAAAAATTACGAAAACCGAAATTTTTTAGTTTCGTCATATAAAAAAAAATATTTTTGACAATTTTGAACTTTTACTTATATACCCACAGGTTTGTACGGAACCCTCGGTGCGCGAGTCCAACTCGCACTTGACCGGTTTTTCCTCTTAAAAGATTTGGTGTTGTACTCGGATTTCAATTTTTTCTATTTTTCATTAATTAGTCCACAGGGTTAGGGGCACAAATAAAAAATATTTGAAAACCTAGTGTAATTTATTTTCAAAATATTTTATTTAAAAAATGTATTTTATGTGATACTTATAATAATGATGATAGAATAAGAGTAAGTAGTTTACGGATACTAAACGTTAGCAACACTAAGTGTTAACGTCACAAGATTTTTTCCACTGGTGTGTTTACCTACATGCTCGTGCGCATTTTCCTTGTAATTTTTTGGTGTTTTTGTATTATTACGTTGAGTTGACCTTTAGTTCCACCGTATATTTCAGAAATACTGAAATTCCAGCATAGGCTGTACTTTGTGAAAGTGTTTGTGACATACATGTGTAGATAGGCCCTGGTGTAACGAAGTCAGCAATGTCCTCACTGGCAAAAGATATTATAATTTTTGTAATGCAAGTGACAAAACTGACTCCATCTTCCTACGGGCTCGAGTCGTTCGAGAACAGTACAATAAAACAAGGGGTGCGAAACGACAGAGGCAAACAGCAGTAGAAATAAATGTTTAATAAATAAATTAATTCAATAATATGTTTTTTATTCTTATTTTCCCCATTACCCAAGGTACCTAACTTGTGTATCTAAAAACATCGATAAAATTATGGTTAATGACGTTAAGCATATTTATATCTATGTTTTTCGATACACAATTTAAGTATTGAACAAAAGAAATTTAAATAAAACAGCAATTCATTCGTAACATACATACCTATATACGCACCTACCTCTAAGGATAGATATTTAGTTCATGGCGTCACGTTCAGAGGGCGCTGGTCGCTAACTAAACCCGAAAACGTCAGTTGCCAGTCTATCTCAGTATATATTAGTCTATGACCAACACTCGAAAAAAGTAACCGCCAAAAATGACATCTAAAAAATAAGTTGGCTTGCCACATCTCATTCAGTGTTGCCATTTAACTAATACATTTTACTATAAAGGCATCCATACATCACAAAAAAGTATTACTAAGACGTTATTAGGTTGTTTCTCACAGAAGTTGGCTATGGCAAACTTGGCAACCGTTGGCAAAGTTAGCAGGTTTCACGGTATGTGCTTTTGTCTTTATTTGTACACAATGCTATAACTAAAGGAAACGTTTTCGTGTTTATACAGCCGTGTATTGTGTAAACTTGCTGAAATAATTTTGGGGCGACTTTAAATGTTCCGTCCATTATTAAATAAGTGGAAGCACATAAAAAGTAAGAAATTGTTTAGTTGTATATAATACTATTCTCTTTGTTTCATGGCATTTTTCATCAATTAAGATCATATCGTTGTCCAATTGTAGAATATTATGATTTATTTCAAAGTTAATAGTATCAGCTACCTAATTGCGTAATGCATTATTCACAAACGATTCAGATTAATTTGCTTCGTTTCTATCGCAATTTGCTTAAATTTACGAATTTCGAATTGCGAAACTCCAATATCTGTGAAAGCGATTACTATTCTATTAGAGTGAATGATATGTCGGGAAAAATTGGGTATACGGTCTATTTTTCTAACTAAAGCGAATTGCGTAACTAGTTTGACAGCTATCAGTTTGTTTGAAACCAACGAGTAGTCTGTTTCGCAAGCCGAAGGCAACGTACTCGCCGCAATCATTTTTCTTCTTACATTTTAATGGGATTTAATCATTAAATCTCTTAAATTATAACGAAAAAATATAAGTGGTAGTCTTCCTGATAAACTGTGAATGTGATTTTGTGTAAAACCTCAATGTTATATCAGTATTGTGGTATTTTGAATAGCGAAGCAACGAGGTGATTATACAGAGATAATTGCAATCGTTTTCTTCTGTTACGTGTGCTTACAACCTAAAATAAAGATTCCTACTAAGAGAACCTACCTAGATGATATTTCAGAAACGAGATACTTACCTATTTTGGTGGCGTTTTAACGAAATACAAATTCGTAGGTACCTCGTATCGTAAACTTATCATAATGTCACCAACTTAGCAAGCCAGTCGAGCATTTACGAATTGTAATTAGAAAACCTAAAAAGCGATCAATTTAAACAGGAAGAACAAAAGAAGCACACATTGAAGAAGCAGTTTATGTCAATGTATTACCTATCTAAAGACTTCTATGAACTAGCTACACACACCATATAATTATACAGACTTATTTCCACATCATTGTCTGTTCAAGGTAATATCAATACCTATTATTTCCTTTAAAAGAACCTATTGAATATGCCTAAATATTGTATCTACACATATTGTTTGTTGTCAATACAAAATATAGATAAGGCAATGCATAATTACTTTAAGCAAAGTAGGTAGGTAGGTACTTTCCCGTCAGTGTCGTAGGAGGCGACTCGGGGACTTACTAAGAATGGGTAGCAGTGTTCTCCATGCATTTTACCACCATACTGCGATTGCCAACCCGCTTGCCAAGTGTGGCGATTATAGCAAACCCCCCAAATTGGGGGAGGCCCATGTCCAGCAGTTGACGTCTTTCGGCTGAAATGATGATGATGGCCTACTAGGTACCTTAAATATTTTTCAACTAATTATTGTGAATAATAAGTTAGTAAGAATATCCAATTCAATTATTCTGTCTGTGGATTACAGTCCCTTTGCAACGTGTGTGAAGATTTTCAATCATACAATATTATTCTTTACATTCGGTGGAAATCCACAAAATAAGCATTGTACTCTACTTGCATCAGACTATGGTAGTATTGAACATTGTTTTCTAAACATTGAAAAACCATAATATTTATTTGTTATGTTTATTATGTGGAGGCCTACAAAAAATATTTCTCATTGAATTGGTTTTGCTTGATATTAACACACAATGTATAGGTATATAGTTAAATAATATGTCCATCAATTTTTCTATTTATTATTAAAAAAATGACTTGCCTATGAAGTACCTAAATAAAGATAATTTATACTTTTTAGTCAAGTACCTATGGTCCATCCATCAATAGAATTGTAGGCATATAATTACTGTTTATCTAATATGTAGCAGAATATTGTAGTTTTGTAAAGTACATCAGTAGATTGTGGATTGAAGCGTTTAAGGGAGAGGCCTATTAAAGACTGGATGAGTAATGGATGATGGAAAATAATGAGGATGTACTTAAATTATTTTTTTATCTTTCAGGTGGCTCAACTATACTATAAACAGGAAAAATTTAAACTTTCTCTCAGCAACATTACCAAGCTGTATTAAATTATAAATGATGACTTCCACAGGAAAACAGTAGCCCAAATTTGCCAAATTCCACTAATCTATAGAATATACTTGTTTGAATTTCTTTTTGCCTCATAGCCAACAAATTCATGTCAAATGTGAACAAATGCTATAGTCAGAAGGGTGAAATGATATAAATAAAGCAGTTATGTTAACCATTATTTTATTTGTTTTTAATTTACCTTTATGTACCAAATAAATGACAATTCAGATAAACACTGCTATTTTCTAAATAGTATCACTGTAATGATCAATAACTTGTCTTTTTTTAAACTTAATCAATGCTATATGTATTTCAACATTTAACAGTTATTTTAGTTCATAATTAAAACACTTTGTAAGTATTAAAGTTTACACCAATATCAATTAACACGAGTACATATTAAGTATATTGCTGTTGAGCAAAACTAGTCAGCAGTTTTCTTAAATAGGTAAAATTAGTATGTTCATAACAATCTTCAGTTTCTACTTTTGCACTTGAGCAGCTTGATAACTGAAGTAGTTGCAGTAGCAGTAACAGTGATGTCAGAAGTAGCCGAAACAAATGGCAACAGCCAACATCATTCATGCTGCTTTCATGTCTATGTCTATGCAGGGGAAGTGTTCCGGGGACTCCTGCAATTTTAAAACAAAAACAAATTATTTTCTGCTCAATTAAAGTAGGTACTTAATTATGGGCCAAACTAGGCAATATTTAGTAGGCCGTCATCAACCTATGGCTATTGCTTTATTTAACATGGCACGAAACTAGAACTGTAAAAAATAGGGACATATGAAATTTATGATGTGATTACATTTATGTATAAAGTTCGCCCAAAGAAAAATTCATTCATAATTATATGAGTTGCTGATTGATACTTAACTGTGTTAAAAGCTCACCTTCAATGATTAATACAAAAGCTTGGTTTTCAATGTCCTGCGTTGCCACCAAATTCTTTGAGGTAAAACCCTCATAGGTCAATATTAGATTGAAGTTAGTAGCTCTAGCATCGTCTGCGAAAATGTTATAATAATTAACGTTATGTTGTTGGTTGTAATTGGTTATTATAGTTTGTAATTTAGTATCTGCTGCTTATGTAGATGCTGATAGAATTACATACATACAACCCCTAAGACGACCCACTGACCAAAATATCAAATAACAACATCTCAGTTGTTAGAATGTGAGGTCGACAGACAATCATTATTACCGAAATAATTAGTTAACCTAAGAAAGTTACAATCACTAGACACGAAATTCCTGTTTATATTGGCTTACTTACAGCACTACAGCTGATACTGAATTATGGGTCACTGGTTCGTCCTTTTCGCTATTGAGAAACACAGCTTAAGACGTAGTGCAGCCAGTACAAAACGAAGACAGAGCCCTATTCCTTGCCATTTGCCAATTACGTGTTCTGTGCAGAAACCACAAAAATAATCCGATAGGTACTGTTTATCATAGGCCCATGTCTTTGTATGCGAATAGTAAATATAATTTAGTTTATTGAAAAACATAATACAACTAATTTAAAACAAAATTCAAGACAAACAAAAACATTTCATAGTTTTTTTATTTGTTACAATGTTGCCAACTTTTTCCCGACTCCACTTAATCGCAATTTTTAATTTTATTTAAATTCCTATTGCTGACGTTCTGTCGTCCTTTTTGAGGTCCATTTGAAGATTTGAAAATGAAAGTAAAACTTAAAATGTCACAATCAGTCATATTTTTTCATATCATCGTCACGTACTTTATAGATTACTAGCTTTTGCTCGCGGCTCCGCCAGCGTAGATGTCGGTTATCGCGTATAAAAGTAGCCTGTGTCCTTCTCCATATCCCAGAATATATCTCTGCCGAATTTCATGACGATCAGTTCAGCGGTTTAGGCGTGAAAGCGTGACAGAAAGAGTTACTTTCGCATTTATAATATTGAGTAGGGATCACAAAATAGTTACCGAAAAAGTAAGTGGAGATGTATGGATGATTGTTAGATACACAATAATAAGGCTTGACTTTATATTTTGGAAGCATGTTTCCATGGGATTTATTTGGTCGAAATTACACTGTTTTCGATCTCGACACGGGCACAGCCTCTGTGTGACTTCACTATATTCGTCATGCTGAACAGTCTTTTCATATTAGCGTTTGAATCCAAAATGATTTCGGTATTTTAAAGATATAATGGGAAAATTACTATCACAGGTTTCATGCAAACAGTAAAAAAACATGCCATCATCGTGTTATTATAATAACAGATTTCCACAAACTAAATTAGACTAATCAAAACAAAACGAACAGCCGCTAAAGCAAAATTTAATCTGCTAGTTGGGGTGTCCAAACCCCCAGTTTTAGGAGTTATCCCAATAAGTTGACAACACTGCTTTTCTACGATTTTTTCATGGACTACAGATAAATAAAACGTGAACATTATAACGTTTCGTTGCTTTTTTCAATTATGGCAGTTTTTGGTAGAAAGTGTTTTATAAATTGGTTTTACGTTTTTTAGGGAATCATTGTATATTTTCATTTGAAGCAATAGTAGACCACCAGTTGTAATTAAAACAATATTAATTTATAGTAATATTATTCGGAAGCGAATAGTTCATATGTTATGAAACAAAACGCGCAAACGTAATAGATTGGGCAAGATTTTATTAACATCCATATACAATTCTACGGAATTTGATTTAATTTAATTTCACAATTCCGATTTTAGAACACGATTACGAAGGGAGTTTGCTTAGTTTCGGAATCGTCATCAGAAAGTTAATACGTTACGCAATTAGGCTGCGTTCTGTAATTTTTTCTTTTTTGTTTCTTTGACGATATATTACTTGTCTCAAGTTCAAGTTTGTTGGCATATTAGCACGTACACTTGAGGAAGTGCTTGCTTCGCACTCACTAATTATATGAATTGGTTTCTTGTTTTTATTAATTAAAGCGTCTTCTTTAATTTTATTTATAGCGGTGTGTGCCTGCAAAGATATCCATAGGTTAGGTTAGGTTAGAACCAGGGACTTGAAAACGAAATAAATTTTGTTCCGTTACCCTTAATGTTCTCATATAACGTTTCAAAATTTGTAGCGATACTAAGATCTAAAAATATAAATAACGTTACTAAAAAAAACGTTATAGAAAATCATTTTCGTGGAACAAAATTATTAGTAACGTTATAGGTATCAGTAACATTATGCTTATCCGCTTGTAATAACGTTACAGGTGAAACGTTACAGGTTAATTACTAACGTTATTCTTAAGAACTTTTCCCGCTGGCCATCGCTCCGTCGCCCGCGCGCCCCGCCCCTGGCACAAGCCACTGCCGTATCGTTCGAGAGTGCATATTTTTTCCGACAGTGTTGTTTGTTGTAATTGTGAATGATTCGTTGTGATGATCTGCCTACTTTTATATTCATGTGATTGTGTCAAATTTAACTTTTTCTTATTATGTATATGTCGCATCCGGTCATTAGTACGGACACGAAACGAATCGCAAGCGCGCCACTAGCGACATAACGTATTCTACCCACACCAACTGACAGCGCGCTTCTACAGAGTCGTGATGTTTTAAGCCGACGGCGAGGAGGACATTCAGAGTCTGATCGCATCGGAGTTAAGACGTCGCGGAACTGTACCCGATTCGTTGTGCCCAGTTATTATAATTAGTAATTTGTGATTTTAATAAAAGCAGTATAACGTACCCAGTGTTTTTCATTGCACGAAACCCATCTTCTGCCCACATGATGTCTGAATCTAACGGAATAAATCCTGACGATCCTACATCAGAAGTGGTATCAAATCGTGCTAATGAGATCACACGCGGGAACATCGACAATAACAATCAGTGGCGGTTACTTTTTGAAATACAAAACGAACAAATGCGCGCGCTGATACAAACTCTTAAATCTCAGCCAGTGAATAACAAGTTGGTGTTGCCGGAATTCGACCCCGATAAACCCGAGTCCGATGCGCGATCATGGTGCGCCACTGCTGACTTGTGTTTCGATGGGAATGCAGTGGAAGGAAGCCAACTTATTTTAACATTAAGCAAGGCGATGAGGGGCTCCGCATCAACATGGCTGTCGCAGATAACCTATCCAGGTATGACGTGGGACCAGTTTAAAGAACTCTTCAAGGCCAGATTCATGTGTGTTGAAACTTCTGCGGCTACCCTCATTAACCTGAGTAATGAAAAACCAAAGGATAATGAGACTTACGCCGCCTTTGCTAGTCGTCTTATGACGTTTTTGTTAAACCGTTGGAAGGATCTGAGTGTTGAACAGATTGCTGCTTCGACTGTAATCGCTCACTTGGCGCAAATCGATACACGCTTACAACGTCTCGCTTTTACCACGGCGATTACAACGCGTCATAAGTTGCAGCAAGAGCTTCAAGCCTTCTCCTACCTGAAGAGGAGAGCCCCTACAGATACGTGTACTGACACCGGGAACGAGAAACGTCTGAAGTTTTCGTCACTACCGCCAATCAAGTGTCACGCATGTGGCAAGCTTGGACATAAACAAGCGGATTGTCGCACGAAGAAGAACGACGTCACGAAGCCGTTGCCTGTGCCACCTGCTACCGGTGCCGCGCAGCGACAACAATCCAGCAGCAGCTCACTGGTGTGCTTCCAGTGCGGCACACCGGGCCACATCGCCAGTCGCTGCACAGCGGGGGGGTCCAGCGCTGCTGTACCGGTGGAAAAACGAGTCGACCTTTGCATTGTCGAGCCACCATCAGGAACATTGAAGCATTTTGGTGAGTGTTTCAAATTTGATTTTGATTTCGGTGCTGAATGTTCTTTGATGAAAGAGAGTATAGCTTGTAAGTTTAGAGGCAGGAGATTAAATGATGTAGTTAGTGTCTTTGGTTGGTATAGGCAAGAAAAATGATAATAGTACTATGCAATTGCTGTGTTAAGTAGAAATCAACGATTTCGCTACGGAGATTCTATTCCACGTTTTGCCTGATATGTACCTACTTGCGTAGTAACATTCTTTTAGGTCGAGAGATTTTGAATAACGGTTTTTGTGTGAGTTTGACTGCAACTGAATTAATTTTGACTACAGAGAGAACTATAAACGTGTGTAACTCTATTCCGAGCAAGGCAATATAAAGAATAATTTTGATAAAGTTGATACTGATTTACCATTTGAGGGAAGAAGTGACCTTGTAAAAATCTTGGAATTTTACTCTGATTTTTTTATAAACGGTTTTCTAACCACACGTGTTATCACTGGTTCGTTGGGGGTCAGATTGATCGACCCTAATCGTACAGTGCAAAGACGTCCTTACAGACTGTCTCCGGACGAACGTCAAATCATGCGCGATAGAGAAATCATAACGAATTGTTGCAAGCTAAAGTAATAAGACCCAGTAGTTCGCCGTTTGCTTTGATGCCCGAGGGCCAAGTACAAATTGAGATTGTAGACGAAATAGATGGTGAATTGGCATCACCTTAGTTTATGTGAACAGGTTCTCGGTTCAGTGGGTCGGAGACTATACCAGAGTATCGTAGCCGTAGCCCGTTGGAAATCGGTGTCTGCTCAATGAGTAGTCCGTGGGTACGCGGTAGGCGGTAGCTCTGGGTGGTATAGTCGGGTTTTGCCTAGAAGCAAAGACCATAGAGTCAAGGGTTGACTCGGTATTCCCGTGGGGAAAATAGTGTGTGTTATTGACCATGAATGAGATACCTGATTTTGTTTTCTTTGATTAATGTAATGTGCTTGGTCTCGGTAATCTCGAAACTAGATAGTTAAAATTCGTAGTTTAGCCTAGTTTTTTTGTTTCTAATTTGATTACTTATTGCAAATTGCTTGTGTAAAAAACAGATTTCAAAGAATCTAGTCCGTTTTAACTATCTCATTAGTCTTCATATGAGTCAGGATTGGACGAACAGAAACTGTGCCAGAATTTTGTATTTTCCAGATTGACAACACACGAGGACGTGTGCATCGCAGAATGGCCGTGTCGCATCCGGTCATTAGTACGGACACGAAACGAATCGCAAGCGCGCCACTAGCGACATAACGTATTCTACCCACACCAACTGACAGCGCGCTTCTACAGAGTCGTGATGTTTTAAGCCGACGGCGAGGAGGACATTCAGAGTCTGATCGCATCGGAGTTAAGACGTCGCGGAACTGTACCCGATTCGTTGTGCCCAGTTATTATAATTAGTAATTTGTGATTTTAATAAAAGCAGTATAACGTACCCAGTGTTTTTCATTGCACGAAACCCATCTTCTGCCCACATGATGTCTGAATCTAACGGAATAAATCCTGACGATCCTACATATACATCTCATCGGCGCGTAACCTATCATTTTAATTATTTAATAATGAATACATTGTTAATTTTGTCTCATTGATCCTATGGTCTGTGGATATTTAAAAGTTTTACCCCGTTTACATTCAGCCCATTTCCACGGCAACTAGCAAGGAACAGGTCGCTTCTCATTTATTACTAGGTACTCGGCAATATTCGGCCATTCTATTAGTACTCGTTATCGGCCGAATAAGTGGGTTTGACTATCGAGGTACTCGTTACTTACGGGCGTTTAGTTGGGGTAAAAATATTATACATTATTAAATTATTTTATTTCTGTAAGTAGGTTTGTGCAAACACTTTTACAAGTCAGTCATATTTTTTTTTAAAACTGGATGAAGTCTCCTATCTGACTACTCTGAGAAGAAAGGCCGAAACAAACTCAGAGGTCACAGTCTCTTTTAAAGTCCAGACATAATCTTGGTCATATCATGTAGATTGGTGTCTGAAATGGTCTATTGAGAAAAGAACCAAACAGATCGAGTGGACCTCGCGGTCCAATCAGTGCACGCATTTATCAGAAATCATGCAGCTCAACTCAGAACTTGAGGACTCAACGATTTGATGAACAATACCAACGAAAGGACATTTGGGTAGGCCGCATAAAGTACTCAAACTGCCAGATTAACAATAAAAACGAACTGAGAAAGAGATGAAACACAAAAACAAAACAATTCCTATACAATCTTGGAATTAAAGTAAAAGTAAAGTATAAGTATATAATAGCTGTAAATTGAGCAATATGCAGCAATTCCAAGATTGTACAGAAATTGCCAAGAATTCGCAATTTAGTGGCTCATGTAAGCCAACTGTTAGAGCACCGTAAGTCAATACGGTAAGAAATTCTTCTTTCTTCAGAACTTGAAGAGCTCAACGATTTGACGAACAATACCAAAGAAAGCCATCCGCACGATGAGGCCTACCCTCCGACCTACGCAGTTCCAAACTGCTCTAGGATCCGAAAAGTTCCAACTGGAACTTCAAAATCGAGTCGCCCTGCTGGAAACCTCAGGCACTGTTGACGAAAAAGCCGACGAGGTGATCAAAGCACTACGTGACATCTCCCGCAGACTTTTCTCGCCGCAGTGAAAAATTAAGGTGTTCAAACTTTCCTCGGAGACTCTTGGACTTATGAGGGAAAGACGAGAATTGCCATCCACGCAGCCGTCTTCGTCAGAAAAGAGGGCCTTAAACCTCAAAATACGAAAGCTGACGCGACGCGACCTTCAGTGCTCCAACACCCACGACATTAAGGTCGCGATTGAGCAAAACCGAGGGTCGAAAGTGTTCGCTCAGTAATTACGGAGGTCCCATCTGACGCAACTAAGAACTGCGGATGGCAGAATCGTGACTTCAAAGTCCGAGATACTCGAGGAAGTTGAGGATTTTTACGGACGGCAAAACCAGCGGAACATAGTGCAGGTGACCACCGAGCCGAAATAACGCGCCACTACACGGAGGAAATCCCAGATATCGACCAGTGCGAGGTTAGGACGGCTTTCGAGCTGCTTAAGAACAACTAGGCACCGGGTGATGACGGAATAACGACAGAGCTCCTTAGCTAGCGAGTCTCTTCAACTCCTTCATCCAAGAGGGTACAACACCCGAGGTGTGGAGCAGAGGTGCGGTGATTCTGTTCTTCAAAAAAGGTGACAAAACCTTGCTGAAGAACTATAGACCCATCTCACTTCCGAGCTACGTTTACAAGTTGTTCTCAAGGGTCGTCACGAATCGTCTCGCCAGAAAACTTGACGAGTTCCAGCCGCCAGAACAAGCCGGTTTTCAAAAAGACTTCAGTACCGTAGACTACATCCATACTGTTCGGAAAATTGTAGACTGAAGAGTACAACCAACCGCTGTGTATGGCTCGTGGACAGCGAGAAATCCTTCGACTCCATCGAAATATGGGCAGTTCTGGCCTCTCTGCAACGATGTCAAATTGACTTGCGCCATATCGAGGTGTTGAGATGTTTGTATGACGCTGCCACGATGACTGTCCAGATCCAGGCTAAGGAAACAATTCCCATCCAACCGCTCAGAGGGGTGCGACAGGAGGATGTAATATCTCAGAAACTAGTCACCAACGCGTTGGAGGACATCTTTAAGACGTTGGACTGGACTAGACAGGGTATCACTATTAACGGCAAATACATCTCACACCTTCGGTTTGCCGATGACATCGTCATAATGGCAGAGACACTGGAACAGTTAGACCAGATGCTGCACAGCCTAAGTGGAGCTTCTCGGCGGGTTGGCCTCGGCATGAATTTGGACAAGACGAAAGTCATGTGCAATTCTCACGTCTTGCCGAGTCCGAGAAGCGACCCTTCAATGTGGATTCACATTGAAGGGTCGCTTCTCGAAGTTGTGAAGGAGTATGTTTACCTAGGGCAAGACATCCAGCAAGGTAGACACAACTTTGAGAAAGAAGCCGACAGATCCAGTTGGATTGGGCAGCGTTTGGGAAACGACGTCAAGTCTTTTCGTCGCCTATTCCGCAATGCTTGAAGACTAATGTCTTCAACCAGTGCATCCTGCCCGTGATGACATACGGTGCCGAAACGTGGACACTGACAGCTGGGCTGATCCACAAATGTAAGGCCGCTCAGCGCGCTATGGAGCGGGCTATGCTCGGAGTTTCTTTGAAGGATAAAATCAGGAATGAATTTATCCGGAAAAGTACCCGAATACCGACATAGCTTGTAGAGTGATCAAGCTGAGGTGGCAGTTGGCTGGCCATGTTTGTCGAAGGACCGATGGATGGTGGAGCAGACGATTTCTGGAATGGAGACCGCGTATCGGCAAACGTAGTGTGGGACGCCCCCCAGCTAGATGGACCGATGACCTTAAAAGGTGGCTGGGATATACTGGATGCGGAAGGCGGAAGACAGAGTGTTGTGGTGCAGTCTGGGAGAGGCCTATGTCCAACAGTGGACTGCGATAGGCTGAGTTAATTGACCAAAGAGAGGACATTTGGGTAGGCCGCATAAAGTACTCAAACTGCCAGATTAACATTAAAAACTAACTGAGAAAGAGATGAAACACAAAAACAAAACAATTTCTATACAATCTTGAAATTGCTGTAAATTAGGCACCCAGATGCGATAGACAGCAATACCAAGATTGTACAAAAATTGCCAAGAATTTGCAATTTAGTGGGTCGTGTAAGACAATTGTTAGAGCACCGTAAGTCAATTCGGTTAGAATTTCTTCTTTGCTGTTCTTCAAATCTGCTGTGAGTAAACGACTTTGTACTGTATATTAAAAAGAAAAGTATCTATAAGGTTTTGAACAAATAAATTTGTCACAAACGTGTTTATGCGAGCAGTGGTGGCCCAGTGGTAACGGCCGCGACTTACGAGTTGTAGGTCGTGAGTTCAAACCCAGCCAGGCGCTTTACTTTGTGTAAATTATTTCATCACCACTGCTCTCAAACGGTGAAGGAAAACATCGTGAGGAAACCGGCATGTCCTAGAACCAAAAAATTCGAAGACATGTGACATCTACCAACCCGCATTGGGCCCGCGTGGTAGATTACGGCCCACTCCCTCTCATGGAGAGGAGGCCTGTGTCCCAGCAGTGGGAACGTTTATAGGCTGAGTATGTATGTATGTATGTGTTTATGCGAGACAAAACAAACGACATTATTTTTATTTATTTAAATTTTATTCACGAAATGTTACATACAAAAAAATACATGAAACTTCTGAACATGAAAATTTACCTCATTTTGAAATGCGGAAGATTCTATATTATGATGATACCTGTATGTTACTTATATTATATTTGTTGTGTAATTATTATACTATCAACAATTTTTTTTTTGTCAGCTCTTAACGTCTCACTGCTGGGCAAAGGCCTCCCTACGCCCATTGATCGTCGATTATTATTATACGATATTGGCCGAGATAGTACATAGTTTTAGTATTTATTAATTAGTTTATGACATTAAATTTAAGCAATACAATTAGATTTTATTATTATTGAAATTCATAATTTATTACTTTTCTGTTATGTTAATATTAATGTACAAAATATTTTAGACACAATGCGAATTGTTATATGAATAAATAGATAGAGATACTTATCAACATATTCAACCTCCCCACCCACCACGGTAATCCTTAGATGCACGCTATTCGTCATCAACTTGGTCTTTAACATGTTCATTTGAAGTCCGACCTCTAGGCTTGCCGTGCTAAGATCTTCTAGCATCTGAGTCAACTTGGAAACGGAAGATGGTAAAACGGAGATTGGATAATCTCCTATGTGCAACCATAATGCCTAATAAATGCCCCTCTCTGCCCAGCTTGCTGCCAGCTTTCTGAAGATTTCTTCTAGTACGGCCGTGAATAATTTCGGAGACAGCGTACATATTTTTCATTTCGTCGTATTAACTTGAACGTGCAAAGACGAATGACAATGACTGCGTGAATAATACGGGAGCCGAGTAGGCCGTCCGACGACCAGCGGGCTTAGCATGACGCTTTGCATTTCTACGAAGAATAGACAGTGCTTTTTCAATACAAAGCGACATTTCGTTCCTACATTTTTGTTATCGCACCGTAGAAATCCTTCTACAATCTGTAATTTAGTCTTTAGTTTCTAACGATATTTGTCTAGGTCCTTATAAATGTAGACTATTTCAGAAGAATATTTCTTCCCAAACTGTCAAAATCAAACTGCCAACAAAACTTTCTACTCGACGGCGACAAAGTATTCAACGTGTTGTTTTACATCCTCGTCAAATTCAAGGAGATAACTATGCTAAAGATTCTCGACACGAATCAATAATAAAATAAGTAGGTTTTTTTTTTCATTTTTCCAGAAATTGGCATTTGGCATTTTTTGTTTTCGGACACGCATGTTAAAACGCGGCCCGTGTGATACCGCACTGTAACACACAGCGATATAGTCGTGCGACACTGCTTACCGCATACGGAACGGGGCGATTCTGTTCTTTGAAAGAGGTGTTTTCTGAAATACTGTTAAATTTAAATAACGAAAAAAACAAGTATGTATTCATTAGTGAGCAAGCATCGTAATTTTATTTGATTATTTATTTCTTTCATAACAGCCTCCTGAAATTTGACAAGGATGCAAATCAACACGTTGTATACGATTATCTGCAAAATCATGATCCTTTTAGAACGCTTAACTGTGCTAATGAATAGAAAAACATAGCTATCTTATCCTATTGTACATCATTTATTTAATAGTCATGTCTATTCTTCCGTCGACAAATCGGTGCTCGTGCTAAGCCTGCAGGCGAGTGCCTACTGTCGCGCGTGTTTTTATGAAGATATTATGTTGTAGGTATGATAATTTAGTGAGTTTCTTAAATTATAGGGCACACACACTAAAATGTAATTAACAGGCTTAAGGTGATTTATCGAGGTAGGCACTGCAATGCACGCCACTGCTCAAAAAGAACTCGTAAAATTATAACCTGACCTCATTAGATTTATCGCCTTATATTTCGTCATAAAATCTCCAGATCAATGATCTTTTGCGCCGTAATGGTAACTCCGTGCATGTGATATGACAAACAAAACAAATGCCAAGTACTTGATGTGCGCGGGGAACGGCGGCGGTTTGTGAGGGGCGACGTCAAGGTAATATTTCCCATTTCCAAAAGGGGCTGAATGTAAATTATTACCGTGGCGAGAGGTACCGCTTGCTCGCCGGCCGCACGTTGCGACTTGCGAGCAAGTTTAAACCTGTTTTCGCGTCCAATACCTGCGTCAACTAAACCGCAAAGGACATGTATTTGGAAAACACTTACGACAAGCCTTTCGTAATTGTAAACATCACTTTACTGTCGCAGACGATAAAACATCTTTCATCGATCAATAATATTAATAGCAATATAAAATTGTACCTAAGAGTTTTATCAAAACCTGGAACATCACATTTTTCGAGTGTTTGTCGTCGCTTAGTGAAAAATATCTGTAGACAATGTTCTTCTTACGGCCCATGATTTAAGAGAAATTGTCAAAACTCAAACTATACGAATTAAAATCAGATACGAGTTAAGTAATGTAAATAAACACGGCGAAATGATACGTTGCCATACTGCGCTCGGAAAATTGTAGAAGGGATGCGTTGCGTTTGCATCGCCAGCTCGCCGCACCGCACGTAGCCCAAGGTCATGAAGTTTGCAACATCGCGTATCGAAATGAATAACGTTATTATATCGTTATACTAATAACGATATCTTGATAGTATCGTTATTGAACAATGTAAGATTTCGTTCCGTTTGTCTGTATCGTTATTTCCAAGGAGTGAATTTTGTTACGATACTAGTGGAACGGTACAAATTATCGGTACTGGAACTACGCGTAACGTTATTTTGAGAAACGTTTCAAGTCCCTGGTTAGAACTGTGACCAACTATGCGCGAGCCTAGCGAGCGAAGCGAGCGGTGCCGCGGCAGCGGCCGGCGAGCGCTACATCGAAATTGGTCGCGAAATTTTTCTAAGTATTTTTTTTATAGTGCCCCCAAGAAACGAATCGTTGCAAAATCGACTCCACGTAGTCTTGTTTGCCCTACCCCTAGAGTGTTATTTAAAATCGCGAAGGCGCGGAGGGGCGAGGCGGCCCGCGAGCTGAGGAGCAGGTGGTTTTAACGCCCGCCGCCGAGGCTGAGGCTACGGTGGTGAGCGTTAAACACATCTGCGACGAGCAGCTCGCGTGGGATCGCCGGAGCCCCACAGCGCTGGAGCCGTGACAGAAACCATGCCTGCTGCATGTTGCATGCTGCATGCTTGCTTGCATGCTTGCATGCATGGTCATGATCATTATGCGTAAACAAATTTATGCTTTAGAATTTGATTAAGTTATGCGTACATATAATTAGGATAAACAAAATTATGCCATGTTATATTATGTCTAAAGTTTTTATGCAAATGGATAGGGAACCGTTTTGTAATCACAAGAAATAGTTTAAAAACAAACCTTTTCCTTTAAAGCATCTGGTTCATGATTATGTTCTTGGTGCGGACCTTCCAGCAATTTATACTTAATTGACTTCCTTATCGAAAGTAGTGATTAATCTCGCCTTACACTTATACTTTTTGTTGCTTCTTAATTCACACGCCCAATATTGTTTATCCACTGTTATTCGGTTTTTTTCATATATAAATCCATGTACGTCTAATTATAATCCTCCGCGACTGGTTTTAAATGATTTTAAATAAGTTTCCTCCATAATAATAAAGCATTAATACAAACATGCACGTAATAATGATAATACACCGACATGAACTTAGCAATAGACACAACACAGTACGTTATGTAAAGCATACCCCCAAATAATAAATAATCAAACCCTCAAATTAAAACTATAAATATCATCTTCTACCCACATATATTTTTTATAACACTTGGTAAATGTTTCTTTCTGAGTATGAGTGAAAATATTATGGTAATTATGTTTAGGGATAAAAGCGTTATGATAAAAAACAGTAGGAG
This sequence comes from Polymixis flavicincta, assembly GCA_949987655.1. NCBI lineage: Eukaryota > Metazoa > Arthropoda > Insecta > Lepidoptera > Noctuidae > Polymixis > Polymixis flavicincta. Next base: position 22,061,250 of record OX465193.1, on the reverse strand, counting down.
TTTAAATATATTTCACAATGAAAAATTCACGCTCATAATTTTTTACATTAAATAAATAGTATCAGTGTCCAGATTCCACCTTAATATTAAATAAAAACAACTACAATAGTACCGATATGAAAGTAAAAATAAAAAACCCTGTTAAAACGGACCACAAAAATTTACAAAAAATGGAGCAAACATTATCCAATGTGATTTGTGAGAGTGATTAATATGCAGACAAGAGCCAAGACACGACGACAGGCACACCCACCATCTCCGGACTCGTCGCTCAGCTCCGCCTCGCAGCCGCCGGTACGCGCCTCAACCGTGAGCGCCGTGTCACCGGTCGCTGCAGTTGCGTCGAGCTCGAGCGACGAGTTTTTCTCCCCACCGACGTCACCAACACCACAACGGCGGCGAGGAAGAGGACGGCCACCAGCGGGCTTGGGGCCTCGAAGCCAACAGGCCTCGAACAGGGTCCCCGCTGCCGGTGGAAATGTGTCGCGCATGCGATGGACCCAGTCCATGAACGAAAATGTGATGCGCGCATATTATGGGGCTACAGAGGGAGGAATTAACCTTACAGCGTACCGTGTTCGGATGCTCTCTCTGTTTCAGGTGCTTGAACCAGCCGTCAACGTCTCGGCCCAACGATTATCGGATCAGGTGCGCGTCATTCAGCACAATCATAGATTGGATGACGCTACACTTGATCGACTGCGCTCGGAAATGCAGAATAGTTCTGCTAATAACCCTCCTCCACCCCAGAATGTCGTGCATACGCCTGCTGACGTTCCATTACAGGCAAACCAGCGCGCTGAGGAGGAGGAAGCTAGTGCTATATCTGCAGAAAACCTATGCAATGTGGACATAAGGAGCATTCTGGAGGATGCCATCCGTGAGTACCGGTTCACATCGCCTGACCTTAGACCACGGCTACCACGTTTGCCCATGAATAAAAAAAACAGAGCACTGGTGTGTGCCCTGGATGCGCTGTTACCAAATTTTATTGAAAGCAGCGCAGACCTTTGCGATACACACTCAATCTTGTATTGCACGGCTGTTGCGGCATGTCGTATAGCTCATGTCAAATTCCCAAACACTGATCGAGCTACACGACCGAAAGCCGCCGCACCAGCCTGGCAATGCAGGATTGAGCGTCGTATTAATGAGGCCAGGGTACTCATCGGGAAGCTCATCTGCTTCAGGGAGGGCAATACACGCCCAAGGGTGATGCGCTTTGTGAGGCGGGCGTTCACGGGAACTAGTATTAGTCCTCGAGAATATGCATCCCGTGTCACAGAGCGCATCGACTTCCTGAAGCAGAAAGTTTATGCATGGGCAAACCGTATCCGTCGGTATAGGCGAAGAGTGGATCGGTACACTCAGAATCGCATGTTCCAGAACGATCAAAGGTGGGTATACAGAGCTTGGGAGCGACCTTTTCCCACTCAAGGTGTGACTGACGCGCGTCTACCAAGTTATGATGACATGAGTGCGTTTTGGCGGAGCATTTGGTCGGTTCCCGTCAGTCACATTGAAGATGATTGGATGCGTGTCGTTGAACGGGCGTGTGATTCAATACCAGACATGGAGGCTATCACCATTAGTCCGCTGGATGTGGCCCATGCAGTCCGCCCGCTGCCTAACTGGAAATCTCCAGGACCGGACGGACTGCACAATTTCTGGATTAAATGGCTACGAAGGTCACACACCTGCTTAGCTTCACAATTCCAGTCATCTTTAGAGAATGGGTCGCTACCACAGTTCTTTACGACAGGTATTACCCACCTGCTCCATAAATCGGGTAGTACTGCGGAACCTAAAAATTATAGACCAATTACATGTTTACCGACGGTCTATAAAGTTCTTACATCCATTCTTAGAGCAAAAATTTCACATCATATTGAAAGCAACACTATTATGTCGGTGTCTCATAATGGATGTAAGAATGGGTCCCGTGGTACTAAGGAGCTGCTCCTTATAGACATGGCCATAAGCCAACAGGTTCGTAGATCCCGGAAGGATCTGTCGACATGTTGGATAGATTATAAGAAGGCCTATGATTCGGTGCCACATACATGGCTCATGAGGGTGCTGGAGTTGTACAAAATAGACACGATTCTACGCACCTTCTTGATGTCATGTATGCGGCAATGGAGGACGGTCCTTCTTTATCCAGGATGTCGACAGATGCGGGGGACCGATGAACCGATTAGGATTGAGCGTGGGATATTTCAGGGCGATAGTTTGAGTCCGCTTTGGTTTTGCTTAGCCTTGAATCCTCTAAGCACTCTGCTGGAGGATTCAGGTCTGGGCTATCGGTTGAGAAGAGGTGGTCAGGTGATATCACACCTCCTTTACATGGATGACTTGAAACTCTTTGCCCCCAACAATTTGCAACTGATGGAGTTACTGAAGGTAACAGAAACCTTCAGTAGCGCCATCAGGATGGAATTTGGTGTGGATAAATGTGCAGTCACGCATGTAAAGCGAGGAGAGATTATAGAATCCGTGGAAACTCAACCAACGGATTCTGTACACCTCAGATCACTCTCCTCAACCAAAACCTACAAGTACTTGGGTATGTCGGAAGCATTAGGCATCAATGCTGCCAACATGAAACAATCGTTGAAGGAGCGCTTCTTTGGCCGCCTGAATAAAGTGTCAAATAGTCTTTTATCAGGCGGAAACAAGGTGCGTGCCTTCAACGGTTGGGTCATGCCGGTTTTGATGTATTCTTTCGGCATACTCAAATGGACTCAAACGGAACTTGACGCCCTGGATAGGAAGGTCCGTACATTGCTGACGGCACAACGGATGCATCACCCACGGTCATCAGTGATGAGACTGTACATCCCGCGGAAGTGTGGGGGCCGAGGCTTTTTAAATGCTAAAACCCTCCACAACCGCGAGATTTGCAGTCTCAGGGAATATTTCCTTAACACTGACGTGGGGATGCATCAAGATGTGGTCGCAGTGGACAAGAGCCTCACCCCGCTCTCCTTGGCGAAAGAGAACTGGCGCAAACCTGCAGTACTGGATACTAACGACCGTAAGGAAGTATGGCAAGGCAAAGAGCTACACGGACGCTTTTTCCGGGCTCTTCATGGGCCCGATGTAGACTTTTTGGCGTCTGTATCCTGGTTGCGTTTCGGCGACCTCTTCGGGGAAACCGAAGGTTTTGTCTGTGCGATTATGGATGAAGTTATCATGACGAATAACTATCGGAAATACATTGTCAAGGATGGTACGGTTGACATCTGTCGGGCATGCCACCGTCCCGGTGAATCAATCCGACATATCGTTTCCGGTTGTTCTCGTCTTGCTAACGGCGAGTATTTGCACAGACACAATCTAGTAGCTAGGATTATCCACCAGCAACTTGCTTTGCAGTACAACCTTGTGGAGTCTGAAGTACCATACTACAGGTATGTGCCCGACCCAGTTCTCGAGAATGGTCACGCCACATTGTACTGGGACCGATCTATCATCACTGACAGGACTATTGTAGCCAATAAGCCTGATATTGTGGTGATAGATTGCCGAGAGCGTCGTGCAATGATTGTTGATATCGCTGTCCCTCATGACGAGAATCTCGTGAAAGCTGAGCAAGATAAGAAAATCAAGTATCTTGATTTAGCTCACGAGGTTGTCGACATGTGGGACGTGGACTCAGCAATCATTGTACCGATAATCATTACAGTAAATGGCCTAATAGCGAAGAGCCTCGACCAACACCTCAGGAGGCTCTCATTGCGCGGCTGGATCAAGGGCTTGATTCAGAAAGCAGTACTCCTAGACACGGCACGCATAGTCAGGAGGTTCCTTTCTTTAGAGCCCTGACCACCGGCATCCTGGACCCTGCTCCTGATGCCGATGGGCCACAATTTTTTATATTTTTAAATGTTTTTTTTTTAATGATTTTTGTAAAAATATTTAAAAATATACTAAATATGTTTAAAAGAAAATACATGAATAGAAGCTTATTAATTACAATTTTCGGAAACATGAGTGTTATGAACATCGCCGGTAGCACTACAAATAGTATGAATGAAAACTTTAGGATGAAAATTTTTAGGAAGAGTGATCATTCGGATTACAAATCGTTAGGAAGAACAATATCGGGTAAAGAACTTTAGTTGAGCCAATATGGACCCATCAAGATTGGGTATTGTTCAAGACAACAAGTGTACAAGTAGTGGTTTAAACGTTGGTCATGTTGATCACATGCTTTTCGACTGTCAAAATCATAAGCTACCCAGATTGATTTTAGCAAGTGAATTAAGTGAATTGTGCAGTGAAAGTAATGTGTTTTTAAATAATACCTCCCGCCGCTTGATTGAATTATTAAAAAATAAGACTTTATATCGTCCAATATATAAATACATCAAAAACACTTTTGAAGTATTATAACTCGAAATATAATAAAAAATAATAAAGACTTGGCAAAAAGGTCTCTGTAACCAGGCCATAAAACTAAAAAAAAAAAAAAAAATCTGACATATTTGAGTTTTTGGCGGGATCGCGTTAGAACATGTCGCATGAATTTTCATTATCATTAAATTTTGTGAAATAGCGAATTAAATTGTATAATTTGGTAGTGAGTTATCCAATTTAGTTACGTGTGAGTGCACAAGTGTAGTGAAGGTGAAAATAAGTGACTAACGTGGACTTTTCGTGTTCCCCCAAAAACTCCTAATAGGTTATTGTAAAGTTACTACCGCTTTACAATAACTTTGTTATGACTAGAATACGAATAAAGACTTGGCTAAAAGGTCTCTGAAACCAGGCCATAAAACTAATAAAAAAAAAAACTGACATATCTATCCTATGTTTGTGATTACAACCACAGAATACTTTCACTCAGTGTTGCCATATATACGGATTTGTCCGTATTTGTACGGATTTTGGATGTCTAGTACGGATGAATCATGCTTACGGACTTTTATACGGATTTACGTACAGATGAACTCAACCTCAGCCAGATGCTGTATAGAGCATATTCCGATGTTTTTTTCGTAGTATTCATTATAAATCACATTTTAGTCGTCTGTCGGAACTATTATTTTCATTTGAAATATAACTTAATAGAGCCGTAACACAAACATGAGATGTGGGGAATACCGTGCCATAGGTCGCGTTCGAAACCGTGTATCAAAGACAAAAGCTTTAGAGCTATTGTATTTGATTCAAAAGGACAAGACAGCTGTCAGCTGCTGTCTTGTAATATATTAAGTGTAGTTTGAAAACAATGGCTTTGCATTATGTAAAAAGAAGTTGAGTGACTTATCTATTGGACGCGGTGGTAAGAAGGATATTTTTAAGCACATGAACACGACTAAACATCGAAATTCAGTATCTATAACGTCCTAAAGATCTGTTACAGGTTTTTTTGCCAAAAACAATGCAAAAGGGTGAGATTTTACTGTTAATACGGATTTTATACGGATTTTTAAAACGAAAATACAGATTTCACGCCTTCTCCATATGGCAACACTGCTTTCAGTACCTATATAATTACAACGAGACAGAGAAGAGGAAGAGCCAGATCTTTGAATTGTTAATGGACTAACAAGAAAGCACAAATAAATGAGAGAATATGGCGCTGTACGAAGGAATAGCGTTAATACAAGAGAAGCAGGCCGTCGTGTTGGACCTCGGCACTGACTACACCAAGTTAGTTATTTTACCGATAGTGTTACAATGTAAAATGATTTTATTTGACCAAAGGAGTGAAGAACTTAAAATCCCCCTAACTGTAATAAACTTGTCATCCTAATTCTTTTCTTGTTTCTATCATACACAGGTAAAAGTCAGGCTTGCTATTCAATATACCAGTTATGGTACTTACTATAAATCTTGTTAATGTGTGAGCATGGTGATGTGGGTTTGCTCCCTAGGCGGGATCAAAATTGGAGTATTTAATTTTTCTATTCGAATCTTAAAGCAGTTCAGTGTAGGAGCTACCATAACATTTTCTGGGAGCCTATTTCATTCTGTTACAACTCGGTTAGCTAAGAAATGCTTCAAAGGTTTTTATTTGATGTAAGACGACCCACTGACCGTATTTTCCCATAACTTAAGGGAATGCCCACGAAAATGTTTGTTGGCATTCAGAGTGTAAAGGTCTTGAAGGGCACTTCGTAGTCTTTTGTTAGTATTTTGTATGACTCAATGAGCCAACCTCTTTGCCTACGCTGTTCTAGTGTGATAAGACCAAGGTCTATGAGGTGCTGCTCATAAGGTAGATTACACATGATGCGAATCACCTTGGTTGCACTTCTTTGTCTTGTTATCAAGTAATATGAAATCTTTATTTTATATGGTGACTAGGCTATTCCAAGACAGGTTGTCAAATGTATTTGGCACAATTGGCACTCTTGTGTATATTTGCCTCCGTTTTCTGCTTTCCATCCAGTTTTTACTGTTTACTTTTGTATTTTATCAATCCAACATCAAATGATCATGAGTCTGCTTCTTGCTCTTTTACGTTCTGATACTTTCCACTTTGTAACCTGCTTCAGAGAGTATAGTAGTGATATAAATATAATGTGTACTTAATATTCCAAAACAGTCACTGCATTCCGGTTGTTTATCTCTATCGCAGGCTCATACTAATAAGGCTTTCAACAAATAGTTTAACATGCTCCTATTTCTCCATCACCATGACCCACATACTCACACACATTTAAACTCGCACACACTCACACAACCACGAGTTTCTTGCCGGCTCTTCTCCATAGGAGACAACAATTTGGAACCGTGCACCTAGCTTCTGACGTTTCAAGTGCCCATGCAGGTTTTAAATGAAATAAAAATATTTTGATTTCATTTGATTTGAAACAATTTTTTTATAAGGTTAATTGTTGTGGTGAGAAAATAATCACATACATACAGGTTCGGTTTCACGGGCGAGGCGGCGCCGCGCTGCATCGTGCGCTCGCAGTTCTGGTGCGCGGCCACGCGGCGCTACCGGCGCGTGCACGACTACGCCTCGCCTGATGAACTCTACGACAACCTCGTGCACATGCTGCATCTGCTCTACTTCAGGTAAGCACCTACAACTACAGAATTTATAGGGAGTGATATGAAGTTTCGAAAGACGTTATTTCGACGCACGCTATTTCGAAAAAAATAACTCGTGGTACGCCAGTTCGAAAGCACATTTAGTCGAAGACCGCTATATCGAATGACGTTGTCGCGAACACGCTGATTCGAAAAACAATTTGAACCTTAAGCTAGTACGAAAGTTTTGGTATCGAAATCCACTGTTGCGAATAGCATATTCCAATCTGAATTTGTCTGGGGTTCGAACTCGCGACCCCGATGAAACCTTATCTTTGTACTTGGTTTGGGAAATAAAAGCAATGATAAGTAACTTAAATTTTTAATTTCCTTTGGTATGTTAATCAACAAATAAATCAACAAAACAAAATTGTAAGTGGTACTCGTTACCAAAAGTAACAAGACGATATTGATGACAAAATGGTATATATTCAAGTCAATATAGATTAGTATTTAATGTTACAGCTCTTATAAATTTAAAATTGGTCATTGTGTTTTTCTTTTGTAAAATCGCTGCGATAGCATTTGCTTATATTTTTTTTTTTTTGCTGGTGGCTTCTGTGTGAAATTAGCAAAAATTCTCTCAATTTTGTGGGTATTCTGTTCGTCAATGAGCTTTTGAATACAACCGTACAACCCAAGTTTTCCATTCCCCCCGAGTGGGTTCGTTGTAATTGTCGTTGCGGGGGGCCTCAGTAGACGTGGTCTCCCAGCAAAGGTGAAGCGAAGAGGAACCCAAAGGCAATTGCAATTGAAGCAATACAGATAAATTAATTTTATAATGGATACATGGTGCTCACATATTTACAAACATTGTAAGAGTAAATATACGATTTTTCTAGAATATTAACAAGTAATAAGTCAGTGTGTGAGTTAATCTGTCATAAATATTATTATTAATACAATTCAATTAGCAACCAGTTTGATTTTGTCTACTCTAGATTGTCCTATGGAGCAGGACCAGCATGTTTCCAAGCATTCTTATCTTGGATATAATCCTCTAACTTATAATACGCTTGTTTACAAAGTTTACTTTTAATATGACTTTTAAATTTCCTTTCATTTAATTGCAATATATCACAAGGTATTTTGTTATAACATTTTACACAGTACCCCATGAAAGATGAATGTACTTTAGCTAATCTGAAAAATGGTTGATCTATTTTGTCTTTGTTTCTAGTATTAAAATTATGTCTATCACTTATTTTATTAAAAAGATGTAGATTTTTTGTTACATACATGATATTTCCATAAATGTATTGGCAAGGTACCGTCATAATATTAATCCTTTTAAACAGTTCCCTGGGGGATTCGCGGCGACGTAGATTATAAATGGCTCTGACAGCTCTCTTTTGCAAAATAAAGATGGATTCAATGTCAGCAGCCCGACCCCACAGTAAAATGCCATACGACATAATTCTGTGGAAGTAGCTAAAATAGACCAAACGCGCGGTTTCTACATCTGTTAACTGTCTGATCTTTCTAAGAGCATAAGCGGCCGAGCTTAGCCGCCCCGCAAGAGATGTTATATGAGGTCCCCATTGCAATTTATCGTCTAGTGTGATTCCCAGGAATACCGTTTGATTAACAAATTCCAGTTTTTCTCCATTCAAAATGATGTCACATTCGCTACTTCTAACATTTGGTAATTGAAATTTAATGGATTTGGTTTTTGTGCCATTTAGTACCAAATTATTTACCGTAAACCAATCTTGGACCTGAAGAATAGAGTTATTCACGTCGTCAAGATTTTGTGTACGTCGGTCTATTTTAAATATCAATGATGTGTCATCTGCAAATAACACCATCTTCGGTTGATTTGGAAGTAAATAGGGTAAATCATTAATGTAAACTAAAAAGAGGAATGGACCCAATATTGAACCTTGGGGAACGCCCATTGCCATTTCAGCCCCTAGTGAGTTTATGCCGTTTACTTGAACTTTAATTTTTCTGTGTTTTAAGTATGATATTAGTAAATCTAGAGCTGTATTTCGAATCCCATAGTGCTCCAGTTTCAGCAAAAGTGTCTCATGGTTTACGCAATCGAACGCCTTGGAGAGCTCGCAAAAGATTCCAATGGCATCTTTTGCTAAGAAGCCTTTTTAACGCCTGGGAAGACCCAGGCGTTAAAAATGTTCTTTATTAGGGTGATACCAGCGTCAGTGGTACAACGCCCTTTGGTGAAACCGTACTGCTGTTCATGAAAGATGGCATTTTCATTAAAGTGACGTAACATTTGATTAAGAATCAACTTTTCAAACACTTTACTGAGGACTGGCAAAATTGACACGGGCCTATAATTGTTGGGTTCTTTACTATCACCGCATTTGAACAACGGAACTACTTTCTGTGTTTCATGAGATCCGGGAAGACTCCTTGGTCTAAACTGGTGTTAAATATGAAAGCTAAATAGGGCGCAATGGTTTCGATAATAGCACTACAGACTTTTACAGACATTCCCCAAAGATCCTTAAGATCTTTAAAAGCTTTTATAACAGCTTGGGGGTTGGTATGCTTTTTTTTTTTTTTTTGGGTGGGAAATCATCAAATAACTTCTCCCGCTCTGGGTGAAGCAGGAGGGCGTGTCAGACTTTTACTGACTAAAACCAGCGAGCTACCCATTACTCGCCGTCCGCAAGCCCATGCCTACGGTGGCCGGAAATCGGCCTGGGATTCCCGACGCCCAGGGCGTCTCCGTATCCTGCGGCGGCTAGGGTCGCGAGGGCGCATATGCTGCCTCTCCCTCACGTGCGCCGCCTCCCTCTTCGCGAGCATTACTGCTTCGCTGAAGGAGGTGACGGCTCCCCATGCCCTCTCGCTCCGTACCATGGCCTGGACCAGGGCCGGACGCGAGAGATCGCCGCCGCCGATCGCCTCCATGAGGACACGGCGGTGCTCCGCCCAAGCCGGGCAGACCGCCACCGTGTGCTCCACCGTGTCCTCAGGGCGATCTTCGCAGTGGAAACACCCGGGCGTTTCCTCCCGCCCTATCCGAAACAGGAACCTCCCGAAACAGCCGTGTCCGGTGAGGACCTGCGTCAGGCGGAAGGTGAGGACGCCATGCCGCCTCTCAAGCCACTCCTCAAAGAGGGGATTTACCGCCGCAATCGTGGCGTGCTTGCGACAATCGCACTCTCTATGTCACCATGAGATCCCGCCGGAGCTCTGTCCGCTGTGCCGCGATTTCCCGCGGCAGCGGAGTTACGCCCCGGCGTTTGGCCTCCTCGCGGCACTCCCGGGGTTGGTATGCTGAAACCTAAACTCAAAAGAGCATGCCCTTACATTATTTCTGAGTAACGCAGCAGAACGCGCAGGTGAGGAATTTAAAGCTTCAGTGTTTTAACAGGAATATTAGAAAAAAAGTTTTCAAATTCCTGAGCTATTTCTACATCTGAGTTGAGGGAGCCACTTGCAGTCTCTAAATTAAATTCAGTGTTACGCTGTTTTTTTCTACCCGTTTCATTATTTATTATTTGCCAGGTCGTTTTTATTTTATCATCAGCTGATTTTATTTTATTGCTAATATAAAGCGCTTTAGCTAATTTCCACACAATTTTAAAAGTTTTTGAATATTTTGAAACATACTGATCAAAGCTTGTATTATTCATTTGTTGCTTTAGGCCATAAAGTTCAAAAAGTTTTTCCCGGCTTTTACGAATACCTGGAGTAGCCCAATCACTAAATAGGAACGTTTTGCAAAGAGTTTTTTGTCTTTAGTGGGAAAGTGTTATTAAATTGCGTGCAAGACTTTCGTACTAGCTTAAGATTCAAATAGTTTTTCGAATCAGAGCGTGTTCGCGACAACGTCATTCGATATAGCCACAAAATAAAGAGAGTACAGAAGGCAATCACATGTATGTACTTCGATTTTCATACCTACGCTCGGCGGTCGCGCTAGGGTTGTCAACTTTGGCTTATGCACAAAAAACTATAGTGGTAGTGGCACTCGTATTAGGTCTTTGCCATGATCACAATTAATCTCAACTCTAATAGTTATGATCGGCGGCGGGTGGCCCGGCCGGCTCGCCATGCAGTTTTATCTTAACTATTTATAATGAGGAAGATGAGCGTATTTTTAGCTTATAAGTACTACAATAAATACCTAATATAAATTGTAAAAATACTACAAGGCCACAAAGTCAATTTCGCTTACCCACAACTAACTAGGTATTCTGTGTTACGTTAAAACGAACCATCGAAACACGAGCAAATACCTAGGTACTCGCCTCTCTGGTCAACTCAACAACTGGTAGCTTAAAAAAAGACAATTCACAGTATTTAAACAACCGTCCACTGAACAGTTATAGTAACTTTTTTTGTTGCTCCGTTTTTGCATTTCACAGACGCGTGTCTCAGGGGCTGGCACTCGCGCTCGCACTGGTCCCAACCGGTCCGAGATATCGTGTCCGTGAGCGGTGTCTATGTGTGCGTTGCTCGAGCGCACTTTGTATGTAGATTGCCTTCTGTACTCTCTGTATTTTGTTTGTGATATAGCGGTCTTCGACTCAATGTGCTTTCGAACTGGCGTACCACGAGTAATATTTTTCGAAATAGCGTGCGTCGAAATAACGTCTTTCGAAACTTCATATCACTCCCGAATTTATAATTAGTAGGACATTATGTTGGTATGGAGCCAGCCGTCTTTATTACCTATCTAATATTCCAAATGATTCCCGTCGTATCATTCGCGAATCATTCGGAGCGTTTGAGTAAAATTCGGACAATACCTCGGAAAATCAACTAGAATGTTAGTTTAGTTTAGTAGCATGGACTCGAAACTTTGTATTTAAAGGAGAATGACAAAAAGTGGGACCAAATTTTCTCACGCCTTAAGACATACTTAATATAGTAAATATTTTAATATTTTTTTACGACCATCTGCGCCGGGGATTTGATTTTCGAATAGGGAATTTAATTTTAATGTAAAAAGTTATTGTACCTATTGCAATGCACGTTTCCGTAAACAGTTTCTTCTTCCTTCTAATGACGTTCCGTTTTACATGATTTGTCCATTTTGATCCTGATTATGATCCTTTGCCCAAAATCATGTAAAAATAATAATAACCCGACTTTATATGCTACTGCCAGTAGCATATAAAGCAGTATAAGTTATAACATATAGGTAATAACTTACTGATCAATTATAATATTACAATTATCATTAATCCTTTGTGCTCAGTCTTTCTTTGGTGTTATTGTTTACTTTTTGTCTATGGTTATTTATATGGCCAATTGCACCGGTCATAGAGATGTCGAACACAATTGAATCGATTTGCGATAACATCAGGCTCAAAGATATCTGTTTTCGATGAATCTACTCGCTAGTCAATTTTTATTTATAGAATGGACGAATAAGTTTATGTGGATTAACATTTTACTTAATGTAGCTATTAATAGCTATTTAGCTTTGTGTTCTGCAACCACAATTATATTGCCGTTTATTGCAAGAGTTTTGATTATCGTCAATTTATAACATATGTCTGATTTATAATGATGTAGAATTCAACGAAATGGCGTATATTTTAATGGATTTAAAGGTTTCTAGAATAGATTTAATGTTTATGATCGATTAAAAAAATGGCATCTTTTACTCGTAAAGATTTATCGATATCGCATCCCTAGCCGGCCTGCCTTATGATGTTAACACAACGTTGTTTATTGTTAACACACACAGAATTATAATATGAATATCACATCATTTTTAACGCCTCTAATACATCTATGTTTTGTGTTGATTTAGTGAAACCTTGTTAGTTTATCGTGGGGCCGACCGATGTATAATAATAATAATTGTTCTCTGTTGATGAGGAGGATGTGATGATGATGGTAATAGTTGAAGCTCGGTTGAATCAGTTGAATGTGCTTTCTCGATGACCGTGTTTTTCATTCGACTAACTAGTCGCGCTTATATTCCCACTAATTATCTCTTTTACTGATATTGGTACCTAGTGACGACTAAAATATCGTTTTAGGTTATCTTCTTTTTTATGAAATTACTTTGGAACCCAGATTTTGTTTACAAACTAGAATAAATCTACTGCGAGTGAGTTAATTCTCTCAAACCTCAAAGTTGACAAATCGTATTTAATAGGACTTATTGAAGTTATAGCTTAAGTAATCATTTTCATTACGAAAAGAATATTGAAACTAAACCTCGAAATAATCCATATTACGGATAGGACACAATATTATTTGAATATTACTAAAATCAATAATAATAAATATTTCTAATTTATATCTTAATGTTAATGTTTATGTTTGTTGAGCTGGTTTTCGATGATGCAAACCTTCTGCGTGGAGTGTACGGCGCACGGTTCGTAAATATGTGTCGAATAATTTGCCAAAATGTTTTGTCGTTGTGAAACCACTTGTGCCGTCGCTTTCTTTTACGAGCTGCTGCTTCCAGCTTCCACTTTGCTTTTCCCGGGCAAGGCTACCCCCTTCCTTATATCTTTTGATCCACTGACTCACAGTATTTCACCAAAACAAAAAAGGGGTACTGTTAGGCTACTAAGCAAAATAAATATTAATATGTATTACTATTTAGAAACAAAATAATTTAGAATATAAATTTCACATAAATATGAAGTAAGTATAATGTTATTTTCATCGTTCAATAATCTAGGAAATAAATTTACTTTGAAATTTTATATTTTTCTTCTATTAAATAAATGTTTACCTACTAAAATAATTAAATCATAATACTCACACTCACTCCGGTTTCATCAGATATTTGTGATATTTACGTCCTCTTTTATGCAGCGCAATAATATTCGCTTTCATTTCTATTATTAAATTTGCTTACATTTTAATATGAACTAGAAGACCACTAATAGATTAAACACACGTCACTAGCACACAATAACAACCAACACCGTTCTATCTAAGTCACGGTGAATGAGTCGCAAGTTAACTATCATTTAAATTTATTTAGGTTTCTGTGGGTATATTGATAAAGTTTTCGGAGTTTAGTGAACAAGACGAACAGAACAAGAAACTATAGTCAAAAGCGATTTTTAAAATAATAAAAAGACTAGCACGCCGCGCGTGGGATTCGAACCCGAGACTCGTTGCGCACGAGGGCGCTAATCCAAGTACGGTAACCGCTAAGCTATCACGTCATTAACTTTATGAAATACAATCATTTGTAGACGTATGAGAGTGTGTGTCTACAGTATAGAAATTACTCAATATAAGAAGGTCGTAAGTTAAACCGTAGTGTCAATCTATTGCTTTTTGAGATTGCTACTCCGCTTTTGGATGCTACTGAACACGCGCAAATGTGTGCGTAGGGATCAGTTGCAAAGATGTACACTTCATCATGCTTCATTCATGGGTGATCGCAGCTGACGCTCGTTTACTATTACTATTTTGGCTATTATTAGTTTTACGCGAGTGTCGTAGGATGTATTCTTTTTCATGTATTTTAAGGATATTCGGAACTTTTATTAAATCAATAGTACCAGGGAAAGGTTAGAGTATTTGAGTTCTATTCTACTTACACGACACGTCATATTTTGTCCAGACGCTAAATGGTACAGCTGACTTCTTCAGAAAACGCCATCTCGTTTTTGTGGTATATTTATCCACTTCGCGAAAATGCAACGAACATACATATGTATGATAGGATGGTAACCAGCACCCTAATTGCGTAACTCACGATTATTCATAATCTGTTCAGTTTTGAAACACATTGTTAAACCATTGCTTCATGTATTCTCAACAACGTAAATAACTCAACGAATATTGTTGAACTGTCAAATTGAAATAGATTATGATTAATCGTGAGTTACGCAATTAGGGTACAGGTCTCTTCAGTGCGGTTGTTTTAGAAAAAAAATATCCATTTTTCCCTATCTTTACAGCCCAAACGTGGAAACCTTAAATATTTTTTTTTAACTAATTATGTCTTACAATATGCAATAATTATTTTGCATCTTTCTTTTTTTTTATCCTTTTCCGTTTAGTAATCACAGTCAGTTCTGTTCCAAATATAAATTAGATTATTATTTTCGGCCATAAAAAGAAATGTCAGCAAATTTTACCTATACATGTTACAGAAATTGTCACATCTTAATTTTTTGTCTATAATGAATTTATGACTAAATGATGCAACATGGCGTCCACCAAATATTTTGTTCAAAATCAATTTAAAAAAGAATATCTAGATATTCGTCGATGAAAAGTTATTCCTTTGCACTGCGCCATATTACATGAATTATTAGTGCAATATCGTAAAACACACGACGGCATATTTAATGCGTTTGAACGTTTTTCCGTTTAAACACAAACTATGACTTGCGCGCTCAAGATCTAGCAAGCATCTGAATGAAGTGCGGCCAATTGGCCGCACTTGAATGGAACATAGTACTGATGTGTGGTGACTTCTCTAGTACGTGAGGTACATATTACCTCAATGGCATAAACAAACAACTGCGGATTTCTGAAATCAATTTGGAATTGTTACAACAAGATCCTGACTGATTTTTGACTCGCTTCGTAACTATGGATGAAACATGGCTTCACCATTTATGATCCTGAAACGAAACAACAGTCCATGACTTGGAAGAGACCGTCATCTCCAACGACTAAGAAGAAGCAATTTCATCCGCCTGTAAGATTATGAGCCCTCTTTTCTGGAACAACCAGGGGTTGATAATGATTGAATACCTCAATCATGGAGCCACTATTACGGAGCCCTTGTACACAGAACAAATAAAAAACTGCATCAGAAAATACGCGAAAAACGCCGCGGCAAACTTGCTAACGGCCTGGCCACGGGGATCGGCGGTGCGTACGGCGGTGCGGCAGGCGGGGCGACAATTCGCGCGGCATCGTTTGCAGGCCACGGGGAGTCACGGTCGCCGCCGCGACCAGTAAGGAAGTCCGAGAGCGAAATGTTTTTAACAAAGTTATCTCGATATTGCTTAGAAAGTAATAGTTTTTTGGTTCAAGATATAATATTTTAAAGAGATTGTGGAGTATAAAGTTGAATAGGAATCGAGGTATAGATGGAGAATTCCACAAGAAGTACGAGAAAATCTGGAAATTTTATTTTAATTTGTTCCCACAATCACTTCACTATATGTTTATATTTATGCTGTGAGTGACCCGACTTCCAAATAGTTGGCCTTGCTAGTATTTCAGCGATAAAAGTCTCGGTGATCATTATTCGCGGCGAAAACAACTAAACTAGTTTGATCGCTGCCCTAGTCGCCGCGACTGCCGCTTGACGCCGTGGCTCGCGCCGTACTGATTCATGTATTTGTTTCACTCGCCTGCCGCGCCGCCGGTCGCCCGTGCCATTCGCTTGGTACATTCCGCCGGTCGCCCCGCCGGTCGCCGCCCCGCGTGGCTTGCTTAGTACATTTCTATGCGTTTGTTTCAGTCGCTAGACGCCTCGGCGGTCGCACCGCGCGAATTTTCGCCATGGCGGTTGTCCCGTGGCCAGGCCGTAAAGTTGTTTTGTTTCACCAAGATAACGCCCCCGCACACAAGTCCCGGGTTGCGATGACTGCTATCCAAGATGCTGGATTTGAATTGATGGAACATCCTCCATACTCACCTAACCTTGCGCCTAGTGATTTCTACCTGTTCCCGCGGTTAAAAGAACAAATGAGAGGTCACAAATATGGCAGTGATAAGGAAGTGATTGCCGCCGTACATGATTTTTTAAGCGATCAAGATGAAGATTTTTCCAAGAAGGGAATCTTGGGATTAGAAAAACGATATACCAAGTGTATAACCCTCAAAGGTGATTATATCGAATTATATAATAACAATAAATAATATGTAACTGCTTCATACTCATTATCACTTTTTATTGAATACCCCTAGTAAACTAAACTTGTACCTACATAACATCAGCAGGAAATCGGGCCCATTCGAAATTCAAGCATACAAAAATAAAATAATAAATATTCACTAGTAGATAACTACTTATAGGGAAATATTCCCGTATAGTAGGTACGTAGGCATCGAAAAATACTTCGTAGATTTTATGAATGAACGGCTGCGTGGCTCGGCGGTTCACAAAGTTGTCCATTGCGTGCTAGATGGCGTTAATAATCACGTAGGTTACCTACTTCATCCTTACAATATTTATTTTACTCTGCATTCTTGCTGCGGTAATATTCCTTCCAATCGTAATGTTCTTGGATATATTTCCGAATTATTGCGAATAATTTCGAAGTTTTGCAACGCTAGCTCCGAACCGTGACTAAACTGAACTGAACTGTGGACTCGAGATAATTGTGAATGATTAACGCGTACACATGTTTGTAGACACGTGCTGGTGAACCCGAAGGAGCGCAAGGTGGTGGTGGTGGAGTCGCTGCTCACGCCCACTCTGTTCCGCGAGACTCTCGCCAAGGTGCTATTCACTCACTATGAGGTAAAATTTTTGCTACAATCGTACATACAAATATTTTCTTTGGGTACCATAGTATCCGCAACCGTATTTTTTTTTTTTGTTATTTGTATTATGGTTCATGGATGTTCTAGTGGGTATAATAGGGAGAACAAACAAATGGTATTCCGTCTACGATAAATTATTATATAGGACAAGTTTTGTATAGTTTCTGACCTTTCTAGATCAAACTTGTGTTGGTCCGGAATAGTGTTCTTTCAGCTAAATCAGCTTTCAGTTGTATCTTTCGAAGTTCCAATCCAATCCATCTCACAGTACTTCTGAAATACTATTAAAATTGTCGTTCATTATCTAACTGCGACCGGAGTACGACTTGGGGACCTGCGGACTTTGCACGCGCAACGTTGCGACGCGGGGCACAGTAAAGCACAGGCTGTGCTTTGTGCCGCGGCTGTGATGTATAAATTTCATAATAGAGTAATAGTTACTGGTGGCATTTATTTTAAATTGGAACGCCCGCCACCAGCAATTACAGACTTAATATGTGTTTTTTAATAAGTTCATACATTAAGCCAGTAAGGTTTTGTTAGACTCCGTCGGTGTGTCCGTTTCAATAGCGCGGCCACGGCGATATTTCAAAAAAATAATTCTACCAAGATTTTGTAAAAAATTGTTTAAGTTGATTCCCAAAACCGTTAATTTATCAAAGTTAAAAAGGTATAAGAACGTGGTCGCGCCATTGAAACGCGGAGAACCGCGCGGCCACGGAGATCTTGCAGAGACCTGAAAGGAGACTGAAACGATTGCATACAATCTTGGGCCTGGAGGTAAAAAGATGAAAGTGGTGTCAATTAATAGCATAAATATTATCAACCTTTCACTGAAAATTCTGTGGATTTTGTCAATCTGAGAACAGCGATATAAGAGATTAAGTAAAAGTGAGGTTATGTTACAATCAAATTAGTAGAAAATGTTTGAAAAATCATAGGAATGAACGTTAATGACTTCAAGTCATAGGTAGGTAACATGTATGTAGTTAATAACAATTCCAAGCCAAACGTGTCAGTGATCTTCGGTGTCTAATGTGAAAGCAAGGATCGAACAAGGCAAACATGAGCAGTCGGCAACTGTCTAGTGTCAATGTCAGTCATCTGTCATGCCAGTGACATAGACTAAAAATAGTAGACTAATTTTAATCGATATGAAATTGAAAATCATTAATATTGGTTTTTCAGTCTTCTTCTTAGCGTATCGATGGCAAAAAAATTAATAAATCAAACATCTTTGGCCCAAAACTCGGCTACGCGAACTCCGCTCGCTGACGCAGTCACAAGATCGTCAAATGCACAAGTAACAGGGCATGCGGCGCAGGATGGAAGGTGAACCATTGTCTGTGGGGAGGTGCCGCACACGCACTTGAGATCTGAGCCATCCGTGAACCCCCATCTGTGCAGATTGTCTTTGCTCCGGCCGACTTGGGTTCGAAGTCTATTCAGAGATTTCCAGGTCGGCCACGGTAACGCGTGCCTAGGAGGAAGGCTCTCAGATGGTTCGATAAAGTTGTCAAGGGGCTTATACAACTCCTGCCACAGGTTACATCTCGCTGTGGAGGCATCGCTATTGACTGAACTAGCTAGACCCACGCACCCTATAAAACTTTTTCGGCTCTTTAGCCTCTGGGGCACTGAGACGTAGTTGTGCATTGGGTGACGTGAGTCAGTCTGTAGTTTCACCCTTTCAATGCGACTGGCTATGGTCCTGCGAACGCTTGGTGGCGCAATGCCAGTCAGTAGATACAGCATTCGTACTGGGGTCGGTTTAAGGCAGCCACTAATAATCCGGCACGTCTCCATTAGAGCTGTATCCACTAGGTCAGCGTGGGCAGAACGGTTCCATTCTGGACAGGCATATTCACCAGCGGAAAAGCAGAGTGCCATTCCAGTTGTTCGCAGGACTTGGGGTGAGGCTCCCCATCTGGTGGATGTTAGGCGGCGTAGCAAAGCATTTCTTGCATGAACTTTCAGTTTAACATCTTGACAGTTGTTTTTGTAGGTAAGTGACCGGTCCAGAGTAATGCCGAGGTATTTCGGGTAAGCGCTGTGAGTAATTGGTACCCCTTGCCATGAGATGTTCGGTTTACGACCTGCCTGTCTGTTACGGAGGTGGAAGGCACATGATTGCGTTTTAGAGGGATTCGGTTTCAACGCGTTATCAGCATAATAGTAGCTGAGATCAGTGAGAGCTGTGGAAAGATTAGCTTCAATCTCCTCAAAATTGGTAGCTTGACAGGTAAGTGCCAGGTCGTCAGCGTATAGAAAACGGGTCGTTTTCGGGCTTACCGGTTGGTCGTTTGTGTAAATGTTGAAAAGCAGCGGGGCTAGTACGCTACCTTGAGGTAGTCCATTTTTTTGGGTTCGCCATCTACTTCTATCTTCAAGAAGGTTCACCTGGAATCGTCGGTTACTGAGGAGTTCTCTAAGAATTTGTGTAAACCTTAGATCCTCTGTCAGGTTGGTTACCTTCCACAGCAAGCGTTTAATATTAACTGTGTTGTATGCTGCCGACAGGTCTACAAATATTGCGCCCGTCACTTTCTTTGTTTCAAATCCGTCCTCGATATGCTGAGGTTAAGGACCTGGCCGCAGCAAGATTTGCCTGGTCTGAAACCAGCTTGCTCTGGAATTAGTTTTGGGTCTACGAGGTTTGTGAGACGGGCTAGCAATAATCTTTCGAAGAGTTTGTAGGTGTGACAGAGTAGGGATATAGGACGATAGTTTTTAGGATCGTCATGTGGCTTTTTTGTGGGTTTTTCAGTAATAAATTGATATTTTATTTATTTATTAATAACTGACCAACATAACTGTAATTATATGCACTATATTGCATATAAGCATATATAGTGCATTTAATTACTTAACGTTAATTATTTAGTGCAAAGGTTTTATTTTCGTAAATGTGTTATCGATTACTCAATCGATAATCTCACGAAAACGATCTTTCTCATATTTCTCCGCTTCCAGATTGAGAATTGAGGTGATTTTTCATATACTAAAATAAAAAATACGACTAAGTTTTTTATATCATATCTTATTACATTTGGGCCCACCGTTTTCATCTCCTTGGTAATCGATAGATTGAATTTGTAAAATATAGAAAAATATCCAGGTTTATATTTTAGGAGCTGTAAGACTATAACCCCATGGCCGCGCCATTGAAACGGTGAAAAACACGATTTCGTCGATGTCTCGCTGAAAAAGCATCGCAGACATCTGGAGTTAGAGGTGACCGAGGTAGACCTGAGAGTGGCGGTACGTAGGCTGAATGCCAAAAATACCGCCCCAGGACCCGACGGCTTGCCCGGCAAAGCCTGGGTCCTGGCCTTGCAGGCTCTCGGGCCTCGACTAAGAGGGCTCCTAAGCGCATGCTTGGAGGAGGGCCAGTTCCCACTTCGCTGGAAGACGGGGAAACTGGTCCTCATTAAGAAGCCGGGGCGCCCAGCGGACTCTCCGTCCGCTTACCGGCCCATTGTGCTGCTCGACGAGGTGGGCAAGCTCTTTGAGAGAGTAATTGCAGACCGCCTCGTCGGGCGGCTGGTGCGGGTGGGGCCGGATTTGGCAGAGAGCCAGTTTGGTTTCCGCAGGGGGCGCTCCACGGTGGACGCCATCATGCGCGTGCGAGCCCTCACGACGGGGGATGCTGTGGCCCGGGGTGGGGTCGTCTTGGCGGTGTCATTAGACATCGCCAATGCCTTCAACACCCTGCCCTGGAGTTGCATAAGGGAGGCACTCCGGTATCACCGGATGCCGACCTACCTCTGTCGTGTGGTCGAGGCCTATTTGACGGACAGGGCCGTCATCTACCCCGGTCACCTCGGAGAGTGGAACCGGCGAGAGATGTCGTGCGGTGTCCTACAGGGATCGGTCCTGGGGCCGCATCTCTGGGACATCGGGTACGACTGGGTGCTGCGCGCCGACCTCCCTAGCGGCGTCAGTGTAGTTTGCTACGCTGACGACACGCTGGTCCTGGCACAAGGGAGGTCGTACCAGGCGGCGGCCGACTTAGCGACACAAGGGGTTGCGACAATCGTCGATAGGATCCGGCAACTGGGACTCGAGGTGGCATTGCACAAGTCCGAGGCCATGTGGTTTCATGGTCCTCGGAATGCGCCACCGACGGGTTCCCAGATAACGGTGGGAGGGGTTCACATCGGCGTCGAGTCGACGATGAAGTACTTGGGACTCGTCCTCGACAGCCGGTGGAACTTCGCGGAGCATTTCCGCCGTTTGGCTCCCAGACTGGAGCGGGCCGGGGCTGCGTTGAAGCGGCTCTTGCCCAATCTAGGGGGTCCAAACGCCTCCTGCCGGAGGCTCTACGCGGGGATCGTGCGGTCCATGGCCCTATACGGGGCGCCGGTGTGGGCGCCTACATTGAGGCGCCAACCAGCTCGCCAGTTGAGGGCGTCCCATAGGGTCATGGCGATCAGAATGATCCGGGGATATCGCACGATCTCCGGCGAGGCGGCGGGCCTCCTTGCCGGATTACCGCCATGGGATCTGGAGGCAAAGGTCCTCGCGCAAATGTGGGAGTGGCGCGAGGAGGCCAAACGCCGGGGCGTAACTGCGATGCCGCGGGAAATCGCGGCACAGCGGACAGAGCTCCGGCGGGATCTCATGGTGACATGGAGAGAGCGATTGTCGCAACCCAGTGCTGGGCACGCCACGATTGCGGCGGTAAGTCCCCTCTTTGAGGAGTGGTTTGAGAGGCGGCATGGCGTCCTCACCTTCCGCCTGACGCAGGTCCTCACCGGACACGGTTGTTTCGGGAGGTTCCTATTTCGGATAGGGCGGGAGGAAACGCCCGGGTGTTTCCACTGCGAAGATCGCCCTGAGGACACGGTGGAGCACACGGTGGCGGTCTGCCCTGCTTGGGCGGAGCACCGCCGTGTTCTCGTGGAGGCGATCAGCGGCGACGATCTCTCGCGTCCGGCCCTGTTCCAGGCCATGGTACGGAGCGAGAGGGCATGGGGAGCCGTCACCTCCTTCAGCGAAGCAGTGATGCTCGCGAAGAGGGAGGCGGCGCACGTGAGGGAGAGGCAGCATATGCGCCCTCGCGACCCTAGCCGCCGCAGGATACGGAGACGCCCTGGGCGTCGGGAATCCCAGGCCGATTTCCGGCCACCGTAGGCATGGGCTTGCGGACGGCGAGTAATGGGTAGCTCGCTGTCCGGTAAGGACCAAGCCCAAGTCGACGGCGCGTTGTGTTCCACGCGCGCCTCAAAGAGATGTCAGCACAAAAAGTGATGGGACCCGCAAGGGTCGATGCCTGCCAGGGGTGCGGGTTTGTTCGAAAGAGACACCACAGACCCTGGCATACGGGCTACTGAAGGAACACGGGTGGGTTTTAGTCAGTAAAAGTCTGACACGCCCTCCTGCTCCACCCAGAGCGGGTGAAGTTATTTGATGATATCCCACCCGAAAAAAAAAAAAAAACACATCTGGAGTTTTTTGTAAAACCCAGATATGAATTTTTCAAAATTAGTAAAAATACAACAAAAAATCCTTGTTTTATATGTCAAGAGCTGTAAGACTAAAACTTGGTTAACATCGCAGAGTTCTGAAGTTTTTTGTAAAACCTAGATTTGAATTTGTCAAAACTTTTAAAAATATACAGATAGTCCTAGTTTTATGTTTCAGGGGCTGTAGGACGGTATCGTCTGTTTCACCGTTTCAATGTCGCGGCCATGGGGTTATAGTCTTACAGCTCCTAAAATATAAACCTGGGATATCTTATCTTATGTATAAAAGGACAATGCCCAAAAATGTATGGGACTTGGTCCAAATTTCCACCACCAACTAGACCTATGTAGGTAAATAGTCTACTAAATAGTAAACATTTTACACCAGGGGGCATTCAAAAATATTATGTCAGTAAAATTAGAGGAATAAAAAATATATTTTGGGAGTAAAAAAACTTATAATAGAAATAAAACATGTTATTATTGAAGTCTGTTGTATTTAAATGGTTTCGTCAATTAATATTAAGAGCGCAGCCTTATCCAGAGGTACAAACTACAAGTTATAGCTATTTTTATAGCCTAACAAGAGCTAAACCTGCGTGTTTCTACTCTAAGATTAAACAAAAAGTAAAAAGGTACTATTAACAGTCTCTAGCTTGTAGTTCATAGTTCTAGATGGGACTGCATCCAACTCCTTCTTTTGAAAGAAAATCAAAAATCTTTACAAATGATTTATTCAAATGAACATACAAAAAATGTCTTATGCGTAATCATCAACAATTATTGTATCTAGATCAGCTGCTGGTAGACTGATAGTGGTTTGGTGTCTCGCCCATCCAAAATACCACACGATTACCATGACGTGTGCACAGCAACCTAATGTTCGCATGCCAGAAAGACAAGAACAATAATAATTATTAATTGCTTCTCGACCGTTTAAGTTGCTGTGCACAAGTACATACGTGTAGTACACTCTCGCACGCGCATGTCTGGATTGTATCCTTACGCGTATCAACATAGCATTGTCGCCTTCAATTCCAAAGTCGTTGATGTCATTTAATGCACCATGTCTTGCGATTTCAATGTGATATACACCATCACGTACGTGTTCGCTGTAGTAGCTTCTTGCAATTTTTATTTGGTACGTTCCAAGTGCGAACAACGTCAAATCTTCTTCGGTGAGTATTGGGAACTCGTCAGATCCGATTACGTCGGCTTCAATATTGTGGAAACTAGCCCGCTGTCTATTTAAATTGTTTTCTATAATACACTCGGCGTCACAAAAATCGCACCTCTTCGAAAATAAGTTTAAAACATGTCCCGCCAGTAACGAATACATTAAACCTTATTAATATTGGTATCAATTGAAAGTATGTTTAACGACCTTTAAATTAACAACAGTTAGAATTCCTAAATACAACAGATCTCATTAGCACGTAACGTTAAAAAAAATGTTGTCAAAATACGCATTACAACGGCCACTAATTGCACCTCCCTACAAGGGTATAAAACGGGCGACCCGGGTTAAATGTGAGTCATTCGCTATTCAACCTTTAAAGTGAACACACGTGAACAGCTACAGCAAGAAAAATACCCCAGAAGATGGATACCACTGCAGATGATGCCGCTCAAGTCATTGCACTACTGCCATCAGGGATGCGGCAATGTGATGTTGCTCGGCAACTGAACTTGAGTCGTTTTGCCGTTCGACGAGTGTTCCAACGCTTCCAAGAGACTGGTGGCTATATCCGAAGACGTGGATCTGGAAGACAACGGTGCACATCCGAAAGAGACGATCGCTTCATTGTTTCGACGTCTTTACGTAATCGGTTCTCCAATGCTGTTGAGCTGCAACAACAACTGCGATCAGCTCGCAGAACTTCTGTAAGCGTCTCCACGATTAGAAGAAGAATGCGGGAGAAGAAAATTGCAGCTCATAGGGCTGCCACAGGGCCAAAATTAACTGCACAGCATAGGAGAGACCGGTTGCAATTTGCCCGTGACCATGTGGATTGGACAATAGACCAATGGAGGGCTGTGCTCTTCTCGGATGAGACGAGGGTGTGTCTTTTCTGCAACGACAGGCGTCAAAGAGTGTATAGGAGGCAAGGGGAACGATTCGCGCAAGCCTGTATTCAAGAGACAGTGGAATACGGGGGTGGCTCGTGCATGTTCTGGGGCGGCATGTCAATCGAGGGTAAAACGAACCTTGTGTGCGTTTCTCGGGCTGGAAGTGCTCGCGGGCAAGGGTCGCTGACTGCTGCTCGGTACATAACAGAGATCTTAGAGGAGCAGGTTGTCCCTTATGCTGGTTTTGTTGGCAGTGGGTTCACGTTAATGCACGATAACGCCCGCTGTCACACCGCTTTAATTGTAAGAGACTACCTGCAAGAAGTTGGAATCCCTGTTATGCGCTGGCCGGCGCGAAGTCCAGACCTGAACCCTATTGAGCATCTTTGGGATGAACTGAAACGGCGAGTACGGGCACTTGATCCTGTCCCTACCACTCTCCAAGACCTCCAAGATGCCGTCGTTGCAGAATGGGACAACATTCCTCAAGAGACTGTTGTCACATTAATTCGGTCCATGAGAGGACGCATGGAAGCAGTCATCAGGGCTAGAGGGGGTAACACTAGGTTTTAAGTTGTTTTTAAGGACTTCTTTGTAATTTTTGCTGATAAAATAAAATTTAACTTTTTAATCATTTGCATTTGCTTGCTTTTTTTTATTCCCTGGTAAACAAAAAACCAAATCCATTGATTTATTCTGAAATTTAAATGAATTGCCTTTCTAATGATACCTTACAGTCATATGTCTACCATTGATTAATAGGGTTAAAATGACTTTGAAGGGAATTCTTAAAGAGGTGCGATTTTTGTGACGCCGAGTGTATATGCGCCTAAACGATTTGGTTCGTGCATTCTTTCTCCTATTATACGTAGAAATTCAGGGGCATGAGTGCTATCGTGAATTGGAACATGAAACGCATTTATAAGTGCAGCAGCAACTCTAAAGTCATCCATCATGTGGTGCATAGCGCGATTAAAAAAATCTTGGCGGAGCAATTTATAATCACGTTTAAACCGTCCATTGACGACCTCGATTACCCAGCGGTTAATCGTAACAAGTCGATTCTTATTTGCCTCTGACGTTGTTAATTGGGGTTCGCCTCGCCGTTTACTTATAGGCATAGGAGCCTCATACCCGCATGATCTGATTTCTTCCATTACATCTCTGAAGCCGCGGTCGCAGATGAAAACATCGCCGGATTCGAAGAAATAATGGAATGGATTTCCTTCGTTTTCATTTATTAAGTCGCGCATAATGTGGGCATCATTTTTTGTAGCCGCGTATGGTCCTGTCACATCTATTATGTAACCATCGGTACAGACAATGAGGAACGGTTTTAATAAGTTATCATATTTGTGTAAGCTGTATGTTTGTCGCTGAAATTGGAAGTTGCTGGACTTTTGTATAAAGATATATGTTCCATCAATGATTACAATTGCCTTTCTTTCTTGGGCTGGTGCCTCTGGGTATCCATAAGTTCCACTTGGCACAGTCAGATTTCTTGCCAAAACATCATTCCTAGAAATGTGACCGAAACCGAGGTGTAGTGGTACGAATTCTCTTGTTAAACAGGTTCGTGCAGTCTTCATTTTTCTTTCTAGAGTACTGCGAGGCATGTTAAAGAGAACGCTTAGTCTTTCATCGCTGTCACCCGTCCGAAGCTTCATTAAATAAATGCCTAGCGCTGTGTTAGGCTTCCTTAGTTGTAATGCTAAGGAAGGTGTTTCTCTAAGTATCTGTTCGATTTCATTGTGTGTTAAGCCTACACGGTAATGTAACATTGTTGGATCTATAGAACGTAGGTTTTCAAAATCCATTGTGTTTGGATTGTTTCTCACGGCGGTTTGCAGAGTTTTAATCATTTCTACAAACATTTCGCCTGTGAATTCATGTGATGCATTTGGAGCGTCAATTAATTGACTCCATTGATTTTGCTCCAGATGATCTCGGCATACCCTTGCACTAGGAGGGATATAAAAGTTTAAATGCACTAAAAGTTCAAGTGTGATTGTTTCCTGTATACGACATCTGCTATCACTACCACATTGAAAAAAGATGCACGTATTGGCTGTATTCGGTGCCCTCATGTATTCTTGAGTTTCAAAAAAGCCTCCACTTGGTCTTCCAACTCGAGGAACTATAGCGTTTTCGCCACCTTGGCGTTGATTTCTGTCTACTGCATACTGCACCCTCAACCAACAATTGCGGCAAATATATTGCTCGCCACTTAATAGTAACTGTAACAAATAAAAAAACCCGAGATTAATTCAAAATAGTGCTATAAGTAATACTCGTATTTAAATAGAGCAATGAATCTGATTAATTTTTAAAACGTCGAAATAATTATTGCGAAGAGCGGTAACATTCAGATATTAGCTTCAAAACATATACAGTCTCGATCTACCGAAGTATCACTGGTAACATCATTATGGACTAATGCGCACTGGATCGAAGTCCACCCATAGTGCTATAGAGGTATGAGGAACAGGGTGTAAAGTTCGCTCATCCTCTATTGAAAAGGAGGATCCTCCGACCAGACGGGTATTGTGTCTGGTCCGGGCAACTGCCCGACAGTTGATGTCGGGATATTTTATCTATCTGAGTAGCGTGGTAAACTCTGATTGCGCGATGTAGAATTGCTCAGTTAGTTCGCCTGTGGCATTGTAGATGGCGCCACTTTTCTTTTTGTGTTTCTTGATATTTGTCGTGAAGCATTTATTTTTGTAGTGCCGCTACAGTGCTATACTCAATCCGACCTAGGGGTACCTAACCCTAACCTAACTTGACAGGCATCCTCCCTTACATAGATGGCAATCTATGTAAGGGAGGATGCCTGTCTAGGATTTACAAAATACCTGTCTCAGCTTAATGCCGCCGGCCGCACGCCTGTTCTATTCTAACCGTAACATGCCTGCCAGATGGTAACCCTAGTCCGACCCAACTATGTGCAGGTAGCCGGTGGCCTATGAGTCATCCCTAAGGGTACAACACGAGCGCTGTGCGTGACTGCTCGTAACCGTTAGTGCGAGAGAGTGCGCTATACAACCTACTCTCGCACACATGTATCGACGATAAAATCATTACCTGTACAATTAATGAGAATTTGCGTTATGTGAGACTCTCCTTTTCGAGTTATTTAACTAGGGAAGAACTTCATTAACTCAAAAGACGTTTGCGTGAACAAAGTGGACATCGAACTTCATTTTATAGAAATGAAGTTCTCACAAAAAATAAAAAATAAGTTGATATAATGCTAACCTGTTGAGGTGCCAGAAGTCCTTGAATATGCTCTGCTGTTCCAGGGTGGTTATCCAAAAACTCTTCAAGTAATTGGTAATTTCTTCTTCGTAGTAATGAAGAATTACAACAGACACAGTATCTTCTTTCCCCTTCCATTATCACAATAATCCATACACGTAGCAAACACAAAAAGTCCGAAATACTTAATATTGCCAAGGTCACAAATAAAGAGTCGATATCAATGTCCAGTATGAAATAGCCAATAGTCGTGAGTAAATAAACATTCAAAAACACACAGTACGCACCAAAAGAAAGCTAAGCAACGACTGCGCAGAACGTAACTAGCGTCTCTGGATTAAGTAGAAACCGGTTTCGCTTGATTCTTTCTTATGTGCGAAAGAGACAAAATCGTGGTATCGATTACCTGCTCAACCCATGTCGTGTGATGTTATCGGTGATGTGGAATCTATCAGTCATTACATTAAATACACATAAAAATATCATTGGTTACTTCATTATAAAAAAAGCATGAAAAAGTAATCAAATGAAAAGAACTACTTAATTGGAAGAATAGTAATATTATTTACAAGGTCATAACTCCTTACCGTCATAACATAAAGGAGCTACTTTAATACTAAAATAGCATGACTAAGGGCCGATTTTTCAATCCTCAGTTAAACAGACAGATAAGGTTTATTAGATAGATAGCAAAAAAATCTGTTGTTCAATCGTCAGTTAGACTTTATTGGTCGAATAAGTCACTTAACTGAGGAATAAATCTATTTGCCTCTTTGACGGCCAGTTAACCGCTTATTCTATTGATAAATGACGTAGATATAACTAAATATGACGTTGGTCTTCGTGTTTTACAAGTTTAAATAATTAATAGTATTTTCTTCCATGCAGATTCTTTGTCTTTGTTGTAACAATGTCAGTCTTTTTATTTTCGATTAGTTGCTTAGGTATACCTCTCGACTAAACTCACAAGTAATTGAACCTCAGCATTATTAAAGATTACTGAACGCTCCCTCTTTTTGATTTCCACTATTTCAATCAATTTAAAAATAACAAATAAAAAGACCACATGGCCAAACTTACAACGTAACGTATGAAAAATGGCATGACGCTGCCATCTGTTTGAATAATACTGACAACAATCAAAAAAATAGTCCGTCCCGTTCTAACATTCGTTTATTCTGTATATTTGTTTCACCTCCCTGAAGTTAGCGTCATCACAGATGAGATATTCGGTCAGATAGTTATACCTAGGATAAATATTGTTTGAAAAATTGACAACCACTTATCCGACGAATAAAGAGTCTAATAACTTTATTCTTCAGGTAGCTATTGGTACTTTTATCTGACGATTGAAAAATCGGCCCTAAGTAATAAAATAAAAAAGTGAGTTTAGTAATATTATTTACAAGGTCGTAACTCCTGAACCCCATAATATATTTTAGTCCTGTCTTAATAAAAGTTATTGTATATTTCATAAACTATTTGACACCATAGGTCTCATTAGTGGTGGAAATTTGGACCGCGAATGGGCATTGTCCTTTCCATGTCACAATTTTAGTTACCGTAGGTACTCCTCCGAAACGGCTTTACCGATTTTACCAAATTTTATATGCGTATTCAGTAGGTCTGAGAATCGGCTACTATCTATTTTCCATACCCCTAAGTGATAAGGGTTAAGGCAAAACAAACGTTTGCCGGGTCAGCTAGTTTTTCTATATTTTTACAAATTCAATCTATCATTTACCTAAATTTCAGGTCTCTGCAACGCTCAGTTGTAAAGATCTCCGTGGCCGCGCGGTTCTCCGCGTTTCAATGCCGTTCAAACCCTTCTAACTTTTTAACCATAACTTTGACAAATTTATGGTTTTGGGATTGATTCCCAAAACCATAAATTTCTTCTACAATATTCTACAAAATCTTGGTAGAATTTTATTTTGAAATATCGCCGTGACCGCGCCATTGAAACAGACACTCCGTCGGTTCCGGCAGGTTTATTCCTAGTTCCAAGTAAAATCCTATTATTATAAATAAGTACGTCGAGTTTAAGGACCTATATTGTAAATTCAAATATAATCATTAAAACAATATCAAAGGTGTCGGGCGTGATCTGGGCGGACAGTGGGCGCCTGTGCGCGCTGACGCTGGGCACGCCCGTCGCGCTCGTCGTGTCCGTCGGCGCCAAGGAGGCCGAGGTGTGCGCAGGTACTAACACTCACTATCTAAGCAGTAAGACGGCAGCTCTTCCATCATAATAGGGTATTTTCCAATTTATTAAAAACTATTCTAATTTGAAGATTGGACGAAATATGTAACAGAAAAATAAAAGTAAATTGATTTATATCCGTTTTCTCAAATTTATTTTTCGTTGTTTTGAATTTACCGCCAAAACGTTCCTTACGATGACTTTTTATCACGTGAGGTCAACTTTGTGTAAACTAAAGTAGTTAGTAAGTAAACAAGTGAGTGTCGCTTATAATTAACAAGATTTTATGGATGGAAAGTGAAATCACTGGTGTGCGGTGTCTCTGTGCATAAATACTTCTTAAACTGCGCCAAACTAGTATTTGTACAAAGCTGACGTCACGATATCACGTGATAAAAAGTCATCGTAAGGAGCGTTTTGGCGGTAAAATCAAAACAACGAAAAATACATTTGATTTTAATCGTTTGTAATGGAGAAAATGGATATAAATAAATGTATTTTTATTTTTCTGTTAAATATATCGTCCCAATCTTCAAATTAATATAGTTTTTATCAAATTGGAAAATACCCTATTCTCTTGTCCTTGTCCTAATTTATAAGAGCAATTTATGTTTTTCATCCATACTTCTCTATTCTCTATTGTCTTCAGCAGGCTTATCACGAGCACCGATTTGTCGACGGAAGAATAGACATGACTATTAACTAAATGATGTACAATAGGAGAAGATAGCTATGTTTTTCTATTAATTATCACAGTTATGCGTTCTAAACGAATCATGACTTTGTAGATAACCGTATATACTTTATGGCCGTCGAGTAGAAAGTTTGTTGTCAGTGTGAATTTGACAGTTTGGGAAGAAATATTCTTCTGAAATAGTCTACATTTTTATGGACCTAGACGCAGATTGTTACAAACCAATGACTAAAGAATAAGTTAGTCATTGTTACAAACGAAAGACAAAATGACAGATTGTAGAAGGATATCTACGTTGTGATTAGGGTTGCCACCTTTTACTCATGCAAATAAAGTACATTGGTTATTTTAAGTAAGAAAAAAAAGTACATAGTATCAAAATATTTTTCTTTACTAAACAATTGCACAGCATCTTAACATTTTTTGGTGTAACATATTCACTAACTTGTTGATCCGTTTCACTATCAAAATTACGTCTTGTAGGTGTATTTGGAGTATTCTTGTCCATGATTTACTATAGCATAAATCTATAAAACTTCGTATTCTTATTGCACTCAAACCGCTTCGCACAAAACAAACAAGTAATGATGACAATGACACTGACATTGTTGACATTTGAGGTTAGGTTGCGTTCATAAATTGTTAAAAACGAGTGATGTGATGTGGCGCTGGCGAGTGGCGACATTGATTCAGCACCAATCGATAAATTTCGTTTAACGAAAAAATACTTACGACTAAACTTTTCAAAATCCCAAAGAAATTAAATCATGTGAAATAAAGTATTTTCGTGTACTTTATTGTTCTCATAAAGTATAGAGTACAACTACCTGAAATAACGTACAATACTTTATTATAAAGTACGGGTGGCAACCCTAGTTGTGATGCTAAAAATGGAGGAACTAAATGTCACTTTGTATCAAAATCAAATCAAAATCAAAAGTCATTTATTCAAACTAGGCTGAGAGTCAGCACTTTTCGAAAGTCAAAAAAAAAAAAAAAGAAAACAAGACAGTCCCCCCAAAACGCCCACCCTTCGACACTTCCTAGTGCTTTAGCTGGGAAGAAGAAGTGGCGCAACAAACTCCCCAACAGCACAGCTGTCTGTTCAGTTTGAAGAACTTGATACTGTACAATACAATAGTAAAAAATAAAATGATTTAAAGAGTCTAATAAAATAAACAATTAAGTATATGAATGTAATTCATACAACCTGTCAGTAGGTAAGCTAATTCTGGTGAAAGAACACAAACATTGTCTTGAGTTAATCACAGCGACCAACTATTCTTATCGTTTAAGTAGTCGTTAATAGAATAGTATGCCTTAGAACAAAGGTTGGATTTTACTTTGGCTTTAAACGCACTAAAATGTAAATCTAACAAAGAAGAGGGAAGCTTGTTATAAAAGGTTGTACCAAGCCCAACAAATGAGTTATGAACCTTATGAAGCCGGTGAAAGGGAGCACGTAGTTTATCCTTATTTCTAGTATTAATATTATGAATATCACTGTTTTTAGTGTATAAGTGTATATTTTGCCTAATATATAAGATGTTAGCGAATATGAATTGCGATGCCACCGTGAGAATACCGATATCTTTAAAAAAATCTCTTAGGGACAGTCTAGCACCCAGTTGGTAAATTGCTCGAACAGCTCGCTTTTGAAGAACAAAAATATTTTTAATATCAGCGGCTTTGCCCCACAACAGAATGCCGTAGGACATAACGCTATGAAAATAACTGAAATAAACTAACCGAGCTGTTTCAACGTCAGTGTATTGTCTTACTTTTCTAATGGCTTAGGCGGCCGAACTGAGCCTTCCCGCTAGGCTTGATATGTGTGAGCCCCACTGAAGTTTAGCATCTACTGTTATGCCCAAAAAAACTGTCGAGTCTACGGTTTCAAGCACCTCTTTATCTAACACGATGTTTGGACCAAGATTTCTAACATTCGGTAAGGCGAATTTTACACACTTTGTCTTCTTGGCATTAAGTACTAGGTTATTTGCCGTAAACCAATCCGTAACCATTGAGAGTGCACTGTTTACGTCGTCAAAATCTTGTCTATTCCTGTCTACTTTAAAAATAAGAGAAGTGTCATCTGCAAACAGAACAACATCACAAATACCCTTTAAATAGAATGGTAAGTCATTGATATATACTAAAAACAAGAATGGGCCGAGTATTGAGCCTTGAGGCACACCTAACTGAACTGGTAGCCCGGAAGATTTTACACCATTACTTTCTACACATTGGAACCTACTATGTAAATAAGAATTTATTACGTTTAAAGCTTCGTTGTGGACACCATAATAACGCAGTTTACGCAAAAGCGTTTCATGGTGCACGCAATCAAAGGCTTTGGAGAGATCACAGAAAACTCCAATAGCATTTTGCGAGTTCTCCCATGCGTTAAATATGTGTTTTAACAAAGCAACACCCGCATCTGTAGTCGAACGACCCTTTGTAAAGCCATATTGTTCCTCATGAAGGAGGCTATTTAAATTAAAATGTCTTAGCAACTGCTTGAGTATTAATTTTTCAAATATTTTACTAAATGCCGGTAATATAGAAATAGGCCTAAAATTGCCCACGTTATTTTTAATACCCGATTTAAATAATGGTATGACTTTACTAATCTTCATGAGGTCAGGAAAAGTTCCCGAGTCAACACATTTATTAAAAGTAACAGCAAGATAGGGGGCTACGATGTCGATTATATTACTTAAAAGTTTAATAGAGATGCCCCAGTAATCCCCAGTGTTTTTTGATTTAAGTGTATTAAAAATATTTACTACATCACGAGGCGTTACATGTTCGAAACTAAATAAGCTACTACATTTGGGCACACTACTATGCAAAAGGTTTTCAGCTTTAGACGGGGACGAATTTAAGGTGCGAGTCGTAGTTAAAGGTATGTTGCCAAAAACTCATTAAAAGCCTCAGCTATGTCAGCAGCTTCATTAAGTAATGTGTTGTTGACCATAATCTCTAGTTGTTTTTCCTGTTTAACCGATTTACCCGTTTCATTGTTAATAATTTTCCATGTGGTTTTTATTTAATATTAGATTTTTTTATAGTATCGCTTAAAAATTTAGATTTAGCAAAAGCACAGATCTTTTTAAATAATTTTGAATAATTTCTGACATACTCCAGGAAAGGAGTATCAAACCTGTATTTTTTCAAACCATACAGCTCGTATAGTGTCGCTCTACTTTAATACCTGGTGTGGCCCATTGGTTGAAGCCGACGGAGGTGCCATTAATGTCAATGGTTTTGGTTTTGAAAGTAGACTGGTATTCTTTATGCACTATATCAAAAAGGGCTCCATAGATTTCATTAGGATGCTCATGTTCTATTAAAGATGGTGTAATCCTACGAGATATATTATTTTTAAATTTGTTGCAACGACTAGCTGTATAAGGCCTGCATTCTATTTTATGCGGCTTTTTGTGTAAGAATAAAGGGAAGCTAGCTAATAAACCACAGTGGTCGGACGTTAAGTCAGTTAACACTAATTTATTTTTGGCATCGCAATCACTAAAAATATTATCAAGGCATGTTGACGAAGATGCCGTGATCCTAGTAGGTTCAGAAAACAAGTTAATTAAATTAAAAGACCTAAATAGATTAAGTAGTCTAATACTTAATGGAGTACTCGCAAAATGCTATTGGAGTTTTTTGTGATCTCTCAAAAGCCTTTGATTGCGTGCACCATGAGACGCTTTTATGTAAACTTCGTTATTACGGTGTCCATAACGATGCTCTAAACGTAATAAATTCTTATTTGCAAAATAGGGTTCAATGTGTAGAAATTAATGGTAAAAAATCTTCCGGGCTGCCAGTTCAGTTAGGTGTGCCTCAAGGCTCAATACTCGGCCGATTCTTGTTTTTAGTATATATTAATGACTTACCGTTCTATTTAAAGGGTATTTGTGATGTTGTACTGTTTGCAGATGATACTTCTCTTATTTTTAAAGTAGATAGGAATAGACAAGACTTTGACGACGTAAACAGTGCACTCTCAATGGTTACGGATTGGTTTACGGCAAATAACCTTGTTCTCAATGCCAAAAAAACGAAATGTGTAAAGTTCGCCTTACCGAATGTTAGAAATCTAGGTCCCAATATCGTCTTAGATAAAGAGGTGCTTGAAACCGTAGACACTGCAGTATTTCTGGGCATAACAGTAGATGCCAAACTTCAGTGGGGATCACACATATCAACACTAGCAGGGAGGCTCAGTTCAGCCGCCGACGCCGTCAGAAAAGTAAGACAATACACTGACGTCGATACAGCTCGATTAGTATACTTTAGTTATTTTCACAGCGTTATGTCCTACGGTATTCTGCTGTGGGGCAAAGCCGCTGATATTCAAAATATTTTTGTCCTTCAAAAACGTGCTGTTCGTGCAATTTACCAGTTAGGTGGCAGATTTTCCTTGAGGGACTTTTTTAAAGATATTGGTATTCTCACAGTGGCATCACAATTCATATTAGCTAACATCTTATTTATTAGGCAACATATACACTTGTACACTAAAAACAGTGATATTCATACCGTTAACACTAGAAACAAGGACAAACTACGTGCTCCCTTTCACCGGCTTCATAAGGTTCATAACTCATTTGTTGGGCTTGGTATAACTTTTTATAACAAGCTTCCCACTTCTTTGCTAGATTTGCCTTTTGATGCGTTTAAAGTTCAAGTAAAATCCATCCTTTGTTTAAAGGCTTACTATTCCATTAACGACTATTTAAATGACAAGAATAGTTGGTCGCTGTGATTAACACAAGACAATGTTTATGTTCTTTCTCCAGAATTAGCGTACCTAGTGACAGGTTATATGGGTTCATATATTTATTTAGTTCAATACTTTTTTTTTTTTTAATTTTATTGACCAAGTGTTTTCTTATTATCTATCTAATAAGTCATTAGTTATTGACATATAGAGCCCTTTATACCAGGAAACTTTTATTTTTGGTAATATGCGTTATTGTTTATTATTTTGCCTATGTATGTATAGAATCAAGTCCATCCGACTAAACAGACAGCTGTGCTGCTGGGGAGTTTGTTGCGCCACTTCTTCTTCCCAGCTAAAGCACTAGGAAGTGTCGAAGGGTGGGCGTTTTTGGGGGACTGTCTTATGTATTTTGGCGTTCGAAAAGTGCTGATTCTCAGCCTAATTTGAATAAATGACTTTTGATTGATTGATTGAGTAACATCTAAAATATTAATATTAAAATCTCCACACAAAATTATACTTTTATTAGGTACTTGATTTTAACTTGTTGAGTAAATCCTCCATTACCAATTCGAAACGAATGAAATCTCCAGAAGGGGGTCGATAAACGCATACTATGACGTATCGCTCGAGTTCAACACAAGACAACTCAATAGTGCGCTCAATAGAAAGATTGCATTGAAAAAGAAAGATTGCATTGCATTGAAAAATTGTATTGAAAAAGCACTGTCTATTCTTCGTAGAAATAGAAAGTAGGTATCATGTTAAGCCTGCAGCGTGGAATGTAAAAGGCCTGCCTCCTAATAAACAGGAAGTAGAGCTTTTCATGAAATACAACAAAATATATATTCTTTTAATCTCAGAGGCACATATCGTCACCCTCCCCGCTAACTGTCGTATCTCACAAACTGTCGTATCTGCACTGACATTACCAACGAGTTCAAAACAGTGTTCCGAATAAGTTCTCTCTAATCGTCGAATCTGTATCGTTTACCGTTTAGAAGATAATCACGTATTTTGTTTTGCATATGTGCAAAAGGAGGGAAAAAATATTCTCACTAACTGTCGTATGAACATACTGCAGTTAGTGAGATTATTTTGTCGTAGTGGCATCAACCTTACTGTATGTCATAAACAATGCCACAAATTTCAGGAAATCACTTTACGTTTCTCCGTGCCATATCATGGACAAAGCGAAACAGCTCCATCGGGTATACACTGAAAAAAAGTGGGGATATTTTTGTACCGAGCCAGCTTCCTCCAATTTTTAGATTGGCACGGAAAATAAACCGTACGAATTGAATTTTCTTACATACCCACAAAGATTTCCTTGATTTTAAACAACTTTCAGCTGTCCTTAGGATGCTTTCTATTCGAAAAGACGATAAGGGCCGATACTTGAACTGGACAGAAATGATGGAATTTTCTGTCAAGAAGGCTGAACCTGAAAAGATTTCCTTTAAAACTAGCCACGGAGAAGGGACTCCACGCTCTCTTTCTCTTAAAAGACAGGTCTCTGTTTTCTTGAGAGAGGAAATAGGACTTCTCAATCCAACACCGCCCAAAATGTCGATAGAAAAATAGAATGACTTGTTGTCTCTAACAACAGGGGACACCCCAGTCATTAAGTTTCATGTGGAATTTTATTCGTCACTTTCCCACTAATACTTTTTAATTAATAATTTACTGTTGATTTTACTAACTGGTTGTTTTTAGAATTTAGCTCTTACGTTAATAATAGGTCTTTACCTATGAAATTGCCGTTTTGTATGAAAAAATTTAAACGAATTTTTTTCATGAATTTTTTATTTGTATTAATCGAAGTAATCACCCATGCAATCAATGCATCTTTGCCATCGCAGTGGCAGTTTATTGATGTCCTTCTTAAAGAAATCAGCTGGACGGGAGGCAACAAATTCTTCAAAGGCATTTTGTACTGCCTCTCGGGTATTAAATTTTTTTCCCGCCAAGAAGTTATCCAAATTCTGGAAAAAGTAGTAGTCTGTAGGCGCAAGGTCTGGTGAGTAGGGCGGATGACGGAGAGCTTCCAACCCCAGTTCTTGCAACTTGGAGACCGTCTGCTGTGCAGTATGAGGTCGCGCGTTGTCGTGCAGGAGCAGCGGAGACGAGCGATTGACCAATGCTGGTTGGAGATGCGCCAGCTTCTCCATTATTGTGTTCAGTTCTTCACAGTACACATCTGCAGTAATGCTCACCCCGTTTGGTAAGAAGCTGTGATGAATCACACCGGCGCTAGACCACCAAACAGTGACCATCACTTTTCTAGGGGTAAGTTTTCGTTTAGGGCATTGTTTAGGTGCTGAACCAGGATCCAACCAACTTGCTGAGCGCTTACGGTTATCAAACAGAATCCATTTTTCATCGCAGGTAACAATGCGGTTCAAAATTCCTTCATTTGTGTGTCTGTTGAGCAGTGCAAGGCACGTCTCGACGCGTACTTCGCGCTGGCGATCATTGAGTTCGTGGGGCACCCATTTGTCAAGCTTTTTTACCTTGCCAATTTGACGCAAATGGACCAATATTGTTTTGACGCTAACGTCGAAAGCTGCTGCTAATTCAGCCGTAGATTGTGTATCATCAGCTTCCACAATCGCCTTTAATTCGTCATTGTCGACCAAAGTCTTCGGACGACCGCGAGGTTCATTTTTCCAGAACGGAAGCGAGCAAACCAATAACAGGTGGTGCGTTGGTTTGTAGTGTTAGCTCCGTAAACGTCGTTGATGTTGCGTGCCGCTTGTGCCGCGTTGCTGCCACGACGGTACTCATATTCCATAATTACTCGAATTTTTAACGTATCCATGATGACGAAAAAGATTGAAATGCGATGAAAATGTAACACTAATCAATAAAGAAATGACTACTTTTAGAAAAAAAAATCCATGTTTTTAAAATAAAATTAATTTGAAATTAGAATTCTTAGCCAAACAAAAATTATTTTGATTTGAAATGGCCAGTACTGCAGAACGGCAATTTCATAGGTAAAGACCTAATATTAAGACGTTGTCTACCTATTACATGACCGATTTCTAGTTCCTATGTTTAATAAATAAGACTGATTGACTGACCGCTTAAACCCTAGGTAAAGAAAGTTCAATTAAAGACTAATGTTTTTGCAAAGACTGATTGTAACATTAAAGTAACTAAGACCTAGTTGTTAAAAACAAACTTAACTATTAAGCACTTAGTCCGCCTCTGTATATTTTGTGTGCTTAAAGTAATAAATAACATTTATTGTAAGGAAGCCTCAACTCATCTCATTACTATAGATAAAGTATAAAGTATACATAATGCACACACAGCAAAATTGTTAAAAATGTTCAAACATTTTTTTAACCTTTTAAACGTAACTTGTAGCTTTTTAAGCTAACGAAGGAAAATTTTTAGTACTTTTAATAAATTGTATGTAATATTAATAGAGTTTTATTCATATTTTCATACAAAATAATCATGTCGTAACAGGCACAAGTTGTAAAACAAAGTTCTCACAGAGTGACGTATCTGCCTCAAATGAATATAGCTAAATAAATAGATTAGGGCTTTAAAGCAACTACTTACTTAAAGAGTGAGCCAAGAGCAATATAAAAATGATATTAATTACTTATTAAAGCCACAACTAACGCCCCTACAGTGACATGATTGTAGCGCCCGACCGAAAAACCGTTGCCGTGGAAAAATTGCAATAACTAGTTACGATAGTTAGCGGGGAGGGTGACGATATGAGTGACGGCTTTTTCGTAAAAAGGAGGTATAAAAGGATCAAATGGTGCCGGTTTTCTTGTCACTAAATTCTCTAAACTAGACTCAAAATCACCAAAATTTTGTTTATTCTTGTCAAACGACGATTCCTATTCTGAAATTGATTAAAATGACACAACTTAACTATGTTTTCGTTTGACAGCACTAAGATTGCACTGAGTTAGTAATTTTGTGAAAATGGTAATTGTACCATTCTGTTGCAACGTACAATTTTGATTTTCCAACTAAATCTCACTATTTTTATCGCGATTAAGGGGGCATAGTATGCCAGAAAAAAAAACAAATTTCACCTGCGCCTCGTTGCCTGCCCTTCTCTTAATACACGACGAAAACAAAACATAATCCCTTCCCGCCAGCAGAAACTTCCGCCCGGCATTTAAACCAAGAAATATCACCATCATCAATAAAATTTCACCCCCGCTACCCTTACTTACCCCTCTTAGGCGCAAATTACACAGCAGCGGCGTAAGGCGAAGGCGCGGCGCAGGCGCGTTTTTTTGTATGTAGGCTTGATGCCGCTTTTAAACGTGTTCATACAAAAAAACGCGCCTGCGCCGCTCCTTCGCCTTACGCCTTTTCTGTGTAATTCGGGCCTTATGAAACTCGACGAAAACCAAACACAAT
This sequence comes from Polymixis flavicincta, assembly GCA_949987655.1. Lineage (NCBI taxonomy): Eukaryota > Metazoa > Arthropoda > Insecta > Lepidoptera > Noctuidae > Polymixis > Polymixis flavicincta. Next base: position 22,020,952 of record OX465193.1, on the reverse strand, counting down.
CCCTTCACGCCGTGATCCCCGGCTTATACAAGCTGTTTTTTTTATTGGCTATGGAGCTGCAACTATAGCGATCTATATACCAAATACTATCTAAGCCATCTATCATTTTATCAAAACAGCAAACTTGTTAAACTTAAGTAAAAAAAAAATGTTTATGTCCCGGACCGAAATGTAGACACCCCACAACACAAAATGTAGGCAATAATAGGTACTATGTACCTACACGCCGCGCGCGCTCAATGCGTGGCGGTCGGTCATTGACTTTACCTACCATATTTTAAGACCCATAGGTTGAGTGGTTAAGGCGCATAACCGTGAACCGTAGGTTTGTCCCTCAGTGGTACACTCGTGCGTGGTGCTGCACGCGCTGCAGTCGCAGCCGCTGGGCGCGCGTGCCGTGCACGCCGAGCTGGCGCGCTTGCTGGACCAGCACAACGGCACGCCGCTCGACTTGCCCGACCACGTGCTTGAGGACATTAAAGGTGATGCGACTTACACATTATTAATTGTACACGAAATGTATTGTATATCTACGAAGACGCGCATAAATTATGAATAAGGAATAATAAATCAGGCAAGTATATCTAGAAAATGCGCAATAATGAAATTAAAACATAAATTTGAAACGACCTAATACTACAAACCTTACACCGTCAAAATATATGGCTTGTGTCGTGGCCATCGCTCAGATACTCAGGCTCGGTCTTATCGTATACTAGATGTTTTGTTTTCCGTCCGTACATAAGTAGAATAGAACCCATTTGTGCCAATAAGTGCCTGGAACCATTGATTTAATAAAAGTTCCGAATTGAAAAGATTTTATCCTACGGCGCTTACGTAAAGCCAAAAGCCAAAAGAGGATATACCTATAGTAAACGACGTAGGCTGCGATCGCGCATGATTGGAGCATGGTGGATGCGGGAGCTTGCATTAATTTCGCTCTACATACATCTTTGATGACCTTGTGAAGGCCGCGGGTATCCGCTGGATGTGGGAAGCACAAGACCGATCGAAATGAAGAGCCTGGTCCCCCAGCGTATGTCCAGCAGTGGACGTATTTCGGCTGAAATGATGATGATGATATATCTTTGCGGCTGCGCACAGCACGATACCGCCTGAACCATAGATATAAGAAAGAAGAAGATATGCCAAGTAGTAGAAAATGTATCGGAACCCGGTGTCTCCACTTGCTCCCCACTACCGCGCCACATCTACACATGCAATTTAGTAAAACCAATAGATACGAAGTCGCGCTCACACTCGCAATTTATAAATCAGAACGTCCTACACAATCAAATATAGACCTTATCCCTTCAAACGCAGCGTGCATTTAAGTACAACTCACTCACACAAACAACGGTTACTACCGTTGTGCTGTGCAAAAGCAATTTATTTTACATATACGCTAGTGATTGACTAAATCGGAAAGTTGTCGATACTTCTATTTATTATTTTACTACTTAAATTTTTTTTGGGGTCCAGAAAATAAGATAAAATGAAAACGATAACCGTAATACGTCACTAATATATTATCTGAACAATGCCGATAACAATAACGCATACGAAGCGTTTGAAGACTTTAACGTAAGTAAAATGCCAAAACCATAAAAAAGTAAGGAAATAGCACGAGGATAAGACTTATTATACGATAATTCAAACCCAATAACACTCCACCGACATTATCTAAAATTTTGTTAACTTTACGAATGTTGTTAACGCATTTCTCTACTACGCTGTAAAATAATCAAATTAAGTAAAAAATCATTAATTCACATCGATCTAGCAATAAATTTATTCGCGAATCGACATTATCGATAGCCTACGTTACTGGATTGCAGATCCAGAGAGAACACATCACTAGCTCGACGCAAGAACCAGCGGCCGTACTACGGAAAGCGTCCGCATAGATACTTTATCGTTTTGTGATTTTTACATTGCTTGTCCAGTCACTTAGCGACAAAATATTTAGGTAGTGGTTTAGGAGCAATGTATTTAGTACAAAAATAATACAGTCGCTGTGATATTTGAAAACAAAAATAACATGGTAAATGCAAGAAATGTTTTTCGATTTCTTGTTTTTCATGATTTTTGATTTTTGATTTTTATGAAAAATACTTGTACTTATTTATGGTAAGTGATTCCATGATTCACAAAGTTTTTGTTTTGGCCTTGGTTTTTACAAGAAACCACTGAACAACACGGCATTCTTATGATTTATCACGACAACGGTCGAAAGCACACTAGTTCGCGGAGACGGCCATTTTCTTTAGGAATGATCATGCTGATCATACCGCGCGGACACAGACACGCCCCTTTCCCACTTCTCCTGCTTTTAATATTTCTATGGCCTGAACACACTTGTGTGTGTATCTAAATCATTCGTATCATTCTTCACCTTGCTGTATGTAGTTATAGGCAAATGATTTGATACATTTGAGTGTCCGCGTCACGAAACCGTAAAGGACAAATATCCGCAACGCGACTCTCGTAGAAGAATTTCTATGAAAACTTGATGGAAATGATTCTACTGTGTCGCGTCGCGCCTGTCTGAAGGAGCCATTAACCAATAAATGACGTCTCGTTTGATTGGTAAATCTTTGATAGAAATGTAAACAAAGCTGGGCCCCGAACTCAGAAACCACGTCAATTCCTTAGATCACACACGACATATGCTAATAAATATCGAAAAATTGTCTTGGAACATACAGAATATGAAATTTCGATTCCTTAGGGCGCGCATTTTTTCTGGCTTGGTCAAGTTCCTGACAAGAGCGGAATAGAATACAATATTATTAAAATGTACAGCCGCCAGCAGGTCAAGCTATCCCAAACTGTCAAATTTTCCCAATATTGAACATAAACCTTATTCCTTTGTAATAAAGTTGAAAAACTATCAAAGAAATTTTACAGATTGGGGTAGCTTGATGTGCTGGCCTCTGTACATCTTATGAATTACAAATACGAAGTGTACAATATTTTACTTAGGATGGCTCAAAGGGTAATCTTATCACTAAAAGCGATATTTTAAGACATCCTTTGAATGTATGTAGTAGCCCGTTCATGTGGACTCCTTAGCCATATTCCACGGAATAATAAATAATATTAAAAAACTAAAAAAAAAAAACATCCGACTTCCAAAAAACACTGGAAAGCGAAAAATAACTTTAATTTCGGAAGTCGGTGACTTTGGATATGTATTTTATTAATTTTTATCACCGCCTTCCGAAATTAAAGTTATTTTTCGCTTTCTAGTGTTTTTTGGAAATCGGTTTTTTTATAAGTTTTTTTTTTTTCACTTTTTAGTTAAAGTACCTAATAAAATACGTTTTATGGTTTTATAATAGACAGACTTTTATTGTCATATATAATATCTACCTGTGTTCATTAGATGGCGCTAGCAATCACATATTTTTGTCATTTACTAACACCTCCGCTTAACAAAAAAATTATACACAAAAAAACTATGAAACAGGTAAAATACCAAGCTTTTTCAAATCAAATCAAATCAAATCGTAAAGTAATAGTGTTTAACAGACCCTAAGCTTTTGGTCAAAATGTCTGCTGGCATTTCAGCTGTCTCCAAATAAGCAATTTTTACAAAATTATTGTTTACTGCCTCTCTAACAAAATGATATCTAATATCAATATGTTTGGATCTGCGATGAAAATTTGTAATTTATTTATTTCAAAAAGTGTGGTTACATTTTTTTTACAATTTTACAGTTTTTGTTAAGGGTCAGTCAGTCTTTATGATTGAGGTATTGGAAAAATTACAGGGTAATTTTAAATTTAAACAAAGGAGGGTAGAAAAGTGATCAGTAATTGTGGAATCAAAAATGAAGGTAAAAGAGGGTAATTTAGTTTTAAGGATTGTGTGGTCAAGGCAATTATTACCTCTTGTGGGTAGGTGGTGAGCAGGTAAAAACCGGTGATAAGAAAGACAGTTAAGGTATTCGTGCGACCAATGGTTCATAGTTGATATTGTGCTATCTATGTTTATGTTTATGTCACCTGTTATAACTACAGTTTGAAAGGTGGTCAAGGAAGATAGTATTTCGTTTAAGGATCTCAGAAAGATTTCAACACTCTCGTTAGAAGGGGATCTATAAACGCAGAGGATAGCAACATCAGACGGAAGTTCGATGATTAAACCAGAAGCAGAGTCATGAAATTCAGGTTCGTGTACTTTGAATGCAAGATTTGAATTGATGTACACGACTACACCGTCACTCTGATTACGGTGTTTAGTAGTGTGGATCGAAGAATAACCCTGGAGCTGGGGAAGGGTGATATTACTGAGACATGGAAGCCAGCATTCTGTTAGAACAGCTACGTCACACTCAAAAGAAAGACGAGAAAGTAGTGTTTTAAAATCATGAAAGTTTCGATTAATTGATCTGAAATTTTGAGAGAGAACTTTTAGGTAATGCGGGGAATTTAAGGTAGATAAACAGTCCTCTGGTGTGCACTGATACACTTTAGATACAGAAAAATCGTCTAGGTTGTCACCTAACAATTTTATGTGATTGAATGTTTAGGTTTAGTTAAAAATGATTTGGGGACAGTTCGTAGAGTGATTCTTGGTTTTCAGGTAAAAGAAGCAATATTAAGGGATTGCAGTAAGGCGTGATGTATGTAAAATGAATCTGAGATGTAGTGGTGAGTGATTGGATATTATTTGAATTGCTGTGTGTATAGATTAATATGTGTGAACTAAAGTGTAAAGTGTTTGTTTATTCTAATGAAAAAATTAACATGCGAAATTAATATTGTTGTTTTTAAGTAATTATTTACACAGATTATACATTTACTTAATCTACATAAAAGTGTAATACAAAAAAGAAAAACTAATATAAGTAAGGCTAATGAAGATAGTCATACTTCGGGTAATTTGGACATTTGTTGCAATTGAGCTTCATTTTTAATCACAATGTATGGTGATTCCTTAACTTTTTTTTATCATTATACGGCCATTTGAAATCCAACAATAATCGTATTTATTTGCTTTAGCAAAGTTTCTGGCCAAGTAAAACAATTTTCTAGACTGTGCTGTCTGCTGCTCTGCTATATAGATAGGTACAGCTTTTGCTGTGAATCCTAGGTTGCTTGAATTGAGCTTTTGATTAGGGTATCTCTTGTTGTAGCTTTTCACAGAGTCTAGAAATCTGCTTTTGGTAAGAGTGTTAGTAAATTCTATGAGAAACGCAGAGGAATTATTTTGTTTGTCAATCCTATAACCTAGAAATGTCTCTAATGTCTGACTTAACATTAATGCCGAAGACATTAGACAGTACAGAAATGTTTTCGTATAGATCCTGTTTAGACTCTTTTTGACGTAGTGGGACATTTCTGATTTCAACACACGTTTTAATCAAGTTTTGCTCCAGTGTCGATCTTTTCCTCAAGGGCTGATAAATGGGTGCACATATCAGTGCGTTCTTTCTCGAGACCTGTTATCTTGGACTCCAAGGAATACATTTGGTCTGATAGGCCGTTCAGAGAGCTCGCCAAAGCAGAGTTTGAGGTCTCGATCTTTGTGAAATGTAGCTTCAGGTCCATAATATGAAATTCAAGGGTTTCAAGCCTGGTATTTTGAGATTATATAAATTGCTTCATCATTTCTCTCAATTCAGTTCTAAAATCCAATTTTTCGACTGATTTTTCAGCACTCGAAGACCTGAAGCGTTTCGCTCTTTGCGTAACATATGAAGAGCTCAGATCGCCAATTAGCTCATCTTTACAGAGTTTGCTTATATCGGCTTCGGAACGCGACAGGTTGGTGTTGGTTTTTGACGTAGGAGGCGAGCGCAACATTTTAGTACTAGGTTCTCATAAACTAGTGGAGATTATCTGAATACAGAGTTCTGAGTACAGTTCTATTACCGTTTAATACAATATCACCGAACTTCCTTGTTCATAGGTATGATCAATACTTGATGTATGTAGGTACGTAACTCACTTAAGATAATGCTGAGTGAACGGTATTTTGCACTAGGAAAACATAAAAATAGCAGGATATTGCGATAGTACTGTGGATAGTACCGTTATTGTTCAAGACAGTTGATGGTTGATGGGTCGTCGTCTCGTCGTCGTAAACTTGCAGGTTTCCAAAATTAAAATCACTATGGAGGTCACCAGCACAACGCTTCGAGTACCAGGAGATCAAAATCGGTAGGAGGTGCTTACTTGCGTCCTATGCTTGTAGACTCCAGAAGGGGCGGGGACTCGTCGTGGACGACCGAGATAGCACGATGTCCAGGTATGAGCGCTGCGCGCGCGGCGTTGGTGTCTCTGACGTTGCAGACCAAGGCGGAGCAAGGGTGGAGCCAGTAGTGTGACGCATTGACTAGCTTACTCGTCGTTGTATTACGCCAGCAGTAGGAAGCGTATTGAGTAACTCCTCTTCATTTATGCACTCCTATTTTTTTGACCAGTTTTTAAATATTAAATTGAATTGATAATAAATCCACTAGCACGTCTACTCGTGTACGAGGTCCTGAGGGAAGGGAAATTGGGTTCGAAATCAATTTCTGTGCACTCTGACTATCATTAAATAGTACAATTGACTCTGACAATCTCGCACAGTATTTTCTTTTTAAATAAATTGCCTCTTTACTTGCTTCTGACATAGAACAGTATTCTGCTTCCGTTGACGATAAAGCTACATGTCTCTGCTTTCTGCATTCAAAAGAAATCACTGTATTTGATAACTTAAAACAAAATCCCGTAAAGGATTTTCTATCATTTACATCTGATCCCCAGTCTGCATGAACAAAACCTTCAATACAAGAATTATCTTTACAAAACACAAGACCATAGTTTTTGGGTTTTTTTTAAATACCTTAACAACCTTTTTGCATGCTTCCAGTGAATCTCATCATAAGAGTTGTTAAACTAACTAAGAAAACTTACACTGTAAGCAATATCAGGTCTGGTTAAAACCGCTAAATACATTAATTCATATTCATTTATTTATTGTTTATCACAGGTAAAAGGCAGTTCTTATAATTAGCTATTATTGTATCTCTGTAACATACCCATAGGGTGTACAATATGTACATTATTATGTATGTCATTATTGTTGGCTAAATTAAAAATAAATTAATAAAAAGACAAATTACACTCTTAGTTGCTAGCGGTTACAATACATACGTTGCATTGGTTGTTTCAGTCAACCTATTACAGTCATTTTCATCAGTTTAACATGTCAATTCTAGTCAACCTCTGATAGACATAATTATTACTGATAGTCATTTACATTAAATAGGTCAAAACAATTTTAGTCAATAATTCGGTCATTAAGAAATTCGTTAATTGAATAATACGTTTTACAAATAAGAAATTCTTTTAGCTTTGATTGAAAAATTATTTAATGATGAAATATTTTTAATACAGCTTGGGAGTTTGTTATAGATTTTAACTCCAATACCAAATACACTCGATTTCATTTTTACTGTTCTATATTTAATGGCTTTAAGTTCAGTTTTGTGTCTCGCACTTCTCATCGTTTCGTACTTATCAATATTGCGTTTTATCATCATTACCGCTTGAAGTATGTATAATGAAGGTAGGGTTAATATGTTCAATCTTTTGAAAGCTGGTCAAATTAAACTTCCTATAAGTTGTCTAAATGGATAATCATCATTACAAACTTTCGGAGACTTTTCTAATTTTAAATTCATCTCCATATGAGTTTCTGCAGTTTTACAATGTGTCATGTTGAACTTCTTTAGTAAATTGTCTACATATTGAGCTTGATCAACTGTTATTACATTTTCATTAATATTTACTCTTAGGCCTAAACATTGTTTTAACTGACCTAAGTTCTTGATCTTGAATTTACAGCTCAGTTCATTTACTAATTGATCAGTTGATGTCGCACAATTTGAAAAAACATAAAAAATCATCAACAAAAAGTGCTATTATAATCTTAGGTTTTCCTTCATATTTTGTAAACAGACATGGTTCATACTTTGACTTTTTGTAACCAAGGTTTATCAAGTAATCATTAACCCTCTGGTACCAAGCCCTGGAAGACTGCTTTGGACCGTATATAGCACGCTTAAATTTTAACACTTTATTATCATCCATACTAGATTCATACATAACAGGTTTCTTCATATACACAGTTTCTTTCAAAAAACCATTTAAAAAGGCAGTGGTAACATCTAGATGACATATATCTAAATTCCACTTGGCCGCCAGAGCAAATAGCAATCTTAAGGTAGAATATCTAACAAAAGCCTTTTGCTACTAATCTTGCCCGGTAACGCACATTATTAGAACTGTCATACTTTTTCTTAAAAACCCACTTGCACTGTACCACTTTACAATCTTTAGGATGATCAACTAGCTCCCAAGCGTCATTCTCATTAAACGAGTCCAACTCCTCCTTCATGCCTGGTCGCCAAAACTTACTTTCTGGTCCATTTAAGGCCTCTTCGAGAGTGATCTCTTTGTGATTATCATCATAGTCTGAGATGCATAAATTATTATCCAAGCCGATCAGGTTTCTTTCTCTCTCGTTTTGGTAGAGTTTCTGATGTACCTAACTCCACTAAGGGTTCTGGGTCTGAAGTAGCATTTAAGAAACTATCATCTGAAGTACTTGCTGAAGAAGTTTCGGTATCCATGACATACATGCTGTCAACCTTCTCTTCTACTGAATCTACACTATCTGTGTCAGTACTTCTAGTATCTTCGGTGCATCCTTCCTCCGCTGAAGACTTGCAATCCAAGGATGTGTCCACTGCAGTCTCAGATGATTTCTCCATAATAATTATGTCTCTACTTGTAGACTTTGCTTCTGGGTCATACACCCTATAACCCTCACACATCACATGGTCAGAATATCCGATAAAAATAAGCTTATTAGCTTTTTATCCCATTTCAAACGTTTTTGCTTTGGCACATGCACCATGACGGTACTCCCAAATATACGCAAATTACTTAAATTTGGCTTTGACCCAGTCCAGACTTCATATCGAGTCTTATTATTCAGTCCTGTGACAACAGATCTATTTCGCAAGTAAACTGAAGTATTAACCGCCTCTGCCCACAAATTCTTATCTAAGCCAGCATCAAAGATTAAACATCTGGCCTTTTCAACTACTGACCTGTTCATTCGTTCGCATAAGCCATTTTGCTGCGGCGTATAAGCATTAGTCCTTTGATGAAATATCTCTTGCTCCTTCAGATATTTTTCAAATTCTCGACTACAGAACTCACCTCCGTTATCTGTCCTAAAAATTTAGATATTCCTGTCTTTTTGTTTTTCTGACATGGACTTAAAATCTTTGAAATTAGTAAAAACTTCATTCTTCGTCTTTATAAAATAAACAAATGCCATATTGCTGTAGTCATTCACGAACAAAACATAGTACCTAGATCCTGCAATTGATAGAGTTTCCATCGGGCCACATACATCTGCATGAATCACTTCTAGAACATTCTCCGTTTTAGATGAACTCTGCTGAAATGGCAGTCTAACTTGCTTGCCTTCACAGCAAACAGTACACGATGACTTATCTATGTTCGCCACTTCTGGGTATGAAATTCCTTCTACAAAACTAGTACTGTTGATGTATCCCAAACGTCGGTGCCAAATCGCACTCGATGCTACTGCAGTTGCTGCTAATGACTGTTCCGTTTTCGTGTATAATCTATACACACCTTCGACTAATTCTGCCTTACCAACGAGTTCATTCTGTTGATTATACACTTGGGAGCAAATAAATCGAGCCACTACCTTTTTTCACGTAAAATGGTAAATATTTTTGGTAATATGGAACGTATCAATTCGAACTATATATCGCCTAAAAGTTTAGTTAATAACCTTTACAATGAGGGTAAATTATTGAATAATAACCTTATTGAATGATAAATTATTGGCTCTGCAAGAAAAATGGTAATTTTGATAGAAAATTTAGTAGGGCTAAAACAGTCCATAAAAACAATAAAAAACAAAATTATTGCAAAAAAAATATTCTTAATAACTGGTATTACCCCCCCGGGCCCTGATACATTCTTGTAGCCTATTAGTCATCGATCAGGGGCCTAAGTCTACTAATTTATAAACGTCACAATGGTCTCTCAATGGTAAGTTTTTGACAGATTTGCCATACAAAAACTGTCAAAAACACACCATTGAGAGACCATTGTAACGTTTATAAATTAGTAGACTTAGGCCCCTGATCAGCGTTACGATGACATATTGTGGTATGTTCTCCCACTCTTCAAGCACAGCGACTTTAAGCTCGGGAATGGATGAAACAGCGGGAACCCTGGCTCGGACTCTCCGTTTTAGCTCGTCCCATAGGTGTTCGATCGGGTTCAAATCGGGACTTCGTGCTGGCCATACCATTTGTTGAATCCCGATCGCAGACAAGTATTCCGTAACGATCTGCGCGGTATGAGGTCTCGCATTGTCATGCATAAACAAGAAATTTTCTCCGACAAAACCAGCATACGGCATTACGTGGTTTTCAAGAATGTCAGTTATGTATCGGTCAGCTGTTAATCCACGTCTACCACTGCCATCGTTGGCGGGGTCGACGAAGACAAGTTCCGTTTTTCCGTCTAGAGAAATTCCTCCCCACACCATACAAGAACCACCACCAAAACTCACCGTTTCTCGAATGCAACATTGGGCAAATCTTTCACCAGGACGTCTATACACTCGGTTTCTCCCGTCATTGCTAAAAAGACAGATTCTTGACTCGTCAGAAAACAAAACTGACCTCCAGTCTTCTAACGTCCAATTAATGTGTTCTCGAGCAAACTCCAAGCGAGATCGGCGATGAGCTACAGTCAATTTTGGGCCAGTTGCTGGTTTGTGTGATGTTAAATTTCGTTCTTTTAGTCTTCGTCTCACTGTCCACCTACTGATTGCGACTCCTCGAACGTCACGTAACGCTTGCTGTAGCTGAACAGCATTAAGTCCACGGTCGCGCAACGAATTGGTTGCAATAAAGCGGTCGTCACGTTCTGTTGTTGCCCGTGGTCGGCCAGTTCCAGGTCGCCGAACAAAAGCACCAGTCTCCAGATACCTGCGGTATACCCGCTGTACCTTTGAACGACTCAAATGAAGTCTGCGTGCCACTTCACGTTGTCCGTGTCCAACCTCAAGTAAAGCTACAACTTGGGCAGCTTCCGTCGGTGTAGTATCCATTTTATCAGGTTATTTTGATTACACAGACACAGATAAAGACAACAATAACAAGTAATATGGGTATGATTAACAAAAACCTCAAATTTAATCTTTTCTTAACAGAGTACAATAAAAATGTCATAAGCAAATTAAATGCGATAATTTTATTCTACCCTTTAAACTTTAATAAAAATGAAATTTTGACAACTAACTACCCTCATTGTAAAGGTTATTAAATACCCTTTTAGGCGATATATGTTTCGAATCGATGCGTTCCTTAATACCAAAAATAATTACCATAATGCGTGAAAAAGGAAGTGGCTCGATTTATTTGCTCCCAAGTGTAGATATGGCAAGCATTTTCATTGAAAATTACACTGTTGCCATTCTTGATCAGGTGACTCACCGAAAGCAAGTTCGTGGTTAAGCTCGGTATGCATAATACGTCCGAAACTGTAACATCATACTCAACACCGTTCACAACTTTGATGATGTTCACGTCACCAGAACACAGAACTGGAACATTTGTCTGGTTTGCTATAATAATTTTCTTCATAATTTGTTGATTGGTAGGGTTGAAGATATTTTCTTGTCTCGCTGTCATATGTTTACTAGCCCCACTATCAATATACCAATGATTGGAATTGAAGTTATCACTCAGAAAAAAAGCACTGAATGCATTTGTTGGTTTTCTTTTGCTTGATTCTGAGCTGGGGCACTGATTTTTATAATGTCCAGTTTCTTTGCATTTATAACATCTAATAGCCTTGACAGGGTTTGACGTTTGGTGCAATTGTTTATGACCGCTCTTAGGATTGCTATTTTTCACACGCTGCTTTCCTTTAGCTACAAATGCACTTTCCGAGCAGGAACCTGAACTAACATCAGCACACATATCCATCAACTTTGTTTTTATGACGTCGGCACTTATCTCGATTCCCGAGTGTTCTATGGCCATTATCATAGGCGCATACCTTTCGGGTAAACCTGCTAACATTAATGCACCAATCCATTCGTCTGTTAACTTAAAATCTGTTCCTTGAAGTCGCTGCCCTGTTTCGATTATCTGGATCACATACTGCGTCATGGAATCACACTTTTCAAGACGAATATTGATGAGATTTCTGAGCAAACTTATTTTTCTAGTATAGCCAGAATCATGAAACATGGTTTTCAATTTGTCCCATAAATCATAAGTTGTCGCCGCTTGCTTGATGTGAGCATATAGCGATGGATCGATTGACAATACGAGTTTAGCCTTCGCTTAGCATCTTCTGCTTTTTCCGCCTTACTTGCCGTTGCTGGTAATTTTTCTTCAATGGCGGACGCCATGCCTTCCAATACCAACACATTTTGGGCTGCAAAACACCAATCCTCATAATTCTCACGACCGCGCAACTTAGGAACGTTAGCAATATAATTCGCCGACATTATTAGCTTAAAACCACACAGTACTAAACGTTTCGTCTATTAAATATTAATTTTTATTGTGTCTGGATCCATAACCTAATAAAATAAGTTTTATGGTTTTATAATAGACAGACTTTTATTGTCATATATAATACCTACCTGTGTTCATTAGATGGCGCTAGCAATCACATATTTTTTGTTATTTACTAACAGTACCTACCCCACACCAATTCAAAATTTGACGATGCATATTTATGCTATAGCAGCAATCTCGGTTAATTCGCTGTCATTTTTCGAAGAGTTCCGTTGTCTGTCTCCGAAACGCATCATCCGATCTATATGAAATTTAAATGGGACCATTTCGAAATAAACCCTTTTCAACAAAAAAGGAATTTTGTAAATCGGTCTGATGACGGAGTCACGCCCGAACCTCCACCTAACTCCTAACCGTTAAAGAGTTGTACCTTCCTTCATCAGCTCAGCGTCATGAGATGATGATGATGACCATACGCAAATGTCTCAATAGCTTTAGAAAATATATGAAAAACAATGTTAATACCTACAAAATTTTAGGGTTGCCCTCGATTTCCCTGGGATTCCATCATCATATCCTGACTTGGTGCCAATGGGACCACCTCAGAAGTATACTCTTTCAAATAAAAAAGAATTTTGAGAATCGGTCTATAAATGGGGGAGAAATCGATGAACAAACATACAAGAAAACCATACTGTGGAACATATAACCTCCTCCTTTTTTGGAAATCGGTTAATAAATTAGGTACTTTTTAGCGATATCGCAGTAATTATTTCTAACCATAAACTAGCATTGGGCTCGCCACGATTGCGGCGGTAAGTCCTCTTTTTGAGGAGTGGCTTGAGAGGCGGCATTGCGTCCTCACCTTCCGCTTGACGCAGGTCCTCACCGGACACGGTTGTTTCGGGAGGTTCCTGTTTCGGATAAGGCGGGAGGAAACGCCCGGGTGTTTCCACTGCGACGATCGCCCTGTGGACACGGTGGAGCACACGGTGGCAGTCTGCCCGGCTTGGGCAGAACACCGCCGTGTCCTCGTGGAGGCGATCGGCGGCGGCGAACTATCGCTTCCGGCCCTGGTCCAGGCCATGGTACGGAGCGAGAGTGCATGGGTAGCCGTCACCTCCTTCAGCGAAGCAGTAAGCGAAGAGGGACGCCGCGCACGTGAGGGAGAGGCAGTCTATGCGCCCTCACGGCCCTAGCCGCCGCAGGAGACGCCCTGGGCCTCGGGTATCCCAGGCTGATTTCCGGCCACCGTAGGCATGAGCTTGCGGACGGCGAGTAATGGGTAGCTCGCTGTCCGGTAAGGACCAAGCCCAAGTGTGTTCCACGCGTGCCTCGAAAGAGATGTCAGCACAAAGTGATGGGGCCCGCAAAGGCCGATGCCTGCCAGGGGTGCGGGTTTGTTCGAAAGAGATACCGCAGCCCCTGGCATACAGGCTACTGAGGGAACACGGGTGGGTTTTAGTCACTAAAAGTCTGACACGCCCTCCAGCTCCACCCAGAGCGGGAGAAGTTATTTGATGATTTCCCCACCCAAAAAAAATTTACCATAAACTAGCATGTCTTTGTAAATTGTTAGATAAAACTTCGAATCGTTACTCTATCACTTTTTATAACGCTTTTGTTAGCTCGGGTTGTATGTATGTATCTATGTATGTAACGGAATCTTTGAGCCTAATTTTCACTGGTTTCTAGACGTCTGATCAACTTGAAACTTTGCACACGTCTTAAGGGCCGATGACAATGCAATAACCCGACAACATTTTTCATTTTTTTTTTTTTTTATTAATTTAAAAATTAAAAATATTTTTAAATACTTGGGCCATCTGGTAACAGATTCCCTGAAAGACGATTTAGATTTAGAGAGGGAGCGCAGAGCGTTGTCAGTCCGGGCGAACATGCTGGCCCGCAGGTTCTCTCGATGTACAGTTGCAGTTAAAATAGCCCTTTTCATGGCGTATTGCACATCACTGTACTCGGGGGCCCTGTGGTTCAGTTATACCCAAAGGGCTTGCAATGCTCTGCGTATCCAATATAACAATGCGTTCAGGGTGCTGTTGCGACGGCCACGCTTCTGCAGTGCGTCGACGATGTTTGCCGACGCGCGCACTGACAGCTTTGACGCAGTATGGCGTAAGAAATCTGCCTCGTTACTTCGCAGGTTGCGGGACAGTCCTAACATCATTCTGCACTCGATAGCCGCCCGGGCAGATAGTCCGCTTGTGTGGGCGTTAGCCGACCGAACAAGATCTGTTTTAGCTATTAAGTACTAACATAGGCTAAGTAAAATTGTTACTAACGCAATGGACCTCATGTAGTCTGAATAAATAAATAAATAAAATAAAAAACAAAAACGAATTTAAAAAATTTTCCCGATAAAAATTTGATCGAACTAAAAAATGGAAAATAAATAATAGTTTAAAAAAACTTAAAAAACACGCTTTTATTGCTGACCGAACTAAAAAGTAGAAAATAATTTTAATTACAATGAGTTTATGTTACAGTAGTAGGACTTGACTTGACTTCCTACTACTGTAACACAAACTCTTTGTAATTAAAAATTATTTTCTACTTTTTAGTTCGGTCAGCAATAAAAGCGTGTTTTTTTATTTTTTTTATTAAAACATTATGATAAACATCTATTTATTATTAAAAATACGAAAACGTCCTCTGGACTCATTTCAGTAAAAACATGTTTCGTGAGTCCCCGCTCGCGCGCGTTACAATGGGCGTCGAAGACCCCGCCAACGCCGGCGCGCGCCGTGCGCTACGGGCGCGTGTGGGTGCCGGGCGAGGCGCGCGAGCTGTGCGCCGAGCCGCTATTCGCGCGCGACGCGGAGCTGGCCTCGCTGCCCGACGCCGTGCTGGCGTGCGTGGCGGCGTGCCCGCGCGACGTGCGGCGCGTGCTGGCGCGCAACGTGCTGCTGGTGGGCGGCGGCGCCGCGCTGCCGGGGCTGCGCGCGCGCCTGGCCGCCGAGCTGCGCTACCTCGTCACGCAGCCGCCCTACAGGTACAGATAGGTACTGCATGGTGGCGGCGTGCCCGCGCGACGTGCGGCGCGTGCTGGCGCGCAACGTGCTGCTGGTGGGCGGCGGCGCCGCGCTGCCGGGGCTGCGCGCGCGCCTGGCCGCCGAGCTGCGCTACCTCGTCACGCAGCCGCCCTACAGGTACAGATAGGTACTGCATGGTGGCGGCGTGCCCGCGCGACGTGCGGCGCGTGCTGGCGCGCAACGTGCTGCTGGTGGGCGGCGGCGCCGCGCTGCCGGGGCTGCGCGCGCGCCTGGCCGCCGAGCTGCGCTACCTCGTCACGCAGCCGCCCTACAGGTACAGATAGGTACTGCATGGTGGCGCGCGTGGCGGCGTGGCGGCGTGCCCGCGCGACGTGCGGCGCGTGCTGGCGCGCAACGTGCTGCTGGTGGGCGGCGGCGCCGCGCTGCCGGGGCTGCGCGCGCGCCTGGCCGCCGAGCTGCGCTACCTCGTCACGCAGCCGCCCTACAGGTACAGATAGGTACTGCATGGTGGCGCGCGTGGCGGCGTGGCGGCGTGCCCGCGCGACGTGCGGCGCGTGCTGGCGCGCAACGTGCTGCTGGTGGGCGGCGGCGCCGCGCTGCCGGGGCTGCGCGCGCGCCTGGCCGCCGAGCTGCGCTACCTCGTCACGCAGCCGCCCTACAGGTACAGATAGGTACTGCATGGTGGCGCGCGTGGCGGCGTGGCGGCGTGCCCGCGCGACGTGCGGCGCGTGCTGGCGCGCAACGTGCTGCTGGTGGGCGGCGGCGCCGCGCTGCCGGGGCTGCGCGCGCGCCTGGCCGCCGAGCTGCGCTACCTCGTCACGCAGCCGCCCTACAGGTACAGATAGGTACTGCATGGTGGCGGCGTGCCCGCGCGACGTGCGGCGCGTGCTGGCGCGCAACGTGCTGCTGGTGGGCGGCGGCGCCGCGCTGCCGGGGCTGCGCGCGCGCCTGGCCGCCGAGCTGCGCTACCTCGTCACGCAGCCGCCCTACAGGTACAGATAGGTACTGCATGGTGGCGCGCGTGGCGGCGTGGCGGCGTGCCCGCGCGACGTGCGGCGCGTGCTGGCGCGCAACGTGCTGCTGGTGGGCGGCGGCGCCGCGCTGCCGGGGCTGCGCGCGCGCCTGGCCGCCGAGCTGCGCTACCTCGTCACGCAGCCGCCCTACAGGTACAGATAGGTACTGCATGGTGGCGCGCGTGGCGGCGTGGCGGCGTGCCCGCGCGACGTGCGGCGCGTGCTGGCGCGCAACGTGCTGCTGGTGGGCGGCGGCGCCGCGCTGCCGGGGCTGCGCGCGCGCCTGGCCGCCGAGCTGCGCTACCTCGTCACGCAGCCGCCCTACAGGTACAGATAGGTACTGCATGGTGGCGCGCGTGGCGGCGTGGCGGCGTGCCCGCGCGACGTGCGGCGCGTGCTGGCGCGCAACGTGCTGCTGGTGGGCGGCGGCGCCGCGCTGCCGGGGCTGCGCGCGCGCCTGGCCGCCGAGCTGCGCTACCTCGTCACGCAGCCGCCCTACAGGTACAGATAGGTACTGCATGGTGGCGCGCGTGGCGGCGTGGCGGCGTGCCCGCGCGACGTGCGGCGCGTGCTGGCGCGCAACGTGCTGCTGGTGGGCGGCGGCGCCGCGCTGCCGGGGCTGCGCGCGCGCCTGGCCGCCGAGCTGCGCTACCTCGTCACGCAGCCGCCCTACAGGTACAGATAGGTACTGCATGGTGGCGCGCGTGGCGGCGTGGCGGCGTGCCCGCGCGACGTGCGGCGCGTGCTGGCGCGCAACGTGCTGCTGGTGGGCGGCGGCGCCGCGCTGCCGGGGCTGCGCGCGCGCCTGGCCGCCGAGCTGCGCTACCTCGTCACGCAGCCGCCCTACAGGTACAGATAGGTACTGCATGGTGGCGCGCGTGGCGGCGTGGCGGCGTGCCCGCGCGACGTGCGGCGCGTGCTGGCGCGCAACGTGCTGCTGGTGGGCGGCGGCGCCGCGCTGCCGGGGCTGCGCGCGCGCCTGGCCGCCGAGCTGCGCTACCTCGTCACGCAGCCGCCCTACAGGTACAGATAGGTACTGCATGGTGGCGCGCGTGGCGGCGTGCCCGCGCGACGTGCCCGCATGACGTGCTCGCGTGACGTGCCCGCGCGTCATGCGGTGCGTGCTAGCGCTCACATTTTGCTGATTTCAAGTTGTACAGAAATTAAAAAAACCTATTAAAAAGTCGTCATAATTCTCGTGCCCTTATACCAATTTATTTGTGGTCGGCGCAACATGTCTTTTTCTTCCACACTTCTCTATTAGTCGTCATCTCCGTAGTCGTCTTTTTCTTCCACACTTCTCTATTAGTCGTCATCTCCGTAGTCATACCATTTCTAACCATAATTACCTACAATAGGGTATTTTCCAATTTGATAAAAATTAAAAACTATTTTAATTTGAAGATTGGGACGATATAACAGAAAAATAAAAATAAATTTATTTATATTCATTTTCTCCATTAAAAACGAATAAAATCAAATCTGTGCCTCCTGTGATGAGTGATTTTAGTCGAGTTGTACCCTTTTTGTGATTTTTACAATGAAATGATCAGAAATTTTCACCGATTATTTTGGTCTAACTCATATTTAAAATTTGCGCACTGGATAAAAACTTTTCCTGTATATAAAAGGAGAAACTGACTGACTGATCAATCAACGCACAGCCGAAACTACTAGGACTAGGAACGTGAAATTTTGCACACGGCTTCCTTTTATAATTTAGGGGAGCACTAAGAAGGGGTTTTTGGAAATTCGACCTTTAAGGGGGTGAAAAGGGGGGATTTTGTTTGTATGAAAAATCTTATTCCTTGAGTTAATAAGCTTGAAACTTGGCACAAATACTTATCTAAGTAAATTATAAAGTTGATAATATACTGTTTTTCTAAACTACCCCCTAAAGGGGGATTGGGGGTCTTAAAGTTTGTATGGAAGAATTTTAACGCGCTGTCTGATTAACTCGAAACTCAGTATTTATGTCTAAAACCAAATATAAAGAATAACGTGTATCAGGGTTTGTCGAAAATCTAGCCCTAAAGGGGTAAAAAAGGGTAGTTCATTTTACGAGGTATGATTTTACTGCGTGTCTTGAATAACTCGAAAATTGGTAAAATAACCTATAAGTCAAAAAATGTAAAAGTACATTATAAACCTGAAACTTGCTGAGGTGGTTTTGTGTGAAGGATAGTGATCATATCACTTTATATTGTTGACGACAGAAGATAAATATTTATCCGACTAATATTATAAATGTGAAAGTTTGTGAAGATGTTTGGATGTTTGTTCCTCAATCACGCAAAAACGACTGAACAGATTTGAATGAAATTTGGCACACAGATAGATTGTAACCTAGATTAACACATAGGATACTTTATCCCAGTGGTACGTTCCCGCGGGATACTTTCCGACTTCCACGCGGGCGAAGCCGCGGGAGGAAGCTAGTTTGTGATAAATCGATACATTTTTACTAAATACGATTTAAAAACAAACAAAGCTTTCTGTTACATGTGGCTGAAGTGTGAAGGGAATAGAGGAGCGATCGACATAGCTTCATGTCTATACGATTTTATCATAAATCAACTGCTGCATTTATACTCAACAAGACACTGATCATGTATTCTGATAGTTGTCCGGGTCAAAACAAGAATTCGACTGTTAAAACAATGTTGATGCTGGTTGCTAAACTATCTCGACAATTATAATCTATTGAACATACATTTCTCGTACCCGATCATACTCACATACGACGCTGACACCGACAATGCGTTGATTGAGCATTAGAAGAAGCACATGAGTATGGATATTCATTTGCCAAGAGATTAGTACCAGCTAGTGCGTGCAGCATCAAACAAAACAACAAAGTTTACTGTTATTAAGATGACTCGTGATGTTTTACGATTTCAACATTTTTTTCAAAGCCTTCCTATTGGAAAAATCAATATAGCCAATGAATAGTTTCTATGATGCGACGTTCGATCTGTTTTGTACACCAAAGAAAACATATCCCGTTTTTCATACAAATAGAATTCAAGAATGTTGAGGCATATATAGGTATATATATATAAAAAATAAAACAATCATAAGGCATCAAAAAATACGTCCGCATCGTTGTCAATGGGAAAAGTGCCCAAAAGGCTGGCAGCATTGCCACGTTGTATGGCAATGCTGATTCTTTGGCCGAAAAATAGGCCAGCCCTTTGGTCACGTGAAGAGTCGAACAACCGCTTGGAAATGTCTCGGAAAACCAGGGACCGGCCGGATACTCGTTGAAAGGGTTTTTGAAGGGGTTTTTTAAGCGCTTAAAAAATAAACCCTTTGATACATGTTACACCCTCGAATGGGTGCAAAGCAACCCCTTCCGAACAAGTTAACCTTTCAATACCCTGTAACACTGTAACAGGGTAAGCCATTCCATTCCAACACATTGTAATATCCACTCTTTGTAATCGACATAAGTTTGAAAATTGTATAACCACGACCGCACGTGACATCTTTCTGCCCGGCGGCGCCGGCGCCATGGTTGCATGTACCGAGCGACTTGTAAACATGGAACACTAATTATTGCCAACATGATTTTACAGTTCAGTTTTGTTTGCCGCACATGCTAAACATTGTAATATTTCTTTTTCGTGTCTATACTTGTTTACATTCTCATCATTCCTCATTAAATTCGAAACTCGGACGGAACTACTGAAGTAATTAAACGCAATTTAGCTTTGTTTTTGTTTAAGTGTGTGTGGTATTACTGCCTATTATATTTCTTATTACTTATATATATTTAGTTACTGTTTCTGTGAAAATGCCACAGCCGAGGCGAGATGCTGGACACCGTTATTATAGCCCGGTCAAATTAGCCTGAAAAATAGGGGTACTCTTGCATAAATTTCCAAGAAGCATAATTCCCCTGTGTGCAATTTTTAAATACAAGGTCATAATAGTTCGCAAAGATGTTTTTTTTTTGTTGCGAAACGGTTAGTTTTTTGATAAAATTAGCTCACTCACAAAAAAATTCGATCCTGCAATTATCTATAGTACCTACATACATAAATTGTCCTTGCACTTTATACCCTAAGATTCAACATTTCTGAGAAAAAGCGATTCTAAAATATACTCTCTGTCCGTCAGAGCACCACTATACTATAGAAACCAAACCGGTTCCGATCAGATCAGATCCGGCCCCTCTCTTGCCATGTGCTGAATGAGAAGGTTTGCAATAATTCTCTCGAAGAGTTTTTCCACCTCATCCAGCAACACAATGGGTCGGTAAGCGGATGGAGAGCCAGCAGGATGCCCTTCTTTTTTTTTTGCAGAACGAGCTTTCTAGTCTTTCACTAGCGTGGAAACCCCCGTGGTGGCCCCTCTCCAAACATGCACTCAACGAGTCCTACTAAACTTGGCCAGAGAGCCCTGATGGCCAGAACCCATGCACGGCCAAGAATGCCGTCTGGTCCTGCAGTGTTTTTGGCCTTACGCCTTTGTACTGCCGCTCTCAGTTCTACCTGGGTCACTTCAGGCGCGTCGTCATCCTCGTTTTCCGCGTTGGGCACTATAGTAGGCGGAACCGTATCAGGTGGTGTGTGCTCCCCTTGAGAGGGGAATAAAGCGCTCACCACTCTCTAGCAACGTTGGAGGCTATGGGACAGTGGGGGCGCCCACGAGCGAACTTTGCCCCTAACCAAACGGTAAGGTCGCCCCCACGTATCCCGTCCTAGAATTGCCAGAAATTTATCATGAGCTTCGGTCCTTGCCCGCTTAATTTCCAGCTGAAGAGCCTTCTTAAAATAAGATATTTTTTATTTGTCCAGAACATGAGTATAGCACACACACATAGCATGCAAGATGTTACGTCAAATTATGATTAAGACAGTCATGTTTTTCCTGAACGGCGTACAAATATAAGATTATGGGAGAACGTTGTAGGCCTTACAGACTGTAGATTTGTAGACGATTTTCTATTCTGTATTCGTCTAAGTACCTGGTACTTATTGGCAGGCCTGCACTGTCCTCCCATACATTTTATCTCTGAAAACACTGTTAAAGCCAATCATTTTTAAAAGAGTAACCGTGGAGTTACTTGCCGGCTCTTCTCTGACGTTCTCTAGCTTCTGACGTTTCATAAGTGCCCATGCAGGTTTATATGAAATAAAAATATTTTGATTTTTGAGATGTCGGACGCTACACAGCATCAATTGATTCTATATTCGTCCATTAGACACAGCAAATAATATATCAAGTAACAATCCAATTTACCACCCACCACCACCACTCCGCCACCGCCACTTTGTACACCTCACACCGTTCCGCCTCTCTTATTAGCGCTTCTGGTGTCCGTCGGCGCATTCGTCGGTGCCTAGTGTACGGGCGCCACGTCGCTACGCATGCGATGTGCAACTGCGCAATATCTTGTGACGTCCAGTACACCTGGTACCTGGCAGATGGAGACTGAACACGGAGCAACACAGCATCACAGATTTGGGTTATGGCCTCCCGGAACCATTCTCCTTCTTCGTTAATATCGTTAGACCTGACTGGTGAGTCTAACCAGGCATGCACCATTGAGGCAACCAGATGAGCTTCCTGGTTCAGTCTATTGACCACCCATCGCCAGTCATCCTCAACCTGGGCCGGGGCCGCTTGGACCGGGCCACTCGAAGTCTAGGCGGAAACGTTAAACTGGATGTATCTGTGGTCGGACAACGTCTCCACCTCCTACAATACACGCCAGTCCTGAACAGAGCGTGCCACAGCAGGACGAGCAAACGATAAGTTCACTGAACTCGGCGTTGAAGTACCCCATGACAAGGACGGGGTGAGAACGGCTTCGACTGACGACTAGGTTCAATCCGAAATAAAGTCTCAAAGTCAGTGAGAGGTCGGTTGGGTGAGAAATAAATCTCCACAAACATAATATTTTCGACTAAGGCCGCTACAAAGCCCGACTGAAGGTCTCAAAGGGACAGAGTGCCAGCGGCCAGCCTCAAGATAAGTGTCAGCAAGCCATCAATGTCACCCATCCCGTCATCCTTGGGAGGATCGGCGGCGATGGCAACGTTGATCAACCACTTCGCCGTGCCTGGAGAAAAAGGCCCTGAGCCCTGGCGCATCAATTGATATTGGCTTGAAGAAGACGAAGTCAAATTTCTTTGATAGTTTTTCAACTTTATTACAAAGGAATAAGGTTTATGTTCAATTGGGAAAATTTGGCAGTTTGGGATAGCTTGACCTGCTGGCGACTGTACTTATGTGTAACCTATCCTACTTAGTTCACGAATTAGATTTTTTTTTAATTTTGTTTTTGTTCTCCTGAAGTGTTGATTTTTTACTTGTATCACATATCACAGGAGGTACAGAAATTAATTTTTCGTTGTTTTGAATTTACCGCCAAAACGCTCCTTACGATGACTTTTTATCACGTGACATCGTGACGTCAGCTTTGTGTAAACAGCACCGGTAAAAAAGTAGTTAGACGCAGTTTTAGAAGTATTTGTGTACAGAGGCACCGCACACCAGTAATATCACTTTCTATGCATACATCTTGTTATTCTCTACACTAAACTCTACATTCACTTGTTTACTTACTAACTACTTTAGTTCACACAAAATTGACGTCACGTGTGGTGCCGTGATAAAAGTCATCGTAAGGAGCGTTTTTGCGGTAAATTCGAACAACGAGTAATAAATTTGGTTTAAATCGTTTTTAATCGAGTAAATGGATATAAATCAATTTACTTCTATTTTTCTGTTACATATTTCGTCCCAATAGTCAAATTAGAATAGTTTTTAATAAATTGAAAAATCATTCAATCAGTCCATCATCGTTTCTTTGGTCTAAAAGTATTAATGGAAATGTCTTTTGCTGATACTGAACCACCAAAAATATTTAATCACTGGTAAAAAAAAAGTTCTGTGAGCGATAGAGAAGCACATCGGTTTCTCTATCGCTCGAAAGTGGTTCTCGTGTGATTTCCAGCAAAGCAAATACCATCCTCGCTCAATACGTAAAGTAGACTGGTACACGTAGCTGTAAAGTAATTTAATGTTTGCTTATGCGTTCAACATTATAAGATAAATGTTCCAGCTCCAGCCTGCACATCAACGAGTTCAAGTTCCACAATGCGCCGGCGCACGAGAACGCGTGCGCCTGGCTGGGCGGTGCCGTGCTCGGCGCGGGCGACGCCGGCGCCGCGCGCGCGCTGCCTCGCGAGCACTACGCGCGCGAGCCGCGCCTGCGCGACTGGGTGTGCCTGCTCGACAACACGCCGCCCTCCCACCCGCACCGCGACCTCAGGGACATGTAGGCGCACAACACAAGCACCGCGACCTCGGGGACATGTGGACAGCTAGCTCACTCACGAGCATGCTGTGCTATACTACAAGTGTATTCCTGGCTTTACATACCGCACGACGACCGAGCGATGCATCGCTTATCTCGACGGTGGACATGCAAGCGAGTACAAGACAAAGGCTCAGCACTGTAACATACTAACATCTGAACTATGTATAATATGACTTAGTTTTGTTACTATAATAAATAACTTATTTTTACGTGATTTTTTTTGTAACTTATTTTTATAACCTCTCACCTCGTCTAAAGTCTGAATCTTTAGGTAGATATTCGCAACAATAAAAGACTACGTCACGCTATCGTCACGTCCAGCAATTGCATTTGTAACATTTTACTATTATACAGTTTATTGCGCTTCTCTGTAAACAAAGCTCCAAGTTTCATCTTAAATCAGTGTTGCGAATAATGATTGATTAATTTACTCGCCGCATTACATTCTAATACTGGCATTCAGCATAATGTTATGCAAGAGTAGCAACCCAACCTGCCTCTGCCCTAGCACGGGTGCGCGGGCGTACCAACATGCCAAAACTTTGATTGCTTCGAAAAACTTGCATATATTTTTGTCCGTTTCAATGGCGCGAAAACGGCGATATTAAAAAAAAAAAAAAAACATTAATTTGTCAAAGTTATAGATAGCTAATAGATAGATAGATAGCTAAATCGATAGATAGATAGCTAATAGCTAGATAGATAGATAGCTAAATCGTTTATTTGGCATCGCATATAAAAGACACAACACAACAAACAAAGCACAATGAGATTAAAATTAATTACATGAAAATAACAAGGTGCCAATACACTAAGAAAAAAGAAAACAGGTTGACATAAGTATAGTGATGACACTTCAGGCTATGACACAGTGATTTAAACTTTAACATTCAAATGAAATAACGTGCGGTGAGAGTGCAAAAGCGAGGTGTGTGTCTCAAAGTTGCACCAAATGGGAGTCCAGCTCAGCACGTGTCAGGCAAATCGTGTTTGAACGTGGCCGCGCCATTGAAATGCGGAGAACCGCGCGGCCACGGAGATCTTTAAAACTAAGCGTTGCAGAGACCTGAAATTAGGTAAATGATAGATTTAATTTGTAAAAATACAGAAAGAATTCCAGGGTTTACATTTCAGGAGCTGTAAGACTAAAACCACGTGGCCGCGCCATTGAAACGGTGAAAAACACATTGTCGCCGATATCTCGCTGAAAAAGCATTGCAGAGGTCTGAAGTTGAATAAACTAGTAGTAAAAACTAAATTTGAATTTTTCAAAACTTTTAAAAACACAAAAAGATCCTAGGGTTATATTTCAGGAGCTGTAGTACGATATTGCGTTGAAATAAGTCATGATTATCTATCGAAGAAAGTACGTATTAGCGAGCTTTTTTTTAACAACTTATAAATATGTACTTATGTAGAACTCAAACTCAAAGCAATTTAAATAACCATTTACAGGCACTTTTGAACAGTCAAAAAATCTATCAGTAGGAAAGTTGAAGCTAGGTGCCCATTCCAAAACGTAGAAGAATCTCTATGGAGAAGAACATTCAAGAAACTCCAAGGACACTCGTTTAAATCGATAATACCAACAAAAAATAATTTTTTTTCGTTATTTAATACGTTTTGAATTTTTCGATAGACCACCGTTTCACTTTTGTATTAGGCATAACTGGATCCTTACTACCTATATTAATTTTTAATATTACGATTATAAATGCGAAAGTAACTGTCTGTTTGTCTGTTGCGCTTTACGCCAAAACTACTGAACCGATTTAAATGAAATTTGGTACACAGATAGTCTAGAGCCTGAGAAAGGACATAGGCTTTATCTGTTTATGACCTTGACAAAAAAGGTCCACTCAAGCTTTTTTTTTTTTCTTGTTATTCAAACTTGCAACTAATAAAACAAACAACGTGCGTCGCACTAACCCTGAGATTGTCAACTGGCTGTGCCAGTGTAAACCGGTTTTTTCCGGTCTCGCCGCGTACGCGACAAGTGGCCAGTGGTCACGCACACATGCCCCGCGTGCTTGTAGTAGTGCAACCGAATCGCGCGGTTGTATGAAGCTTTGCCTCTGTTCCGTTTAGTTACTCATGTGACGCAAGCGACGATTAGAATTTGATGTGTCCAAATCGGTTTGCGCGGGAAAATTGCGAGCAAGCAAAGCTCACGGTAAGTGATACCGATTGATTTCTTAGCCTATACATTGGCAAATACTTGTATAATTAATTATGTTTTATCTAGCATTAGATGCTTCATTATACGTGACCGTTGCATGTTTTCTAAATGAAATCTGTTATTTTAGATGCGTTCGCGCAAAACTGATAATGATATATCATTATGAAGCTTTTGGATGATATGTCTACGCCTGACTTACCTATTTTGCTCAGAAGAAAACCCTTATTGTGACGATGAAGAATATGGGTTCCGATAAGGATTTTGAGCCAGATTACAACGAGTTATCTTCCGATTCGGACGGCCTGCCAAAGAGACAGTGCCGAAAAAAAGTTAGAGGAGAAACATGATACAAGTGTAAGGGGTGCGGGTCGTTCGAAAGAGATACCGTGGCCCTGGCACTCAGCAACTGAAGGAATATAGGTGGGTTTTAGTCAGTAAGTCTGACACTGTTTAGTCCTGCTGCACCTAAAGCGGAAGAAGTTATTTGACAATTTCGCACCCTCAAAAATAAAAGGGTTCTAAGAGTAATACTCCTCTTTGCCCTGAATGCTTTGAAGAGTGGCACATTATAGTAGAGGACAGCAAAGATAATTGAAATTGTGATTTCACATTTTGCTTACGGCTGTTTAAACTGACTCCAAACAAATGGGACTGATTAAAATTAATATAAAATTAAGTTAGAGCAAATTAACATGTTGTGAAACGATTTGTATTCTTTATGAATTTGATTGAGTTCTGTATAACATACTTATCCTAACAATAAAAATCCTTTAATAACATTGAAATGAACCTATTATTAATCAGAAACACCACTTGATGCTATATGTAGCTAGCCATACATACTCGTAAAACTAAAGTTTAACC
Organism: Polymixis flavicincta; assembly: GCA_949987655.1. Lineage (NCBI taxonomy): Eukaryota > Metazoa > Arthropoda > Insecta > Lepidoptera > Noctuidae > Polymixis > Polymixis flavicincta. The sequence continues at coordinate 21,993,959 of OX465193.1, read as the reverse complement.
TCTGAGGTTGCGTAACGGTCACAGCCACACAGTCATTTAGTATATTGCTGATTGTCACATGAAATGGTCAGTATGGCCACAGAAGTGTTACCAGGGTCCGATCTAAGGGGGGGCAAGCCCGGCAAATACCCAAAGCGGCAAAATGTATACTTACAAACATACTCTCATTAATTTTTGTATGCTTGTTCAGAAGCCGTAGTAGACTAACGTATGTGAACATTATATCATTAAAAGAATATTACATAATAGGTCTTTACCTATGAAATTGCCGTTTTGTATGAAAAAATTTAAACGAATTTTTTTCATGAATTTTTTATTTGTATTAATCGAAGTAATCACCCATGCAATCAATGCATCTTTGCCATCGCAGTGGCAGTTTATTGATGCCCTTCTTAAAGAAATCAGCTGGACGGGAGGCAACAAATTCTTCAAAGGCATTTTGTACTGCCTCTCGGGTATTAAATTTTTTTCCCGCCAAGAAGTTATCCAAATTCTGGAAAAAGTAGTAGTCTGTAGGCGCAAGGTCTGGTGAGTAGGGCGGATGACGGAGAGCTTCCAACCCCAGTTCTTGCAACTTGGAGACCGTCTGCTGTGCAGTATGAGGTCGCGCGTTGTCGTGCAGGAGCAGCGGAGACGAGCGATTGACCAATGCTGGTTGGAGATGCGCCAGCTTCTCCATCATTGTGTTCAGTTCTTCACAGTACACATCTGCAGTAATGCTCACCCCGTTTGGTAAGAAGCTGTGATGAATCACACCGGCGCTAGACCACCAAACAGTGACCATCACTTTTCTAGGGGTAAGTTTTCGTTTAGGGCATTGTTTAGGTGCTGAACCAGGATCCAACCAACTTGCTGAGCGCTTACGGTTATCAAACAGAATCCATTTTTCATCGCAGGTAACAATGCGGTTCAAAATTCCTTCATTTGTGTGTCTGTTGAGCAGTGCAAGGCACGTCTCGACGCGTACTTCGCGCTGGCGATCATTGAGTTCGTGGGGCACCCATTTGTCAAGCTTTTTTACCTTGCCAATTTGACGCAAATGGACCAATATTGTTTTGACGCTAACGTCGAAAGCTGCTGCTAATTCAGCCGTAGATTGTGTATCATCAGCTTCCACAATCGCCTCTAATTCGTCATTGTCGACCAAAGTCTTCGGACGACCGCGAGGTTCATTTTTCAGGTCGAAATTTCCAGAACGGAAGCGAGCAAACCAATAACAGGTGGTGCGTTGGTTTGTAGTGTTAGCTCCGTAAACGTCGTTGATGTTGCGTGCCGCTTGTGCCGCGTTGCTGCCACGACGGTACTCATATTCCATAATTACTCGAATTTTTAACGTATCCATGATGACGAAAAAGATTGAAATGCGATGAAAATGTAACACTAATCAATAAAGAAATGACTACTTTTAGAAAAAAAATTCCATGTTTTTAAAATAAAATTAATTTGAAATTAGAATTCTTAGCCAAACAAAAATTATTTTGATTTGAAATGGCCAGTACTGCAGAACGGCAATTTCATAGGTAAAGACCTAATATATATTATACCATCTTTGGTCATGACTTACAAGGTGTTAGTGTAAAGGGCGGCGAATATTATTATTGCCCGGAGCGGCTAAATAGCTAGAGCGGGCCCTGAGGGTTACTGCTGGGGCCGTCCTTGCGCGTGCTCTATGTAATATTGCATACAGTAGTGTCAGTACGGTTGAAACCGGGGAACGGTTTTAGCAGTACTGCCGAATACCAAAGATTTTATTTCCAACGACCCTGCCAGTACGGCTATATACGCATACGGCTTTAGCCGTCTACCTCCCTAGGTAAACCATTTGATTTTCTGTGATATTGTTGGTAGGGTTTTTTTTTTTTGGGTGGGAAATCATCAAATGACTTCTCCTGCTGAGTAGAGCAGGAGGGCGTGTCAGACTTTTACTGACTAAAACCCACCCGTGTTCCCTCAGTAGCCCGTATGCCAGGGGCTGTGGTACCTCTTTCGAACAAACCCGCACCCCTGGCAGGTATCGGCCCTTGCGGACCCCACCGGTGGTTGCTGACATCTTTGACGGCGCGCGTGTGGAACACAACGCGCCGTCCCGTCTACCACTTTTCGGCCGCAGGGGATAGGGAGAGCGGCTGACGCTATACCGACACTCCTCTTCCCCTGAGGCCCCACCGCGTCCGCCATCAAACGGTGGCGGCCCCGTCCAGGCCACGGAAGGGAAGAGCGCTGCTCAGAAGCACCGGCAATCCTCCTCTACCGCAGCCCGTAACCCTCAGCCGCGATGCCTCCCATTCGACATCGCGGCCCACCTCAGCTGCGGTGCACCTCACCGCAACCTACTTTTTGGCCGCTACGTCGTCGGCTTTGAGGCAAAAGCTCTGACGAGCGGCCCCACCTTTGGGTTCCTCTTGGCTTCACCGTGGCCGGAATCCACGGTTACTGAGCCACCCCCCCGCAACGACAATGCGGGAACCCACTCGGGGGGGTTGTTGGTACGGTTATGACAGTATTGTGATTTTGTATGAAAAATTCTACTGTCTTGCCCTATTAAATGACCGCGCCGGATTAATAGGTAAAATTGGTAAAACGGGCTGTTGTCCGCAACTCCACGTGAAAGCGCGTATTTTGCGTACGGGTTGCAAAATCGGTCATTCGATCCACCCCAGCTCCTCGAGACAGGCCAGCAACGCCTTGGTGTTGCTGACAATCTCACGTAGGGTACCTGGGTTACCGAAGTATTTTGCCCTGTAATTAGCAACCGCCGGGCAGTTTAACAGCACATGAGCCGCTGTCTCGTCGTCCTCCATGCAGGCCCTGCACAGCGGACTGTCTGTTACTCCTATGACAAAGAGATGTTTATTAAATGACCCATGGCCAGTTACGGCTGCTGTAACTGTACGCAGCTGTGGTTTTGTTAAACGGCTGTTTCGTGAGGCGGACATCGAACGCAGGAAGTGCTTCCTTAGCCTGCCTGCACTCACTTAGGTCCATCCATATTTTGTGATGATGATCCCTGGTTCATTTCCTTACCAGAGTACGTAGATACCCGAAGGGAAGTGGTGCAATGGGTTCTGGTCCCACTGGTGTCATGCTCGACCCCCTCCTGGCAAGTTCATCGGCTGCATCGTTGCCTAGCGAACCGCTTTGTCCTTTGATCCACTGAATGGTAATATTGTTGAGGCTACCTACCTCGTTGAGGCGCTGGTAGCACTCGTATATCAGCCCAGAGTCAACCGTATGACTGTTCAGCGCTTGTAGAACAGCTATGCTGTCTGAGAGTATGCGAATCGAGTGATCCTTAACTTCTCTGGCCATGATAGCAGACGCGGCAAGGGAGATGCCCATGCATTCGGCCTGGAACACTGTGTTATGGACCCCCAGTGGTGTGGCTATGTGGATGTTGAGGTCCTCCGAGAAGACTCCAGCCCCTGTGCCACTACCTGTTTTTGATCCGTCCGTGAAGATATGCAGCTCTGCGGGGCGCAAGCCTTCGCATCGTCGATCCTCATGCAGTTGGATTTTGTATTTTTTATCGAAGATAAATTGTTTGGGCACCCGGTCATTTATTGCCTTCGTAATGGGGAACTCACTGTTGAGTTCCTTAAGCAGCCCGGTGTGTTATGTGTCTGTCTTACTCCATAGATTTGTAGCCTTCAGACGCACCGCCGCCATCGTTGCTTCCTGCTGTATGAACAGGTGGAGCGGCGGCAGCCCCAGCATGGCCTCGATCGCTGCAGTCGGAGTAGTCCTCATGCAGCCCGTGATCGCCATGAAAGAAAGAAAGAAAATTGCGTTTATTGGCTAGTCTTTGCATGCGCTGTAGTTTGTTGGTAGCTGTAACTAGCTTGGTGCGGGGCCACCAGACCACGGCCCCGTAGGTGATCATGGGGCGGATTACTGCAGTGTACAGCCATAGTATAATTTTGGGGGATAGGCCCCACTTCTTACCAATAATTTTCCTGCACTGCCAGAATGTGATGCAGGCCGTTTAACTTGGTGTCCAAATGACTGCTCCAGTTTAGCTTACTGTTCAAAGTAACCCCGAGATACTTAACTTCATTGGCCAACTGAAGTTCCGTGTTGAACAGTTTCGGTAGGCAGAAAGGGCCTAATGCTCGTTTATGGGTGAACATGACTAGTTCAGTTTTGGTAGGGTTAACTGATAGCTCAAATTCCCTACACCATCTCTCTACGATACGTAGTGCTTGTTGTGTGAGGTTACAGATCGTTCCCGTCACCTTCCCCGAAACAAGAATTGCGAGATCGTCTGCATAACCTATTGTAAAATAATGGTTGGCGTTGAGTTTGGTGATAAGATCATTAATCACCAGATTCCATAGGAGGGGGGACAGTAGCCCTCCTTGGGGGCAGCCTCTGGCTATCATGGCCAGCTGCTTGTCGTCCTCCAAGCGAACCACTCGTTTGCTAAGCATTTTTGTAATCCAGTCCGTTAGTACCTGATCTACCCCATGTCTGGAGAGGGCGCTGCCGATGCTTTAGAAATTGGTTTTGTCGAAGGCTCCTTCGATGTCTATGAAGGTGCCCAGGCAGGTGCCTTTTTGGTGTATTGCTTCTTCTATCTGACTGACCACTTGATGAAGGGCAGATTCGGTCGACTTACCTGAGCTATACGCGTGTTGGTTACCGTGTAGCGGTATGGTTTTGAGGGCGCCGTCTCTTAGCTCCCTATCACATAACCTTTCCAGTGTTTTCAGTAGAAAAGAGGTCAGGCTGATTGGTCGGTGGGATTTGGCGTTAGTGTAGTCCCCTTTACCTGGCTTTGGGATGAATATAACTTTCACTACTCTCCAGCCTTTGGGAACGTACCTAAAGGTCAGGCACGCCCTCATTATAGGCACTAGTCTTAATGCGACTGAGACTCCCCCCCCCCCCATTGTAATAAGGCGGGGAACACTCCATCGGGACCAGCTGCCTTGAAAGGATGGAAGCTGCGGATGGCCCATTGGAGTTTTTCCAGCGTAATCACCCTGCATGTGTAGCGCCAGTCATTCTCAGATGGTGTTTGGATTACATCCTGCCAGTCGATTACCTGCGCGAAGACGCATCCAGGGAAGTGAGTTTCAATTAGGACGCGTCTAGCTTCTTCAGGTGATGATGTGAGTGTGTTATCAGGTTTGCGGAGGGTGGTGGGCCCGGAAGTCTTCTGTTGCGACAGTACCTTCCTTACCCTGTTGGCTTGCTGGCAGGATTCAATGTTACCGCAGAATTTGCGCCAAACCGCGGTACTCCTGAATCTGTTGCATTTTTTGTAGCTAGATTTGGCTGCATAGTAGCTATCCCAGTCCTCATCCACACAAGTGGTCATGGCTCTATTTAAAGCCTTCCTTACCTTACCGCTCTTGCGCTCCAGGTCAGCCCCCCACCAAGGTTGTTTGCCCGGTGTGCTACGCGGGGTGGTTTCTGGGCAGGCAGTGTGGTAGCTGTCTATCATTAGTTTAGTGATATGACTTACTTGTGGCTCCATTTGTGTCGTGTCCGCAAATGACGTCGGACCGCTTGGTGTCGCAAGCTTAGCTTCTAGGCTGCGTGTATAGGTGCCGCGATCCATATTACGCGGATTGCGACGTGGTGTCGTAGGTGGAGCGCAGACCTGGATGTCAAAGCGAATCCATCTCTGATCCGAGCAGGAGGCCTCCTTGGGGACCTGCCAGCCAGTGATGGTTTCCGCCGCGCCCTCTGTTGCCAGGGTGAGATCAATGATCGTGCGACTACGCCTGGTTACGAAAGTAGGTTCAGCGCCTGTGTTTAGTAGAGATAGGTTAGTTGAGAATAAATAATCAACTAAACCCTTACCCCCCTTTCGTTTTGGGTGTCCATGCCCCATAGTTGGTGATGAGCATTGGCGTCGGCCCCGACGACGACCTCAAACCCGCAACTCTCGCAATGGCTCACGAGACGGGCGAGGTCGTCGGGGGGCGGCGCCTCCGCCTCAGGCATGTAGGCCGAGGCGAAGACGATCGGCATCTCTTCGGCGTCGAGACTTTGTATTACTAGCTTTGATGCAGAGACATCTCTGCAACAGAATTCAGTTAAGAGCTGTGTTTTAAGGTTACCTGTAACATAGATACACGACCTGGGTTGGACGTGATCAGTGGTAACCAGAGATTGGATAGTCCTTGTATGCGGCCGGCCCTAATCCACGGCTCTTGGATCAGAGCAATGGCCGTGTGTTGTACCTCTAGCCACCTCCGGCTGAGCCGTCGCGGTCTGACTGTGGTGGAGGTTGGCTTGGAGGACTTTACAGTCGGACAAAAAGCATGCCATTGCTGATCGCCGTTCGTCGATCGTTGGAAGTGCCACAGGAGTGGGAGGGTGTTTCACTGTGACAGTATTACCCACCACCGGGATTCGTGCGGCAGGGGTCGGATCGGCAGTGGTGTTAACCGTCGCCATCGCACTCACCTGGGTTTTAGAGGGGTCGGTACTGGTCCCAATCAGCGCCGACGTCCTCTGTTTTTTTTTGGGACTTGTTGGTTTTGGTCTTGGCTGTGGTTCTCGCCACAACCGGACCAGCGCCCGCACTGGTACCCGCGAAGTTAGTCGCAAGGTGTCCAGGGGCGAAAGAAGTGCAAGCACCTCCCTTTAGAGTGTCATTGGCTTTCGCCTCCACTCCAGTGATTTGGGTTTTAACTGGCCTTAAGGCATCCATGTTAAATTGTCCACAAAAACCGCGCCGGAATGTGCTAGTAGAGGATTTGAGGCATTCTCAGATTACAGTACCTACCTAATCTCCGATTGCCAAACATAGGTACTCGTATTATAAAATAAAAAACGAACAACATTGTGATACCTAAATGGTTTTATAAATCACCTGCTTCATTAGGATTGTCATAATATAACAATACAGTATCCAGAAATTGTGCAGGAGTCAATTGACTACCCTGGTGCCATGCCCAACCGGCCCTTGCGGGTCCCATCATTTTTTTGTGCTGACATCTCTTTGAGGCGCGCGTGGAACACAACGCGCCGTCGACTTGGGCTTGGTCCTTACCGGACAGCGAGCTACCCATTACTCGCCGTCCGCAAGCCCATGCCTACGGTGGCCGGAAATCGGCCTGGGATTCCCGACGCCCAGGGCGTCTCCGTATCCTGCGGCGGCTGGGGTCGCGAGGGCGCATATGCTGCCTCTCCCTCACGTGCGCCGCCTCCCTCTTCGCGAGCATCACTGCTTCGCTGAAGGTGGTGACGGCTTCCCATGCCCTCTCGCTCCGTACCATGGCCTGGACCAGGGCCGGACGCGAGAGATCGCCGCCGCCGATCGCCTCCACGAGGACACGGCGGTGCTCCGCCCAAGCCGGGCAGACCGCCACCGTGTGCTCCACCGTGTCCTCAGGGCGATCTTCGCAGTGGAAACACCCGGGCGTTTCCTCCCGCCCTATCCGAAACAGGAACCTCCCGAAACAACCGTGTCCGGTGAGGACCTGCGTCAGGCGGAAGGTGAGGACGCAATGCCGCCTCTCAAGCCACTCCTCAAAGAGGGGACTTACCGCCGCAATCGTGGCGTGCCCAAGGTTGCCTTTACACCAGAGATGTGTGATGTGTTATAGCATAGCCCACTTTGAAAAAGACTGATCTAAAAAATATCTACAAATGAGAAATCCTGATGTAGGAGCTTAACCAATATCACACCGGCTTTCTGATTCTCCTAAATGTATATGCATACCAAATAACATTTTTAAATACCTTTGTTAACAGAACTAAAATAAAGAATGTTATTCGTAAAACTTGAATAAAACTAATATAGGGTCATTGCGCCGGTTAGTGACCAGTTAGCTGGGTTGCCCACTTAAGATGAGAAAATAAAAATGATGTCTACGCGCAAAATAGTATATTTCAATGCGAATTTGTCCCAAATATAATCTAGTTTGGATACAAAACATAAAATACATTAATACAAAAATATTTATTAAATGCTGAAAAAGTGAAAATATAGCGAAAACGTCAGTTTACGACCATTTTTATCAGTTTATGACCACCAGTGAGCTGCACCCTAATTGCGAACTCACGATTGATCATAATTGGTTTCGTCTTCACAGTTGAACAATATTCATTGCGTTATTTATGTTGTCGAACAGACACATTTTTCGAACATATGAAGCAATGGTTTAACAATCCGTTTCAAAACGATACAGATTATGATGAATCGTGAGTTACGCAATTAGGGTGCTGGTTTGCGACTGCTATTTTAATATAAAATATGGCATTAATATAATTATAATCGGTTTAAAAATATTGTAATTTTTGCCTCTTATTAAAAACAAATATGATTTGGTGTAATGTTTTCTTATAATAACAATTAACCTTCTTTTCGGATATCATCGAGAGCTTTTTCAGGGCTTCTGCAGTGTACTGGACAGTCTTTTTCTTTTTTTATTGACTCTGAATTATTTGGGAGCTCCATCTAAAAATAAGTACCTACCTAATATAAAATATTAATTGTTGTTGTTATGACTAATTTTGTTTTAAACTGAAAACTAATAATATGTAGTTTTCGACATATTAGGTACAACTATATGGTTGCTTGCTAAAATCATTATTAAACGGACATTTCAATAACCAACCAAATTTAAAAAAATCAGACGTGGTCGCATACTCAATTAAATTTCATACATAATTCTGTTAGCGGCCGTTATTTTTCTCATACTAAATGATGGTGGCCGGAAACCAATGTCTTTATTTCGATTATTTTGGTTTACAACCACCTGCTCAGCACCAATTTTGTCCGTAAATTAAACAAAGTTCTTTCAAAGAAACTGGTAAATGATAAATGATTTTATTTCTGTAAGTAGGTTTGTACAAACACTTTTACACGTCAATCATATTTTTTTTAAACTAGATGAGGTCGACGTTTCCTATCTGACTACTCTGAGAAGAAAGGCCGAAACAAACTCAGAGGTCGTGGTGGTCGCTTACTAAAGAACTACAAAGAAAAACTTTTCCAATGCTACATTCAAAATTGTAACAGTTCTGTGTGGAGCATTATGATCATATTAATCAAAACAAAATAATTCGGTTCTCGTCGGTTTGCGACCATGTGGTCGCTATCTAACGTTTTCGATAAATAAGCATTTCGATTACCGACCAGTTGATTTTATCTTAATACGTTTTAAAATAGAAAAATACAACAAAATAATAACCAAAACTTATAGATTGTACAATTTAACATCTAACTTATGTGTAAAACATGAAATAAGTAATAAAACTTACCTTTGAGCGCAGCGCGCCGTGTTATTTTTTTTTCCAACTCGCGGTACGTCCACTCACCCCTGAATCAAGACCCACATTGAGCAATTTTTTTTTTCGGGTCTGGTTTTCGGCATTTGTTTCAAACTGTGTAAATTCTTATTTCATAATTATTTATATAGCACCTTACATTTATTTTTTCTTTATGTTACCTCTACAAGTACTATTATCTTGATTTAAAGAAACTTATCAAATGGTTGCCTACTGAAGGTGGTCGCGATACCGGCGAAACGACCCTACTAACGGTTAGTGGTAGGATCCATTATCTTATAACTTCATGTATTCTTGCACTGTACCAGTCGTAAGTTTATAGCAACAAACTCTCCTCAGAAGAGAATGTCCACAGTGAATACACACTCATTGGTATCCTATAGGTTTGCTTACTCTCTTCTGGTTAATTGCCATCAAGATATACAGCATTGGGATGATTCCAGCAAGCTTGGCAGATAAAGTCACTTTCATTTACCTGACGCAAACATTTATAATTTGATTATTAGGTCTAGCACTAGCATAGCATAGTGACCTTATTACATTCCCACTGCAGGGACACAGGTCTCCTATCTGAGAGAGAGAGAATAGGCCATAATTAACCATGCAGGTTCAGTACGGATTGGTAACGTCACATTACTTCAAATATGAATTTGTTACACATTCTGGTATTATTTTATAAAACACAACTACCAACAGACCCTAAGACGACCCACTGACCGACAACTGAACATAAGCAATAACACTATGTAGTTTGCACTACATAGTACAAAAATGTTGCGATTTAGAAATATGGGATACTAACCGTTTGAGGTGCGACCCATTACTATACTGTTGAAGGAATCATTTCGTCTTCCAATCTTCGCCTTCCGGTTGTATTGCAGCGGTCCGTTACTATTCCGCAATTAATGCACAGACTCTAGGTCATGATATCGTGTACGTTACCCTAGCAAGAAAGTGTCTCCTAGAGTTATACGAGTAGAACGTATAATGTGTGCCTTATCTGCTGTAAATGTGCCCCCACATAAAAAATGTGTGCCCTCTGTCGTTTTGGAGAAAAACGGAAAAAACGATTCTTGCTGCAGGCTTAGCACGAGCACCGACTTGTCGACGGAAGAATAGACAACACTATTAAATAAATGATGTACAACAGGATAAGATCGCTATGTTTTTCCATTCATTATCACAGTTATGCGTTCTAAACGAATCATGATTTTGTAGATAATTGTATATACTTTGTGGCCGTCGAGTAGAAAGTTTTGTTGTCAGTGTGATTTTGACAGTTTGGCAAGAAATATTCTTCTGAAATAGTCTACATTTATAAGGACCTAGATAAATATCGTTAGAAACGAAAGACTAAATGACAGATTGTAGAAGGATATCTACGGTGCGATAACAAAAATGTAGGAACGAAATATCACTTTGTATTGAAAAAGCACTGTCTATTCTTCGTAGAAATACAAAGCGTTATGCTAAGCCCGCTGGGGTAACGTTTTTCTAGCTGGAAAATTCTAAACGAATGATCGGAGAGAGAAAAATTGTGCATGGCCAGAGAGCTTATATGTGTGCCAAAATGTGCCCCCAAAAATAAAATCTGTGCCTCTTCAGGTTTTCGAGATATTGCATAACAACTTTATTTTATTACTTTTCTACTTCAGTGTACTCAGGCACAACACGTGTGAACCGGTTAGTGAGTAAAGTAAAGAAGGTCATCGATATGTATGAATCCGTCGCTTTTTAGTAGTCATTCAAATTTGGTCGGATAACCACCCGTTGCTTACATATTTTGGTTTTTTCTTAATATTAACTTAATGCGAAAAATTCCAAGCTGAATATTTTCACCATATATTTTTGACTAAAGGCACAATATTTTGGTTCACACCTACACAACTGGGATTGAGCCGGTTCCTTGTATTTTGCCGTCAAAGTTATGACACCATCGTTTTGACTTTTAGCAAGATTATTCAAAAACGCATGCATGAACAGTTTTGAAACTTTGTATGGTTTTTAATAGCATCAAGAAGGACCGAATACAGTTTTCAGCGAACTTGTGCCTTGTCTCATTTAGGCGCTGCGATTTTTTTCGAGTTTTCATAAAACCGCGATAACTGGAAAACTATAAATATTGTCTTAAATCTAATTGGGGCACTAAAGGGCACACATGAAGAGCTACTCGTGTATGTTTATTCTACAGGGGCACATGCAATGGTTTTAGAGATATATGATTCATCAAAACGTTATGATATTCGAAATGCAATATTTCGAAAACCTGAAGGGGCACAGATTTTATTTTTGGGGGCACATTTTGCCACACATATAAGCTCTCTGGCCATGCACAATTTTTCTCTCTCCGATCATTCGTTTAGAATTTTCCTGCTAGAAAAACGTTACCCTAGCAAGAATCGTTTTTTCCGTTTTTCTCCAAAACGACAGGGGGCACACATTTTATATGTGGGAGCACATTTATAGCAGATAAGGCACACATTATACGTTCTACTCATATAACTCTAGGAGACACTTTCTTGCTGGGGTAACGTACACCATGATATCGTTAATAACAAGTCGTCAAAGAGCAATATACAGATCCGGTTTTCCAGCAAAGGTGGCAGGTCACAGTGTCCAATGTTCAAGCGAGGGTTAATCAAAAGGCAATCATTTATGGAGTCCAATATTTGAGCAGAGTTCTAATGTATATTAACAACTATTGTGTACTACCCATATTTGCAAAATAAAATCCTATTCTATTCTATTCTAAATACAAGAAAAATCGGAAAAATCATCCAGTTGCACAAGAATACGTAGTGACATGACATTCATTAAATTACGACCATGCAAATAATGTTGGTATAAAAGCATGACTACTAGCGCTGCCAGTGGGACCCTTTGGCAACATAGACATGGCGCGAAACTTGAAAGTGTTCTTTGGTGATTTTAAATTTCATTATGTATATCAGGAAGAGCTCGTTCTAAAACCAATTACTCATTCATATTATTAGCGAGTTTTCGATAATAATAGGAATCAGTAATTTATTTAGAACGTGCTCATGTTACTTGTAGTTTTTAAACAGAATTAAATAAAAGCATAGCATAAAATTTATACAATTTTGTTTAAGTATGAAGGAAACCATTTATCCATATGTTAGTCACAGTACCTACACGTCACTTGTTTATAAATTATTATGTATTTTGAGTTTAGTACCAACAACTTAAACGATTGTTTAATAATGGTTGTTGTCATTTTCCATTTTGTCAAAACAAAATAAAGTACAAACAATATAGAATATATGTACCTAGGTACCACATTTTAACTGTAATTTGTATGATGTCTTTAATAAAGAGTATTTCATTGTATTACTAATTTCGAAAAATCCTTCCTTATTCCTTGTCTACATTATAAAGGGATGTGCATTTCAACTTTCTAGGTCCAAAGGTTTGAGCTGGGCGTTGATGAGTCAGTCAGTCTCAGTCAGGACTTTCTTTTTATTTGTAAGAAGATAGTGCTTCTAGCCAAGAAGAAGAAATGTGGTGTATATTCCGTATTAATGACAAAAATGACGGTTCTTACCCGTCAGAATCGTGATATCTAACTCGAATCGATGTGAGCGCTCACAGCGCTATTTTTCTAATTCGGAATGCAGCCATAGTAACAGCGTTGCCAGAAGGTTACTTTTGTAACCTTTTAGGTGATTTTTAACTCCCTCAGGTTATTTCTAGGTTACACGACTCGAAAGGTTACTTTTAGGTGATTTTGCGGAATTTGTAGAATATTATTAGTTTCTTACTTGAAAAGGAACGCAATGTTGCCAATGTTGGCTAGTAAAACTCCTGAGTGCAACTCTTAATAATAAAAAAACGAGTCCAGCTCTCTCGCACTAATGTATGTATTCCAATAACATTTCGGTTACTCGCTCGCTCAATCGGACAGATTCGTTCTTGTTCAAGTTCGTCCGTGCTTTGGCGCGCGCTCATTGGTCAAAACTAAGATAAAAAATAATAAGGATGGGGAAGGCGCAGGTATTTATTAATGTACAGAGGCCAGCACATCAAGCTACCCCAATCTGTCAAATTTATTTGATAGTTTTCAACTAGGAATAAGGTTCATGTTCAAATGGGAAAATTTGACAGTTTAGGATAGCTTGACCTGCTGGCGTCTGTACGTATATTTATCCAAAACATTTTAAAATGGTTCTTTGAAAGAAGTTTTTCAATCGGTAGGTTAGGTATATTTTTACCCTTTTTATGCCACTTGCAAATTACATTAAATAGCTTGTAAATGCAAACTTAAAAATGGGATATTACAAAATTAACAATTTTTGTAAGTTTCTGTGTATCCACTTTTAATTATTGTGGTGGAAAAAAATGAAAGGTTATTTTTCACACTAAAAGGTTACTTTTTCATCCATGTCAGGTAACTTTTTAGAAGACCCGGCTGGCAACACTGCATAGTAATGTCATTTTCATTTTGTCATCTGTCACTGTGTCAAATTGTGTCATCGTCGGTCGAAAAATCTAAAAATAATAGAAATAGCTGTAAGTTTTGGACACTTACTAGTTTTTACCGACGAAAACGAAATTCTAGCAACATGTCGGATATTAAAATTGTAGCAGCGAGTATTGTCAATTTCTTAAAGCGGCAGCTAGAAGGCGACTCGCTCAGCGTGGACTCTCGCGAGAGCGTCGAGGTCGGTGTGCAGTGCATCGAAACCGCGTTCGAGCTGGGCCCCGACGACGCAGCGCGCGGCGTGGACTTGCTGCAGCTCGTTCGCGCGCAGACGCGCAGCAGCGCGCCGCTCAATTCGCCACCGACGCGCTCCGAGGCGGAGAAGCTCAAGAACGAGGGCAATGAGTTCATGAAGAGCGACCGCCACCGGGAGGCGCTAGAGAAGTACACGCGCGCCATCGAGCTCGACCCCTCCAACCCAGTGTACTTCTGTAACCGCGCCGCCGCGCACTTCAAGTTGGGCGAAAACGAGACGGCCGTGGCGGACTGCATGGCGGCGCTGGCCCTGCAGCCCGATTACGGCAAGGCGCACTCGCGCCTGGGCCTGGCTCTCACGGCGCTGGAGCGCCACCGCGAGGCGCGCCAAGCCTACGCGCGCGCGGCGCAGCTGGAGCCCGACAACGAGTCCTACCGCCAGAACTTGCGCCTGGCCGACGAGCAGCTAGCCGCGCACGGCGAGCGCGCGCCGCTGGACCTGGGCGGCCTGCTGCAGAACCCGGCGCTGCTCAACATGGCCACGGAGATGCTGGCCGACCCCAACATGCAGAACCTCATCTCAGGACTCATGAGCGGCGGCGGCGGCGCGGCGCCAGGCGGCGGCGGACAAAACGGTGCGGGCGGGATGTCCGCGCTGCTGGAGGCGGGGCAGGCGCTGGCGCAGCACATGCAGGCCGCCAACCCCGAGCTGGTGGAGCAGCTGCGGCGCCAGGTGCGCCCGCCCGGCCCCAACCCGCCGCAGTGAGCCAGCGCCGCGGGGGCATGTTGTTCGGGGAAGATTGTTTAATCTTTTAAGATGTAATATAATTTCATTTTATTCACACCTGCTGATATTCCAACCGATAGTGGGAATGATTATACTGACTTTTATTTTTATTGTTTTAAGACACTTCTTGTGCCTGATGCTACTATGACACTTGGCTGACGGCTTGCTTGTAAAATTGATAGTCTACTATCTAGCTCTGGCTGCCTCCTGTTCAGAAATGTATATATTATGATGGAATATGCCTCTGCCATGATGCACTGGTTCCAAAATACTTTGTTTATGTTATTTTTATATTTGATATAATTATTTAATAGTAATGGAGGTACCTCGGAAGCAATGCATGCATTTATTAGTCAGCAGATATTATTTACCCACACAACACAGGGCTCATACTTAATCACTAGTTAGATTAAATTGTATAAAGTGATCTCCTGTATGGAGTGATGCATGGAGGCCATGCTCAGATGCCACATGTAATGTAAAATATTTAAACTATGTGCGGAATGTTAAATGAGAGACTAGCTTCAAGAGGAGTTTATCTCTGTTTAACCCAAATTATTAAAAGCTAAGGTTTCTATTATTGGTATTGTTAATAAATTTATTTAAATAATGTTGTGTGATTTTGTTTAGCAGTTTCGAAAGGCTGGCTGTGCAGTCTGATAGAAAACGACTACATTCTCAATCATTTATTCGAACATTATTCCCAAGCAAGCATTTATTGTACATGATTTTTATAACGTAACATTGGGGTATTCACTGTTTAGCGACCTATTCACGTAACTAAATAAGTTCAGTTGCAGTTACCGTTTCGATCACAATGATGCTTCACTAATTCTCCACTGCGGTCAGAAACACCCGCGACAATCGTCAAGTTCGTGTCACTAAGCTCAGTTCTAAGTTAAAACGATTTAGTTCTCAAACTTTACTACAACTTGATCGGCGTGTTAAGAAATCTCGTGAAAACAACCCACTACATTGCGCCAGTATGTTTCATCATGATCATCATCATTTCAGCCGAAAGACGTCCACTGCTAGACAGGCCTCTCCCAGGCTTCTCCACTTCGACCGGTATTGTGTTTCCCACATCCAGCGTATTCCCGCGGCCTTCACAAGGTCATCGGTCCACCTTGTGGGAGGCCTTCCCACTCTACGTCCCCTGGTACGCGGTCACCACTGCAAAACCTTTCGGCCCCATCCGCCATCTGTTCTGCGAGCAATGTGCTCTGCCCACTGCCACTTAAGTTTGGTAATTCTTCGGGCTATGTCGGTTGCTTTGGTTCTCCTGCGAATCTCTTCATTCCTGATTCGATCACGTAGGGAAACTCCAAGCATAGCCCTCTCCATTTCCTCAAGCCTTCTGATAAGGCCCATTGTGAGCGACCACGTTTTTGTGCCATAGGTTATCACTGGCAACACAAACTGGTCAAAGACTTTCATCTTTAGACACTGCGGTATTTGGGACGAGAAGATATTGCGAAGCCTCCCGAAAGCTGCCCAGCCGAGTCGGATTCGACGATTGACCTCTTTCTCGACGTTAGACCTTCCTAACACATGTTACATTGGACATGACCTTTGTCTTGTCCATGTTCATTTTAAGACCCACTCTTTCGGAAGCTCTACTGAGGTCATCGAGCATTGCACTGAGGTCCTCCATGGTCTCAGCCATGACACCTATATCATCGGTAAATCGAAGGTGAGTGATGACTCGCCATTGATGTTGATGCCAGCCCCTTTCCAGTCGAGAACCTTGAAGACATCATCCAGTGCAGCGGTGAACATCATCATCATTTCCGCCGAAAGACGTCCACTGCTGGACATAGGCCTCCCCCAAAGGGGGGGGTTTGCCATAATCGCCACGCTTGGCAGGCTGTTTGGCGATCCCAGTATGGTGGTAAAATGCATAGACAACGCTGCTGCCCATTCTCTAGTAAGTCCCTTTGTCGCCTCCTACGACACTCACTGGAAGAAATGGGATGGTGCTATTCTTTTACGCCCGGACACCAGCGATGAACAGTTTCGGAGAAATAACGTCTCCTTGTCTCACACCTCGCTGCTGAAGGATAGGTTTGGAAGTCTGGTCCTGGAGTCGGACTTACATACTGGCGTTTTCATACAGACACTTCAGCGTCTCGATGTACCGATAGTCGATCTGGCACACAGGCTTGTGCACCCTCCTTGGCGTGTAGTAGACGCTTTAGTTATAAGTACGCGTTACTCGTTAGTAACGGGTAGGTACTTAAAACTAAAGCGTCTACGTTAGTTACCGTGGGGGTACCTACGTACCTCGGCTTAAGGCGTCGCTGGAAGACGGCAGCAAGGGACGAGCTGGATCGGAATGACCACTAGACTAACGAGACAATGATATAATTAATGGTTTTTACAAATTAGGTTCCTACATTTTGTAGAAAAGCAGCTGTAACCATACCTACCCTTGGCGAAGGCGTATGTCTGGTAGACTCCTTCCGGCTGGAGTTTTTTTTTTGGGTGGGAAATCATCAAATAACTTCTCCCGCTCTGGGTGGAGCAGGAGGGCGTGTCAGACTTTTACTGACTAAAACCCACCCGTGTTCCTTCAGTAGCCCGTATGCCAGGGGCTGTGGTATCTCTTTCATCAAACCCGCACCCCTGGCAGGCATCGGCCCTTGCGGGCCCCATCATTTTTTGTGCTGACATCTCTTTGAGGCGCGCGTGGAACACAACGCGCCGTCGACTTGGGCTTGGTCCTTACCGGACAGCGAGCTACCCATTACTCGCCGTCCGCAAGCCCATGCCTACGGTGGCCGGAAATCGGCCTGGGATTCTCGACGCCCAGGGCGTCTCCGTATCCTGCAGCGGCTAGGGTCGCGAGAGCGCATATGCTGCCTCTCCCTCACGTGCGCCGCCTCCCTCTTCGCGAGCATTACTGCTTCGCTGAAGGAGGTGATGGCTACCCATGCCTTCTCGCTCCGTACCATGGCCTGGACCAGGGCCGGACGCGAGAGATCGCCGCCGCCGATCGCCTCCACGAGGACACGGCGGTGCTCCGCCCAAGCAGGGCAGACCGCCACCGTATGCTCCACCGTGTCCTCAGGGCGATCTTCGCAGTGGAAGCCCCCGGGCCTTTCCTCCCGCCCTATCCGAAACAGGAACCTCCCGAAACAAGCGTGTCCGGTGAGGACCTGCGTCAGGCGGAAGGTGAGGACGCCATGCCGCCTCTCGAACCACTCCTCAAAGAGGGGACTTACCGCCGCAATCTTGGCGTGCCCAACTGGAGTGATGGCTATGATCTACTGCGGATACCTATGTCCGGTGTGAGGAAGCGGGGAGACCAGACCAGCACCATCATTGCGTAATACACTTTCGATTCGAGAATTTTGAAAGAAATCCAAATCCTTGGATTTGTAGCGGCACTACAAATTCAAATGCTTCGCAACAAATACCGAAAAACACAAAAAGAAAAGTGGCGCCATCTACAATGCCACAGGCGAACTAACTGAGCAATTCTACATCGCGCAATCAGAGTTTACCACGCTACTCAGAAGGGTACAAAACTCCCGACATCAACTGTCGGGCAGTTGCCCGAACTAGACACAATACCCGTCTGGTCGGAGAATCCTCCTTTACCATCATAAGTATGAGTGAACTTTACACCCTGTTGCTCATACCCCTAAAGATTCATAAAGGTTTTAAAACTTCGTCTGCTCAACAATGTAAATAACGCAATGAACGGTAGCAAAATCTCGGGTTTGTGGATATCACTGGCTGGTCGTAGTGAGAACATTCTTCGTAAACTGTAATGCATCAAATTATTGCCATTATAGTCCAAGATCTCGGAGCTTTCTGACATAACTTATTTTCACAAAGATGAAGCGAGATCCCAGAGCTTTCTGACATAACTTATTTTCACAAAGATGAAACCTTAGGTAGGTACTGAGTAGTAGCCTCATGTACTTATAATACCTGCGTGTTTGTGGAGTTCACTCAGTGACACCTGGGCAGGTAACAAGTGAGAAAGTTACCTAAAATAAGTGTTACTTTACTTATTTTCACATAGCAGATTTTTATATACATATAGGTATATTGTAGAATATTACTCTGAAGTAATATCAAAAGTATCAGACGCTTTTCATGGGCCGGAACTGTTGTCAGACGTATGTCAGACGCTTTAAAGCTCTACAAAAAATATATGAACTATTTTGTCAGCCGATCACCATTCCACGCTGATCACGTACTCGAATACGTGATCAACTTTCATATAGGTAGTTTGTTTAAAACTCACGAATTCAAATTGTGTTCGGCACGTAACCTGTTACCTACACGCAAGTGTATTGTTCATCGGTATGAGGCTCGACTTGGTATTATTATAGTTGTATTGTTTCATCATCATCATCATCATTTCAGCCGAAAGACGTCCACTGCTGGACATAGGCCTCACCCAGGCTCCTCCACGTACTGGAAGACGTAGAGTATTATTTGTACTTAAGAGGTACCCACTTTTTTTTCATTTGGCATAGGTACAGTTAATCAAAGCGTTTCAGAGCGAGTGAGACATCCATGGTAACTCGGTTCCTCTTCTTAAACTCACAACGTTTCAAAAAAAAAAAATAACAGCTGTTCCATACATTTTGACCGCGTAGGTATTGATTGCACTTTTCCTATGACACAGCAGATTTTTTTTTTTTTGTAGTTTACAATTTTTCGGGAAGAACATGAAGGAGGTGAAGGAGAAGGCTGCCCAGCATGACAAATCAAATCAAACCGCTTGTTAGAAGTTGAAAATCAGATCAGCAAGTTTAATGACGTCATTGCTGATGTGAAGCAAGAGTTGGTTAACTTCTAACTTGGGGATGGAATCGCAGCTCCCGTAGCTACAACACCTTCGCTACGTGGATCCAAAGTGCCGCCGTAGGACTTCTTCCTGGTCGGCCTACAAAATTCAGTTTGCGGCTGTCATGAAGGCGAACGGGTGGAATAAAAGTCAAGCCATGACTCCTCTCACTCTAGGCCTGCGCGACCAGGCTGTAAATGTTCTGGAAGCTCTCGGTAAGGAAGTGACTTACGAGCAGCTCCTAGAGGTATTGGAGGCTAGATATGGCGACGCTCATCTGGAACATGTGTTTCGTGCGCAGCTCAAGGATCGTGTGCAACGCAATAACGAAAACCTGCAGCAGTGGGCCCTTGAAGTGGAGAAGCTGGTTCGAAAAGCGTACCAGTCCGTACCTGCGCTTATTGATGGGAACCTGGTGCAGGCATTCATCGACGGCATCCGGGACCTTGAAGCTAGAGCTGCTGTGAGACTCGGTCACCACATGACGCTTAACGGACGCCTTGGCCCATGCACTGGAGGTGGAAGCTGTGCGGCAGGATCATCGTTCCCATCGTGTCAGGGAGGTTGTAGCGGCTACAGTTCGCGATCGTAAAGGATACAGCCCTAGGTGCTACGGCTGTGGGGAAAGGAGCCACCTTCCATCCAATTGCCCTAAGCGAACTGCAGAAAGGGAAGATGGCCGATCTCCAGAGGATATTGCGGCTAACAGCACTGTCCAGCAGCAGCAGGGAAACGAGTAATAGCCAGGACTGCGGGGCGGGTGCTGGCTGATGTTCAAAGAGCCCCAAGCATTTCAGTCACACAAACCCATGACGGGAACAGCTTAATCATCAAGGGCGAGGTCAACGGAATGCCTTGTAAGCTGATCATAGATACTAGAGCCTCTCGTACGGTCGTCAGTTCCCAAGTTATGAGTCGTCTCCTTGGGGACTCCGCATACAACCGAGAACGCATTAATTTTATGACAGGCACCGGTCAGCGCATACCCGTCCGTGGAGAGAAGGAGATGGAGTTAAAGCTAGGCAACAAGACTTACCTGCATAATGTCATCGTGGCTGATATAATGGACGATTGCATCCTGGGTCTTGACTTTATGAGGAAGAATTTTTGCGAGACTGACGTCAAGCAAGGAGTTATGAAATGTGGACGAGAGGAACTTTTTATGGAAGGGGCGTTACCAGGGAATGTGTACAGCCTTAAGAAGATTGTTCTTCCTCCGAGATCAGAAACGATTGTGCCGGTTAGTCTTCCTCGGAATCCTGGGCAAACTCATCGTTGTGTACTCGTGGAAAGGGTAGACAATGAACTTCCATGGAAAGTGGCACGAACTTTGGTCAAATCCACCGACATATCAGGGGTACGTGTGCTGAACCTTTGTGACCAGGAACAGACTATTGAAAAAGGCACACTGATTGGTACTTGCGAGGAAGTGGATTGGTTGCGTCAATGCCAATATATATCGACTGGGACCCCCAGCAAGGATGCACAAACGAGAGTGACCACACTTTTACGAGTAGAAGACTGTCGCAGCGCTCTGTCTCAAAATGAAATGTATTATAAGTATGTACATGAGGCCACTACCTACTCAGAACTTAAGGTTTCATCTTTGTGAAAATAAGTTATGTCAGAAAGCTCTGGGATATTGGACTATTCGGTTCTGAGTAGTGGCCTCATGTACTTATAATACCTGCGTGTTTGTGGAGTTCGCTCAGTGACACCTGGGCAGGTACTAGATGAGAAAGTTACCTAAAATTAAGTGTTACTTTACTTATTTTCACATGGCTGATTTTTATACATTATACACATATACTAGCTTCCGCCCGCAGCTTCACCCGCGTGAAAGTCGGAAATTTAGTACTACCGGGATAAAATTAGTATCCTACCTATGTGTTAATCTCTAAATCCGACGAATTGCCAAACTTAAGTGGCAATGGGCAGGGCACATTGCTCGCAGAACAGATGGCCGATGTGGCCGAAAGGTTCTGGAGTGGCGACCGCGTACCGGAAGACGTAGAGTGGGAAGGCCTCCCACAAGGTGGACCGTTGACCTTGTGAAGGCCGCGGGTATCCGCTGAGTGTGGGAAGTACAAGACCGGTCGAAGTGGAGGAGTCTGGGGGAGGCCTATATCCAGCAGTGGATGTCTTTCGGCTGAAATTATGATGATGATTTGTTAATCTAGGTTATAAACTATCTCTGTGCCAAATTTCAGCCAAATCCGTTCAGCCGTTTTTACGTGATTGAGTAACAAACATTAAACATCTTCACAAACTTTCTCGGCGCTTAATGGTGCATTGTCAAGTCGGGGGACGGCTAGGCCTCTGTTTGGCGTTTTCATTGACCGTCCCCCGACTTGACAATGCCCTGATTAAAATATTACGTTCAAATTAAAAGGCCTATAAATATTATTTTTTACTTTTTAGAGTTTTTGTTTGGGTCGGGGGTTTTTTAAATTTTTTATTTAATTTTTATTTCTTGCGTTTTAAACTTAATGTCTCCCTTAAATCACCATTTATCTATAATCTATTCATTGAGACCTTTTCAATGAGCCCAAACACGATACTTCTGCTGTTTGTTGGTGAATAACTTGGGTTTCCTGGAAATTCCAGGTGTTGCTCCAGCATCAGTTCAAGGTTTTTTTTTTCGTCTAATATCATTGAAGTAATATAATCCCAAATTTTGAGTTGATCAGACCCATGGAAGGGGCTAAAATCCCTTTTTCAACCAGAAAAGAGCTGATAATCTGCAAACGGCTGAATCGATTTTGATGAAACATATCTAAGAACACTCCCGACTAATACACCTTTCAAACAAAAAAAACTAAATCAAAATCGGTTCATCCGTTCGGGGGCTACGTTGCCTCAGACAGACACACACACACACACATACACACACAGACACGTCAAACTTATAACACCCCGTCGTTTTTGCGTCGGGGGTTAAAAACCGAAGTAAGGAAGCGAATAAGAACATGTATTCGAAACCGAGGGCAGCACATCGAACAAGACGTGTGAAATGTGTGTAATTAAAGTTTTTAATATTGATTAAAAAGAATAATAATGTTCACGATATTGTTTTTGATTTTTCGAATAATCACCTTTTTGTGAAACGCACGCCTGTACTAAATCAAAAACGATTTTCATAATGTAGTCCATGATTTTGTATTAACTTTCATACCTTTTTGGATAGCTGATAAGACAAGGATATTTTCTTAGTAATTTGTACACCAGGTGTAGCATTTTTTTTTTTTGCACTATACTACATTTTTTATGAAGCAATAGCAAAAATTACAAAAAATTAAATGTTTGGTTAGTGATATTTGCCAAAGTTTTAGGCATTATTGAACTTTTCATTATTAACAAAGGTCTGCTACGGCGTCAACTATGATAATAACTTAAATTTCAGTACAGTCGCGCCGTAAATCATTTTTAAATTGGTTTCAAATGATTTAATCTGGGATTTTTCATAAAAAAACTAAAACTCTTAACTAATTCAAAAACTACTGAATTTCGGTAGAACATTTGGTGGCTTAATTTGTTGCATTTTAACCCTACTATGACGTCCTGCAAGGAATACGTCGAGTTACCAGTAACCCTGAATACATGATACAGTCCACTCAATAAATCTTTCAGTTTGCTCCACCACGACCTATCGTCGCGAACAAGACTTCATGAACTAATTTACCTGCAACTGTTGAAGCTTCTTGATTTGGCGGATCTTGGAATGGCGAAGACTTCCGGCCACTTAGTGAAATAATCCATCACAACCATGAAATACTTGTTACCACTTTCACTTTCCGGAAACGGCCCCGCAACGTCAAGGGCTATCCTCTCCCATGGTGCACCAACATTGTACAATTTCAATGCACCTCTGCTACGCGTCTGAGGTCCCTTTACAGCTGCACAACTTGTACATTTGCGACACCAGTCCTCGACATCGTCCCGACAGTGGACCCAGTAAAACCGTTCTCGTATCTTCAGTACCTGGGAGTAAAACGGACTCTCCGTTTTACTCCCAGGTGACCTCCTGAACAACCATTATGGTACAGCTGCAGAACATCCGGTACTTGAGATTTAGGGACAACCATTTGCAAGTGACAGCTGTTTCCCCGAGCATTTTCCCATTTACGGCACAGGACTCCATCCTGAATCACCAAGCTGTCCCATTGGGCCCAATAGCTCTTTGTGATCGAACTCATTGCTGAGACGTCGCTCCACCTGGGCTTAGGAGCTCTGACCCTCATCCACTCCAGAATCGGCTTGATGTCCGAATCTTCCTGCTGTGCACGTTGTGGGCTTTCCCTCCACTCGTTGCTGAGGTCTGTCCTGAGCATCCTCACAGGTACCACTTCCTTACTCTCCTGCCTAGTACAATGCTTGCAGTCTTCAGGACAAGGTCTTCTTGACAATGCATCTGCGTTGCCATGAGATTTCCCGCTGCGATGTTCGACCACAAAGTCGTATTCCTGCAGTAGCTCAATCCATCTCGCAACTTGTCCTTCTGGATTTTTGAACTGCAATAGCCATTTCAGTGCAGCATGGTCGGTTCGTAAGTGGAATTTCCGACCCAGAAGATATTTGCTAAAATGCTGCAAGGACTTTACCATAGCAAGCAATTCCCGTCTCGTGACACAATAGTTCCTCTCCGGCTTTGACAACGACTTGCTGAAGTACGCTATCACAACCTCTTGATCACCATTCCGTTGAGACAACACACCACCAAGTCCTATGTCACTTGCGTCTGTGTCAACTATAAATTCCTTGCCTGCATCAGGGTACCCCAAAATAGGTGTTTTGCATAGTCGGTCCTTTAACTCCTGGAATGCGATATCGCAACTTTCATCCCAGCAGTAATGTCGCTTCTCCTCGGTTAGCTTATGCAGGGGTTTGGCAATATCTGCAAAGTTCTTAACAAATCGCCGATAATAAGAGCACAACCCCAAAAACGCCCTGACCTGCGTCTTGTCTTTTGGAACTGGCCAATCCTTGACAGCGGCGATTTTCTCTGGATCCGTGCGGATACCTTCCTCCGACACTACATATCCCAAAAAGCTAACTTGCCGTTTGAATAGTGAACATTTCTTCGGACTCAACTTGAGGTTGGCACTCTGGATCTTCTTGAGCACGCGTTCCAGGTTTTGAAGATGTTCTTCAAACGTACGGCCAACGATCGTACCTCTCCTTCACCTCCTTCATGTCTTTCCCGAAGGTTGCGTGAAGGTCCTTTATGAGGAGCATCTGCTCTTCCTGGCAGTGCACCTGCTCCTCCTTATCCCGTTTGAGCTGTTCTTCCAATTGACGGGCCTGCTCCTCCTGTCGGCGAGCCTGTTCCTCTTGTCGGCGGGCCTGCTCCTCTTTATCCCGTTGGAGCTGTTCTTCCAATCGGCGGGCCTGTTCCTCCTGTCGGCGGGCCTGTTCCTCCTGTCGGCGGGCCTGCTCCTGCAATATCATCATCAGAGCAGCAAAATCTGGTGCTGGTGATGCTGGAGCAGCTGTGGACGGGCCGGCCTCTGTGGTTGGTAGCTGGCCCTCCGACGCCTGTGGCATTGCTCCACCAAATCGCCTCTGGTCCGTCTCCTGCTGGCGTTGACTCCGGGTACGGATACCCTCCGTGTCGTCTTTAGGTAAAATCGGCATGATTTTAATCCTTGCTTCTGACACCAACCATTGTTACGAGCTTGGGGTTCGTGACAATTAAAAACTGCCGATATGAATGTAGGAATGGAACGTTGATGAGTGCATGACTTATGTGAAAGAGCTGAATGCTAAGGTGAAAGTGAGACAGATGACGTACGCCAAAGATCTATGCTTGGGATGACGTGGAAGATGATTTAAAAAGGTAGAATGACAGGAAGAGAGATGAAGGACGTAAAGACGTGAAGACGGTTGTTTTTAGAGACGAATTAATTTTAGTTTTGGTTCATTAAATAAAGATTGTTTAGTTTCCTGACCCTTTTTTAAATCCCACAAATTGGGGGCTCGTCCGGGATTTTAACCAATAGATAGGGCTGGGATAGACAAGGGGTTTAAAAAAAAAAGAAAAGACGAACGAAGAAAAATTGACACTCGATTTTTTTTGGAAGGAAAATACAAATATAATGGGTGGAAAAAGAAAAAGTCGCGGCCCTAATGACTTCGACGACGCGGTGGATCATGAGATCAGCCAGGGCACGACTCAAGAATACAAGCTTGTTCATGCTGAAGAAGCGGTGCCGAAATTTGATGGGCAGGACAAAACGCACTCTGCAGAAAGATGGGCACAAGACGTTGAAGAAAACGCTCAGATTTTTCAGTGGAGGCCATTACAGACGCTCATTTTCGCCAGGAGGGCATTGATTGGGACGGCTGCGCTATGGCTCAAGAGTGAGCGGCCATATAAGTCATGGGAGGAACTCAAGGCAGCACTCCTCAAGGAATTCCCTGACTCTCTTGACAGTAAGGCGGTACATGAAATGATGTCAGAGAGGAAGAAGCGAAGGGATGAGAGTTGCATTGATTATATGCTAATTATGAAAGAATTAGGAAAAAGAGGGCAGATTCCTGATTATGTTGCCATTAAATACATTATCGACGGCATCATAGACGAAGAAATAAATAAGGTTATGTTATATGGCTTCACGACGTATTCGGAGTTAAAGGATAAACTCAGAATTTATGAGAGTTTAAAGGAAAAAATGATCACGTCTACAAGGAACAGAAGAACCACGAGTCCAACAGGTGCCCGAATAAGGAGAAGGGCCTAAAATGTTTTAAATGTAACGAGTTTGGTCATATTTCAACGCAATGCAAAATTCGCGGAGATGGGAATATACTCGTAACTTCAGATGGTTCGAGTGAGAAAGAGGAAGTTTTTTTGTCAGACAATGTCGGAAAAACGGCGGTCGGCGATGTTCGCAGCGACCGACTCGACCAGTCGAGGTGCTTGTATGTGCGGCCATGATATTGACAGTGGAAATGTCACGGGACAGTCAACGTCAAAGTCAAATGAGGATTCGGAAGTGATGCAAGTCGTAAGAACAGATTTAAAGAGTTTACAAAATGGAGGAAAACCTCTAAAAATGGTGATTGTAGCGGAAAAGCACCATTCTAGCGCACTTATTGACTCAGGAAGTGACGTTAATCTGATGTCGGCAAAACTATGCGCTAAATTGTTCAGCGTAGAATTTAATGACAGCGGTCTAACGCTAACGGGACTTGGGCGTTCGCAAGTGAAATCTTTGGGTAAGATTACGACGACGGTGAATATAGACGGACAGTGTTACTATGGCATCGTGTTTCACATAATCCCTAGTGACTATTTGCTTTATGATATAGTTATTGGTCATGAGTTTTTGAAAAGTGTAACGTTGGTCATGAGCGAAGGATGTGTGACTATTTTTAAAGATGAAAGTGAGAAGGTGAACTGCACTACAGATGAGAAGGAAGCTTTACTGGAGCAAATAAGTGATCCGTTAGGTAAAGCCGTTATAATTTAACAGGTTATGGGCTTATTTATTCAGAATGGAGTTGTCAAAGATTCAGATTGCTAAACTTGAGGGTATAAATTGGATCCAATGGAAGTACCGGATGTCTGCATTATTAAGAGGCATGGATGGCCTTATAGACATTGTAGAAGGCAAAATAAAGAGACCGGTTAAACCTGCATGTGGGGCTGGTGCTACAGCTGCAGCAGATTTGGCTCTTTATAATGACAATGTAAAAAAATATAACAGACTGGATAATACGGCATTGTTACTTATAACAAATAATATTTCTGATGACACATTAGACAAGGTTATAAGATTCTCAACGTCCAGTGAAGTATGGGATGAACTACATAGATTGTATGAAGGCGTGAGCGAAGATCGTCTGTATGATTTATGTTTGCAGTTCTTCAGTTACAAAAAAGATACCATTGATGACATTGCTACGCATATCTCGAAGCTGAAAAATGTCTGGTACAGATTAAGGCAAGAATTAATGAAAGAAGAGGACTGTAAGGAACTTCCAGATATTTTATTAATTTGCAAAATCTTGGACACATTACCAGAAAGTTATTTTCCGTTCAAATCGAGCTGGTTGCTGATGTCTAAAAAGGATCGGACTATTGAGAATATAACAAGTCAGTTGTGTGCTCATGAAAAGGCACTCTGCAACAACGGTAAAGACTGTGAGTCTAGTTGTGATGCCCTTGCGGTGAAAACATGGAAGAAATCTTTTAAGAAGGGTGATGACGTAACTCCAGGGACAAGTAAGAAGAAAATAAGATGTTACAACTGCAAAGAAGTTGGTCACCTTAAGAAAGACTGCCTTAAGAGGAGTGTGTCTCGTCAAGTTGTGGATGACAAAAAAGGAGTGAACATGGTATTACTGTCTGTGAATTCAGCTGACTCTGACACTGATTGTGACACATGGTATGTGGATAACGGTGCTACAAATCATGTTACGATGCGGTTAGATTTGTATCAAGATTTTAAATATTTTGATTCTGATCACACAGTAACAACAGCTGATGGAAATGTGATTAAAGCTGTTGGGCAAGGATCACTAAGCATTGAAGCTATAGTTAACAAGAAGATTGTTAAGGGCACATTGAGAGATGTTTGGTACGTTCCCCAGATAAACAGAAATCTTTTTTCGGTGCTGTCGACACAAGATAAAAATCTAGGGAGCTTGTTTGTGTCACGCGTTACTTCTTGTTCAGTGAAGATTGATAGAAAAATTAGAGTTACAGGACAAAGAGAAAGGTACGGAGGTCTGTACAGGCTTAACTGTAGGATTGTACCACCATCTAAAGTAATTGTCAATTTGGTACAGAAAGTTGATAAACTGCAACTCTACCATGAGCGGATGGCTCATCAGAATAAAAAGCATGTGAGAAGTCTAATCGAGAGAGAACTCGGTATCAAAACCAAGGAAACTGGAGAATTATGCGAAGGCTGCGTATTTGGAAAGTCCCACAGGCAGAAGTTTGGTGTACGAGAAAAGGCCACTCAGCCTGGAGAACGCATACACACTGATGTGTGTGGTCCATTCCCTCTATCCATATCAAACTATCGCTAATTTGTACTGTTCAAAGATGAATTCACGCGTTACAGATTTGTGTACTTTCTTCGAGAGAAGTCAGAGGTACATGAAAAGCTGGAAGAGATGTTGGCATCTGTCAGGGTTTCTGGTCATATTGTTAAAGAACTATTGAGTGACAATGGCGGAGAGTTTAACAATAAAAAGATACAAAAAATATTGACGGCTAAAGGTATAAAGCAACGATTGGTCATGCCATACACGCCTGAACAGAACGGGTGCAGCGAAAGGGACAATCGGACGATTGTTGAGGCAGCGAGATCTATGATGCATGCTCATGAGGAATTACCTCAGAAATTGTGGGCTGAGTTGGTGAATACTGCCGTTTATATTTTGAACAGGACAGGTCCAACAGCAGTAAACAAGTCTCCATTTGAACTTTGGGTTGGTAAGAAGCCACAAATAAAGCACTTGAGGATTATCGGATCGCTTTGTTATGCGCATGTACCAAAGCAAACCAGGAAGAAGCTGCACAAGAAAGCAGTGAAATGTATCTTAGTGGGATATGATAATGACGATGGATACCGGCTCTGGAACCAACAAAATAATTCGCTGGTGAGATCAAGGGATGTCTCATTCGATGAAAAGCCCTTGGGTGCGGAAGCTCCAGTGAAAGCTCCTACAGAAGCTGAATTCGAAATACCTTTGGAATTGCCACAATTGCTTGGTTATAAGGGCGATGTATTAAATCCCGTGAGTCAACCACAAGTTACTCAGAATGCAGGAAGTTCAGACAGTGATAGAACTATCAACAATAATGAAAATGTCAATGAAGGTGTTGGTACTGAAATTGGGGACACTGAGTTCATTGATAGAGAAGACGTTTTAATTGAGGATTTGGATTTTGATGATGCTAGAAGTTATGCTACTGAACAGAGTTTTGAGTTAGGGGGAGAGTTAAGGAAAGTCAATGATGATGAGACTGAAATTCATACCAGAGACGTAATGCCTGAACAAGAAATCATGGAACATGGTGGAAGGATTCTCAGAGATAGATCATTACTTCGTCCACCTATTAAACTCAAAGACTATGTTTTAAACATGGCTAGCTGTCATCAAGAACCGAGTTGTTATAAAGAAGCTATTAAAAGCTCTGAACGGAGTCTTTGGGTAAAAGCAATGGATTGTGAGATGAATTCTTTGAAGGAGAATAAGACTTGGGTTCTCGTGCCTCTTCCTAATAACAGGAAGGTTATACCATGCAAATGGGTATATAAAGTGAAACTGAATGCTGATGGTTCAGTAGAAAAGCATAAGGCTAGACTTGTTGTAAAGGGGTTTAGTCAAAAGAAAGGGATTGATTATGATCAAACTTTCAGTCCTGTTGCTAAAATGGCAACAGTCAGGAGTGTGTTGGCTGTGGCAGCCAATGAAAACATGGCAATGATTCAATTTGATGTTTCAACAGCTTTTCTGTACGGGTCACTTGATGAAGAAATTTTCATGAAACAGCCCGAAGGCTATGATGATGGTTCTGGTCGCATATGTTTGTTGAAGAAAAGTCTGTATGGCTTAAAACAGGCTCCAAGGTGTTGGAATAAACGGATTTTGGACTACTTCAGAGATATTCAATTCGAAGTTAGCGACTCAGATCCTTGTTTATTCATAAGGAAAACGCCATCTGGAAGTAAACTGATAGTTGCCCTATATGTTGATGATGGTTTGGTGGCTGCAACGAGCCAAGACCTTATAAATGAGTTTGTAGGACAAATGCAATCTAAGTTTAAAATTACAACAAAGCCCGCATCATATTTCTTTGGAATTGAAATAGAGAAGACTGATGATGGAATAAAAATATCTCAGGGCTCTTACGCAAAGAAAGTTCTTAAAAGATTTGGCATGGAACACTGCAGACCGGTAATTACACCAATTGTAAAAGAGGATCAATATCAGAGTCAAGACTCATGCGACGTAAGCAATTTTTTGAAAAACTACAGACAAGTGGTTGGTGCATTGACATATTTAATGATCGGTACTAGGCCAGACATTGCATATGCAGTCAGCGTCGTTTCTAGGACCCTTGAAAATCCTAAAGAACCGGATTGTGTCAAATTAAAAAGAATATTACGGTATTTGCAGTATGCTCCAGATAAAGGGATACTCTACAAAAGAGATTTTAAGACAGGTATTCTTGAGAGCTACAGTGATGCAGATCATGGCGGTGATTTGAACACAGGACGTTCAACCACTGGTGTATTGTGCATGTATGCTGGAGGTGCCGTGTCATGGATGAGTCAACGACAGACAAGCGTGGCTATATCTACCACCGAAGCAGAGGTCGTAGCTGCAAGTGAAGGCGCTCGGGAATCAATTTGGCTGTCTAGAGTCATTGGAGATATGACAAAACTGAAGGGTGTGCCAATCCTGAGAGTAGATAATGAAGCTGCGATCAAACTAGCTGAAAATCCGGAGTACCACAAACGTACGAAGCATATCCGGATTAGACACTTCTTCGTCAGGGAGATGGTAACAAGTGGAGAACTAAATGTACGCAAGATCACCACTGAAAACCAGCTTGCAGACATGTTTACAAAAGCATTAGCCAGACCAAGGCTGTTGGAGCTTTTGAAATGTATAGGTCTTCATTGAGAGAAGATATTAAGGTTGCATATGTTTACAATGTGCGACCTTCAATAAAAAGAAAATATACAATTGTCAGGTGTGTGTCAATGAATGTCTTTGTAAAACAAAATGAACAATTTAGTCTTGTGAAATACAATATAATAAAACGAATGTTATCAAGTAGGTAAAGCCGTTATAATTTAACAAGGTGAATGAATGGCTTATTGACGGAATCATCAGGGTTGAGTATTATTTTCCACTCAGGATGATGAAGATGATAGATGGTACAACTCGTGTGTATGTAGAGTATAAGTGGTTAAATACAAAAATTATGACGGATGGGTATCGTCTACCAATCATTGATGAATTGATTGGCAGGTTTTCTGAAACGAAAGTTTTCAGTGTGCTCGACCTTAAAAATTGTTTTTTTCATAAATGGAAGGATAAAATGATCCAAGAGTGTGTGTGTTAAGGTGAAGCAGTGTGGTGCTGGAGAACAGTAACCTACTTGTTAATTGTTGTCTAATATTATGACAAGAAGATGTTTACAAAGTTTTGTTATTGAATGTGTGAGGTTAAGGTAATAAGAGAAGCCAAAAATAATAGACATAAAAAGGGGGCAAAGAACTTATTTATTTAAAATCCAAACATTTGAATTATATATTTATGTATTTATATAGAAATAAAAAAATAACTTAAAAACTGGTATTGAATATTATTTTAGTCTAATTACACACATAAATCATACAGCCAAAAGAAAATAGCAAATATTTACTAGATTTACACAGAAGTTACTTAACTTAGGTCCGTTCGGTGTGACTGCTCCGGAGCGAATGTGCCGAGTACGGCGGAGCGGCGGCTTTTATAGCCGTTGGTAAACAAGTGACGTCACATCGTATGATTTTAATACAGACTTGTTAATACTGTAAGGTTTAATAAAAGAATGATAAAACAAAAGGAAAAGGTTGGCTGCACTGACCGTGTTGATGACGCAAGCGGGGTTTTTGGAGGGATTTTTGTAGGTTGGCAAGAAGTGGAACAAAGATGGCGATGGCGAGCGAACGGGAAAAGGAAAAATAATAAGTTTTGATTCTTAATAAGTTTTGTAATTGTGTGATTATCTCGTCAATAAGTTTGGTGGTTAATAAGTTTTGTAATTGTGTGATTATCTCGTCAATAAGTTTGGTGGTTAATAAGTTTGTGGCTGATTGTTACAATTATGTTAAGAGAATAATAAATAAGTTTTGAAGGTTAACTGGAGTTATTTCTGAGATATCCTATATCTCAGAAGTGGGATCAAGACCCGTAAGTACACGCCTACACACTATTTTTGTATGCATACCAACATAAAGTTATAATTTTACTCTGTTGACGTTATAATCCGTTAGTCGCAATTCGCAAATTCGACGTAATATGCATCATACGATTTTAAATCTTACCGGCTGTTGAAATTTTCAACCTGATTGAAATTGAAACGGTTTGTACAACGAGGTTGTAAAACCTGGGTAATTGAACTCGTGTTGCTTGACTTTTTAGTTATATGTAGATGATACTATGATGGATAAAAAGTGGGTACCAGGACTATGGAATCCAGTGAAATTTTATGGTTTATTGGTTTCTCTGGTATACCACACGAGAGTGTGGGGTTGTTAAAAGTGAAAATTACCATTAGTTTTGTCCTAGGACGCACCGTTTTCGAGATTATTAGCTAATGCTCTTTTTCTGGTGGCGAGTTTCAGTATATGGATGGAGAAAATGGAATCCATTACAGCATGGATACTCCTCGGCGTGATCACTCACGCTGTAGGTCTAACCAGCCGAAGCCGCAGCGGAAGCCGAAGCCGAAGCCGCAGCGGAAGCCGCAGCCGAAGCCGCAGCGGAAACTGCAGCCGAAGCCGCAGCGGAAGCCGCAGCCGCAGCCGCAGCGGAAGCCGCAGCGGCAGCCCAAGCCGCAGCGGAGGCCGCAGCCGAAGCCGCAGCCAAAGCCGAAGCCGCAGCCGAAGCCGTAGTCAGCGCCTGCTGGAACAAGAGCAAGCTTCGCTGCGGGAGCAGGAGCGGATTCGCCGGACGAAGATAGATCTACAAAAGGAAAGCGACATCGAGCAACAGTGACGGAGTGGACGACGGGGTTCACCTCAAGTTGGGACGAGATGTGAGCGCAGTCGCAGATGGCTGCCGGGTAGACGCAATAGAAACGATCGGGTTACTACGAGCGCGGATCATCACACCAAAAGGTCATGTAGTCCTACCTTTTCTTCTACAGATTTAAACAATCCATTTAAGATGTTTTGGCATAAAAGCCTCAAAACTGGAACTGTTTCTAATAATAGAAGCTGGGATCTTAAAAATGTGACTCCTTACTTTAGTCTTTTAGACAAAAATCAATGTATAGTTAGTTATATGGTTCAAAAAGTCAACGTAAGTGAGAAATTTATGGCTGGGACGAGAAGACTGAAGTTGATTTTGCTATGCAAAAGCTGACTGGTTTGGTAAAACTCGGTATATGAAGTCTCGGTACGAAATAGTTTACTTGGTCAGAGTAGCAGGTAAAATTAAAGGATGTTTTCCCTTCCGAAAAATTAGGGTCAAATTTTAGAAGACCTGCCGAAGTGAAAGAGTTGCCCATCGAATCAATCAAAACATATTACCTAAAAAAAAAAAAAAAACTAGTAACATAATTTATACATCAGAATATCACAATATAGGTTACAATTCATAAATAGTTTGTGATTTGGCCATAATATAATGATAACTGTCAAGTAAGTCGTTAAGTAAGTCGTTGCCTAAACTTTATTAGTTACCTACAGGAAAATAAATATATATCGCGGAAGTCCGCGACATAATATTTATCTACCTTTTAAATATATTTTTTACAATGCACATTTAATAAAAATTAAAAATTATTTAAATTTAAATTTAGTTAATACTTATCAAAATTAAATACATTTATCGCTTTGAGTATTTAAGAGTACACTAGTCGCGGGCTCGAACTCACTGGTGGGCCTGGCTAAAAAGCACGCTGTCTCACCAGGCTTCGTGTCCGACAGAGGTAGTATCAGTGATGAGCAGTTAGACGCTAGTCTACACGCACAACATTATTGAGTGAGCTGCAGGATCAGTTATAGTAAAACAGGCGCGTAAAAAATTTAAGAAAAGTCCTTCGGAAGATCGGGTTTTTGAAAAATCCAGTGCATAAATCGATGACCAATTAAGTTTATTGAACTTTTCGATAATTTAGCTTTGTCGGCAGCGACAAAGGTTTTCGAAATTTTACACTCCTCTTATTACCTAAACAGACCCAAAGTTAGGTTAAATTAGCAAGAAAAACGAATCTTTGTTGGCTCATAACTTTTTAATGACTTTTTATTTTAGTAGGTATTCTGTTTCCGTACGGACAATATTGATAATAAGACAATCCATACCATGTTTACAGTGGAGTAAAACCCTCTCGAAGTTTGTATGAAAAAAAAAAAATGGATAAGTGTCACCTTAATGTAGATGGACTTTGTCTTTCACAGTAATCGTTGAATAGATTACAAGATGCCACGATAAGATTGGTTTGAACGGAGCACCATTAAATCCTTGCTTGCCACGTAACTGCCGGTTGCCTTCATACTGATAGTCTGAAGCCTGTGGAAGGATATATTTAAGGAACACACCACGCGACCAGAAGCTAGTTGTTGCATATAAAGATACAAATATATTACAGTTTCTGCATATCGGAATCGAGTTTCCAGATCTATTAAGCTTGGAGAACACTTAGAAGGGGTAAGGGTTACTACCCCTTGGGTTATAATCGTATTTCTGGTACTGCGAGTAT
Source organism: Polymixis flavicincta (assembly GCA_949987655.1). Taxonomy (NCBI): domain Eukaryota; kingdom Metazoa; phylum Arthropoda; class Insecta; order Lepidoptera; family Noctuidae; genus Polymixis; species Polymixis flavicincta. The sequence continues at coordinate 21,958,981 of OX465193.1, read as the reverse complement.
TATAAGGGCTAAAATAGAGACGTTAACTGGTAGGTGTAGTAGAATTGTAGGGAAGTCAAACAAGCCATTCTTAATGTGTGGGGGTGTTTAAGAATAAGCATGGTTCACCCTTTGTTCGGTATCGTGTTGGCTTCAAGACAATTTTGTTAACTGCTCGAATCAAAAGGATTTAGGTAGTCATGGTGAGAACACTGAATCTCCTGTTTTGAACCAGAAAACTAGAGTGTCTTCAGCCAAACGGTTTGATGAGTCAAATACACGTAGTGATCGAGCCAAGCTTATAGAAGTCCTTCGACACCCGAGGGAAGAATTTACACTCGTATGAGTTGGAGACATTAATTAGCCCTTATCCACGCTCTTAATAGCTTAAGCTACTAAAATAGAAACTGGTTTACAAGGCCTACAGCGTGCTTTCATTCACAAAACATAAAACACTACTTATATTAATTATTAGATGAATACAATATATTTTTAGGAATTGAATTAATGAATAATCAATTTTAATGAAAACAATTAAGTTACAACATTTGAGAAGTATTAATTAAGTGAACCGATAGGGAACAGTAAAGTGCGCGCCGCCGGGTTTAGGAATGCATCAGTGGTCACGTTGCGCGCGGTCTTATATGGACTCGATCACATGGTCGGGCTGGCCGGAGGGGTGTAGGTTGGAGATGCAGCTAACAATATATAAAATTAAAACAAAACCTATTTAAACCGAATAAGCTAAAGACTACCATTGCCGCTGACCGGATGCGACCATGGATCCATGTTAACTTTTTAGAAGTCTATAATGATAATGATGTAATTGATGACGATTATAACAAAACGATAAGATTATGTATACAATGACAAAATATTTAATTTGGTGGCAACGCTCGCTCAAACTGTTCATTGTACACTGATAAAATTATTAACTCTAATAGTGTTTATTTACATGCTGTTGTTTCTCCTTTCAGGTCAGGCAAAAGAAATCGCAGAAAGGTTTTGCGCCTTGACCTGAAAAAAAAAGCCAAGTTTCATGGTTGATCTGTTAAACCGTTACATCCTAAGAGACGGATTGGTTTACAGATTTATGGTTGGCTAAATGGATGGATAATTGGTTACAAGGCTAATTGGTTACAAGGATAACTGGTTACAAGGATAGTTGGTTACAAGGGTTCTTGGTTCGAAGGATACCTGGTTACAAGAGGATAATTGGTTACAAGGCTAATTGGTTACAAGGATAACTGGTTACAAGGATAGTTGGTTACAAGGATTCTTGGTTCGAAGGATACCTGGTTACAAGAGGATAATTGGTTACAAGGATACTTGGTAACAAGGATACTTGGTGACAAGGGTACTTGGTAACAAGGATACTTGCTTGCATAGATACTTGCTTACAAAGATAGTTAATTATGTTCTAAGCATAACGGTTAGAAAGTTTTGGGATTGATTTGACTGTGTAATCTGATATTTCAATCAATGTTATTTAATATTGAATAAGATTGATATTTTAGATAAGCATATTAACTTACAAAGTTAACTGGTTAAAGATAATAAATTATGAAGATATTAATTTCTAAGGATAATTAGATCTATGGTTCTAAAGATAGTTTGTTGTTACGATAACTGGTTCTGAGGATAATTGTTAGAAAGTTTGGGACAGATTTGTTTGTGTATTCTGATATTTCAATCAGTGTTATTTAATATTGAACACTATTTTTGATAAGCATAATAACTTATAAAGATACATGGGTAAGGATAATAAATTATAAAGATATTAATTTCTAAGGATAATTAGATCTATGGTTCTAAAGATAGTTTGTTGTTACGATAACTGGTTCTGAGGATAATTGTTAGAATGTTTGGGACAGATTTGTTTGTGTATTCTTATATTTCAATCAGTGTTATTTAATATTGAACACTATTTTTGATAAGCTTAATAACTTATAAAGATACATGGGTAAGGATAATAAATTATAAAGATATTAATTTCTAATGATAATTAGATCGAATGATAATTGGTTCTAAAGATAATTTTTTGTTGCGATGACTGGTTCTAAGGATAATTGTTACACAGTTTTGGGATAGATTTGTTTGGGTAATAACGTCCTCTTTTTCTATAATTCACTGGCACATTTTTGTAAAAATCCACTTTAAAAGTCTATTAATGTTCCCGATCAATTAGATCAATCGACCGAACTCGACACCCGTCTCAGATGACAGGGTACAGTACATGTAAAGTTGTGGGTTCGAGGAGACGATTTAAAACAAGTGCCTTCATTGGAATTTCGTTTATTACTGTCCAATCGCAGAGTACAATAGTTTATATAGGTGAGGAAACAATATTCTTAACACTAGAGTACATGAGCACACTTACATATGTAAATAAGACTTACACACTACAAATATTTCAATCAATGTCATTTAATATTGAACAATATTTTTGATAACCATATTAACTTATAAAAACAATAAGGTTAACAAATTCTAAAGAAAATTATTTCTAAGGATAATTTGTTGTTAGGTTAGTTCTATGGATAATTTGTTGTTAGGTTAGATCTAAGGATAAAATTTGTTGATCGAATTGGTTCTAAGGATAATAACTCGTACATTGCAGCTGGTAACACGAGGCCACCACTGCTCCCATTGTAAGTAATGTAGAAATAATATTATGTGGAAGTAACATTATTAGAATGTTTTTTGCTGATGAAAGATTTGTCTGTTGGTACTAAATTCAACATTTATTAGATAAGATTCACACCTTTTATATCTGCCTCATTCTTTAATGCCCATTTTATTTAGCATTATTGATCTAAGAACCTAATAATAACCTTAAATAAATAAATAAAAACAAGATTAATTAGTTCTAAGGATAATTTGTACTTAGGTGTTCGTAATCAAGATATTAAAATCAATTATATTTAAAATTTGGATCTAAAAAAAATGTCCTGTTCACTCATCTATTACGGAAAGCAAAAATAAAATTGTACCACTTTTAAGAAAATTATGCGGTGTGAGGGCTATGAAATTCAGCGCAGTTAAGGTTTACACATGGAAAGAGTGCAGAAAGCTAATATTTTTATATGCATTGTAAATACTTTAAGTTTGGAATAAATTATGTTCGAGTTTCGACCGCTGGGTGACCTCTAGTTATGTAATTCTTTCGAGGTGTGCTCGAGTTTTGCCGAGTGTAAGGTTCCACCGGGTACCCGCGTGGGGACACGCGCGTCATCAGGATGGTCGAGTGTAAGGTTTAATAAAAGAATGATAAAACAAAAGGAAAAGGTTGGCTGCACTGACCGTGTTGATGACGCAAGCGGGGTTTTTGGAGGGATTTTTGTAGGTTGGCAAGAAGTGGAACAAAGATGGCGATGGCGAGCGAACGGGAAAAGGAAAAATAATAAGTTTTGATTCTTAATAAGTTTTGTAATTGTGTGATTATCTCGTCAATAAGTTTGGTGGTTAATAAGTTTTGTAATTGTGTGATTATCTCGTCAATAAGTTTGGTGGTTAATAAGTTTGTGGCTGATTGTTACAATTATGTTAAGAGAATAATAAATAAGTTTTGAAGGTTAACTGGAGTTATTTCTGAGATATCCTATAATACTTGCATTTTAACGTAAAATTATGATTAAATTATATAAAAATAGAGTAAATATGTTGAAATTAGTTAGTTCAATTACATACTTGGTCTTACAATGGCATAATTAGTAAACAAATCACGTTAAACTGTTGGTAAACAGTTAAAAATGATATAATACAAAACAACAATGAAGGAACTTAGTCTAAACTTATGTTATAGGCGTATTTCGTAGTTATTACTTATAAGAATCTGTTGTAATGTTGTTTTTCACATGTAAACAAGGTTATAATTATTATAGGGTTGTGTCCAATTAACGACAAAGATTAGAATAATCTATCACGGCCAAACTGACCTGTACTTCGCTCTCGAAGTACCCAACGAATTGATTTATATATTTGTTTTCAAGAAGTCTCTAATATCAGGGCAGTGCCAGCAATTCATACATATTATAATAGCCTCTGGCCTTGACATACCAGTCCTATCACCTGCTGCGAATGAATTTCAGACTGGTATCAGGGCAGTGACCGACCAGCAGTTCATACATATAATATAATAGCCTCTGGCCTTGACATACCAATCCTATCACCTGCTGCGCATGAATTTCAGAATGGTATCAGGGCAGTGACCGACCAGCAGTTCATAATATAATATAATAGCCTCTGGCCTTGACATACCAGTCCTATCACCTGCTGCGAATGAATTTCAGACTGGTATCAGGGCAGTGACCGACCAGCAGTAATATAAAAAACTTCTGTTATAAGCTTTTATCACTTAATTATTTAAATCAACCAGTGTTAATTGGACAACAATTATTAAAATAACAATCGTTAAACATAAACAATGATCTTGTAGCAAAAACAAAAGAAATGGTAACATACTATGAAAGAAATAATAATCTATCACGGCTTATGATGCTGGAGCTATGGGAACTCCTCAAAAGAAGAATTTTTGTTCAACCCATTACCCTAGCCAAAGCCTTAATTTTTCCTTGGCCATAGTAGGGTTCCTTAACGTATTAAGCCCCTTCAGAGAGATTCTATCATGCTCTAAAATATCAATTATTTCGTAAGGGCCTTTGTATTTAGAACTTAATTTGTCATGTCTTCTGTGGTTTTGATTTACATAGACTATATCGCCTATATTGAAAGCCATATTATTTCTACGAGTATTATCAAATAGTTTTTTATACTTTTCTGCAGCCTCTTTAAGACGTTGCCTAGCTAAGTCCCTATCAGCTTCAGCATCAATGTCGCGAACGGAATCATTATCTTGTAATTCGTCTAGGCGAGCCTGAATTGGAGGTATATTTCCATTGCAACCGATTAATAACCTTGTTGGTGCAAAACCCGTAGTTTTTTGTATCGTAGTATTCAAAGACTGTTGTATTTTCCACAAAACGCTTGGCCATTCTGAGGAATCGTTAACAGTAGTGGTTAACATATTAATTATGGTACCAACATATTTTTCAACTTGGCCGTTGCCCCTAGGGGTACCCGTGGCTATCATATGGTGATTTATTTGCATATCTCGGAATAATGATCGTACGTGATCGGAAGTAAAATTAGTGCCTTTGTCAGTTATTATCATGGTAGGTGTACCGAACGATGTTAAGTTTTCTCGCAGGATTGGGACTAATTCTTGACCGTTAAGCGTCCTAAGTGGTTTAAGTAAACAGTATTTGCTAAAGCCATCTACTATAAACATGTTTATAACCCTCGGAAGATACACTAAAAGGTCCCGTACAATCTAAATGTAACGTGTGAAATGGTATAGATTTTTCTATAGGGTGGAGTAGGCCTTGTTTTGGCCCCGAATGACCTTTACCCTCTACACATACTAAACAATGACTTATATATTTTTTTGTAAAGGCAGCAAGACTAGGAAACCAAAAGTTTTCGGATATTTTATGTAGAGTTTTGTTATAACCAACGTGACAATTTTCGTCATGAAACAACCGTAACAAACTGAGTCGATAACCTTTTGGTATAAAAATTTAGGGTGATCCCCATCCTCGTTCTTATAAAGTAACAAGCCATTTCTGATCATGCATCGATTTGTATCTACATCACCAGTCCTAACTTTCTCTAAGATATTTTGTGTCTCAGGGTCTTTATTTTGCGCCGAGTGTAGCCAAGATGGTGGGGGATCAGTTTCATTAATTATATTAATTACCTCTGACGATTCTGCAAGTGTGGTTACCGGATTACGACTGAGATAATCAACGTGAGTAATGAATTTACCCTTTTTATATACAATATCAAAAGTAAAATCTTGCATATACGTCCACCATCTTGCTACACGAGGAGAAATATCTCTTTTATTCATGGCCGATTTGATGGAATTGCAATCTGTTATAATAGTGAAATTTAAACCTAGTAAATAAATCCAAAATTGTTTTAGAGCATTAAAAATGGCTAACGTTTCTAACTCGTACGAGGGGTATTTAGATTCGGCTGGAGAGTTAGTTAAAGCGTGAACTTTATCGTTGCTCGGCCAAACACCGTCACTAGAAATATGTCTACCTAAGTAGTCTATTTCTTGAACGAAGAACTTACATTTTTTTTTAAATTAATGGTAAATCCTGACAAGCACAGAGCCTCGGTGGTTTGTTCGAGGTATTCTAAACCCTGTTCTATTTCCGAAAATGGAATCAGCAAGTCATCGATATACACTAACAAAAACTTCAGGTTTTTAATTGCCTTATTAATGGCCCGCTGAAAAACAGAGGGACCATTGCAGATACCAAATGGCATTTTAAGAAATTCAAAATGCCCATCAGGGGTGACAAAAGCAGTATATTTAATACATTCCTCTTTTATAGGGATTTGGCATCACTTTTGGAAATTTATCAAAAATATTTCTTATTTTGTGTTGTAGGCTTAAATCAAGATGACTTGTTAACTCCATTAAATCCTGAGTATGATTATCTATCGCGTTAGAAGTACTTATAGTATTAACTGGTTCTGTATAATTTATTCGTTCTAGTCTACAACCGCTAGAATCTAAAACAATAGCAATGTTTGGATTTTGGACCGCATTTCTACCTATTAAACAATCATAATGGCATTCTGAATCGTTAGCTACACAGAATTCGATTTCTAGATTATCGTTATTAAATCGGACAGGTAAACTAACCTTTGAGGAGATTAGAATGATTCCATTTCCTATTCCTTTTAGTGATGTCGAACAGGGTTCTAAATTACGACCGAAACTACTTGCAATTGATTTTTTCAATATACTGCAACTAGCACCCGAATCTATTAGGGCTTTAATTGGTCTTTCACAAATTAGTACCTCAGTAAGCGATAAATTACCATTTGTGGAACAATTGACGTTATTAGAGTTAGCATCTCTTTTCTTAAAAAAGCAAACTGACTCATCATGACCAAACTTTTTACAGCAAGAACATTGAATCTTAGGCGTTTCGGAATTTGGGGTATCTGGGTTTTTGAAGCACTGAGATCTAACATGACCAGTTTTATTACACAGAAAACAAGTGGGTGGCTTAGAAGAGTGTGAATTCTCAGGCTTATGACGCTTAGTAGTTGAAGAATTAGGTACGTTACTCATTTCTGATGGACGTTTTCTAGGGTTTTTAGTATAGGTTGTAAAAAGAGAAATTAGTTCAGATGTATTGTTAACACGACTGTTAAACGATGCCATTCTAATATTAATATCCGATATACCTCCACAAACAAGCTCGACCAGCTGTCCATCAGAAAATGCTACTTTGGTGTTACGTAATAACCTTAGCTTTTCCCTAGCATATTCACAATAGGTTTCTGCTACGTCAGAGGTATAAAGTACAGCTTTTGAAAGTTTTTCCGACAGGTTCTTTTTCTCGGGGTACAAGTCTTTGATATTCGTCTTAAAGGTATCCCATGTTCTACCCTCATCTGGGTCCCAAGTCTCAAACCATAAAAGAGCAGAGCCCTTAAGGGCTTTACCTGCTTTGCTAACAGTAGTGATGCTGCTCCATCCACGGTCCTTGGCTACGGTGTCGATGTTGTTGCACCAGCCTTCCGCACCGTTGTCGTTCTTTTCCGGATCAAACAGCGGCAACACGACGTCATCTTCACCGCGATTACCAGCTACAGCATCACGGATGGCTTTCAGGAGGCTCTCCAACACAACAGGTTCCATCTGAAAAAGTTCGAAAACTGATTATAACAGGCTCTTATCCCACTTCTGATGTGAGGTTAAGGTAATAAGAGAAGCCAAAAATAATAGACATAAAAAGGGGGCAAAGAACTTATTTATTTAAAATCCAAACATTTGAATTATATATTTATGTATTTATATAGAAATAAAAAAATAACTTAAAAACTGGTATTGAATATTATTTTAGTCTAATTACACACATAAATCATACAGCCAAAAGAAAATAGCAAATATTTACTAGATTTACACAGAAGTTACTTAACTTAGGTCCGTTCGGTGTGACTGCTCCGGAGCGAATGTGCCGAGTACTTTTTTTTTTTTTTTTTTTTGAATGGCATCTCGCAGTTGACCTTGAGAGGCCGTGACTGCTCAACCGGACTTTCCTGTGAAGGTTTTTAGGAATCTAAAAGCCTCCAGCCAGGGCGTAAACCTACTTAAACCTAAAACGACTGCGCACTGAGGGCACCCCCTGTGGGGTACGAACCTCGGCTCAGGGAGTCGCTGGCGGGGGGGGGGCAGCTAGTACTATCAGGGACAGGCTGGATCAAGGTATTATTTTCATGATTATTAGACGGGGAATTTAAAGCTACTGGCTCAGCTGCGGCGCGGGCTGGCGCATCAACGAGCAAGGGACGGTCGGGGTGCCGAGTACGGCGGAGCGGCGGCTTTTATAGCCGTTGGTAAACAAGTGACGTCACATCGTATGATTTTAATACAGACTTGTTAATACTTGCATTTTAACGTAAAATTATGATTAAATTATATAAAAATAGAGTAAATATGTTGAAATTAGTTAGTTCAATTACATACTTGGTCTTACAATGGCATAATTAGTAAACAAATCACGTTAAACTGTTGGTAAACAGTTAAAAATGATATAATACAAAACAACAATGAAGGAACTTAGTCTAAACTTATGTTATAGGCGTATTTCGTAGTTATTACTTATAAGAATCTGTTGTAATGTTGTTTTTCACATGTAAACAAGGTTATAATTATTATAGGGTTGTGTCCAATTAACGACAAAGATTAGAATAATCTATCAAATGCATGTTGTAGTATTAGGTTTAAGGTGTTAGAATTTATTTAAGAAGTCGTTTTATATGTTCTATGTCGAGGTGTTTAATTTGTTTTATTGTTTTATACGTTTATTTTATTTTAGTAGTAAGTAGTGATGCAAGTTCTGTATGTTATGAGGACTTGTGAGCTGATAAGCAGTGTCTGAGGACAGACATAAGAGCAGGACGGCCAAATGTAGGAATGGAACGTTGATGAGTGCATGACTTATGTGAAAGAGCTGAATGCTAAGGTGAAAGTGAGACAGATGACGTACGCCAAAGATCTATGCTTGGGATGAGGTGGAAGATGATTTAAAAAGGTAGAATGACAGGAAGAAAGATGAAGGACGTAAAGACGTGAAGACGGTTGTTTTTAAAGACGAATTAATTTTAGTTTTGGTTCATTAAATAAAGATTGTTTAGTTTCCTGACCCTTTTTAAATCCCACATGAATTACCAAAAATAACACTTTAATTAAACTCACTAATAACACAACACAATAGCACTACGAATCACTCTTAAGTCGCACTTGAAGATCGCTTTAGATGTTCTCGCGTGTATCGCTTCCAATGAACTACCCCGAGACGCGCTCCGTTCCCGCTTATATAGGGCCCTCGGATAGTTCCAGAACCTTCTACCGTAGAAGCGTCTAGAATGTTCGAGTACATATCGGCCCTGACCGAACACATGTCGATAGTTCCAGAAAGTTCTAGCATCGAACTTTCTAGAAAGCTCCTGACCATTAATTCCGCTATTCGATAAGAGATGGCGCTAGTGGCAACCAAACATTAATTGTGCGGCGCAACAGTATGATTGGGCTAGCAGCCATTTGCGAAGTCTTTTTTATTTGACTTGAATTAGAGTTACTCATGCTACACATTCTTACAGCTGTATTGTAAATATGACAGAGCAAGAATTCTTGCATGCGTTGTGTGAAAGTTGTACGCGTCCTAATCGAAGCACACTTGAAAATTCGGCGTTTGAGAGTTGCGAGTATTCCGGGGTCTGAGTTATAATTTTATGCTGTTTCAGAACCATTTTGGACATATATAGCTGTCGGACATTGATTAATTCGGCTTCTTTATACAAAAGGGCTGTCGGGTATCTGAATGGTTTTCTTAGCATGACCTTCAAAGCCGATCTTTGTGCTCGTTCGCTTTGGATCATGGTGATGATTCCTACTCCACCCCATACTGTTATACAATAACACAGATATGACTCACATAGTGCCACATACACCATGCTTAGGGTTTTTTATTGGCAGAGTTCCGCAAGAGTTTCATTATGTAAATCATGTTCTGGTGCGTTTGGCAACCAGGTCATTATGGGGCTTAAAAGACAACCGCTGGTCCATTAAAATCCCCAGATATTTTATACATTGTACCTTTTTTTATTTTCTGGCAGGTGCACTGGAGAGGATCACAGGTTGCACGGTGGATAATGATGCTTAGTGGTAGTTTGCGTGCTGAGGCCTGGGTTTTGTGGAAACACAAGTAGTTGGTTTTGTCAATGTTTAAAGAGAGAAGATTGTAATCGAGCCATCGTTTGATACTGGTCAGACTATTTTGAGCTTCCTTATGCACCGATTCCCAGGATTTGCCTTGAAATCACCGTGTCGTCTGCATAGCATAAAAAATCTGCATTTTTATCTAATGTTCGGTGTATGTCATTTATGTAGATGAGGAATAAGGTCGGACCGAGAACACTACCCTGTGGAACTTCAAATAACATATTTTTTTTTACAACTGGTGTTATCACCCACTTTCACACACTAGCGTCTGTTTGTAAGATAAGTTTTAAACCAATCCAATGACAGTCCTCTGATTCCGATGACCTCCAGTTTCTTTAGTAGTATGGGTATTGCAACGGTGTTAAATGCTTTGGCAAGGTCTAAAAACACTCCTAAGCACTTTTTGTCATTGTCTAGATAGGACGTTACTAGTTTGGTTAGGAGGCTTACTGCATCTTCAGTAGATTTTCCTTTCCTAAAACCAAACTGGGTATTGGAGATCAGCTTGTTCGACTCTAGGAAAGAAACTAAGCGTTTGTTCGTCACCTTTTCCAGAATTTTAGAAAAGATTCCTAATAACGAAATAGGCCTATAGTTCGCAGGGTTATGTTTTGATCCATTCTTATGTATAGGGGTAACTCTTGCTTCTTTCCATTTATCGGGGAATATACCTGTTCCTAGACTGAGGTTGGTTAAAATTTCACTTCTTATCTCTTTAAATATTTTTGGTGTAACACTATCAACGCCGGCAGCACTGTCACTGTTAAGATTAACGATGAGTTTGCTAACCTCGTAGACATCAGTTGGTTGTATGAAGAAAGTAGTACCCAGTGGTTCTCCAAAAATTTTCTTAGAAATAACTGACTCTTGAGTTTCATTTATGTCAGTAAGAATTTGGGTTGCCAAATTTGTACCAACTGAAGAGAAATATTCCTTGCACTGGTCCACTGAATCTTGTGCCGTGGATTTACATCTTAGTAAGTCATTAGGACTGTTTCAGTTATTGTTTTTATAGTTTTCCATAATCCTCTAGTATTGGATTTGTTTTTTTATGTATCTATTATATAGGATAGGACATGTATATATCTGTGTATCTATTTTAGTATATTGTATATTTATTATTTGTGCCAACAACATCCCCATTTTATATCCAGACCAATCGCAATATACAATGGGCGGCCTTATCGCGGAAAGCGATAAGGCCGCCCATTGTATATTTTGTAGTGTAAGTACTTTGTTTTTTTTTTGTAATGTATTTTTTGTGGTGTACAATAAAGTATATATAAATGAATAAATAAATAATCTAAAATGTGCTTCGTAAAAAAAGTATCCGATTTAGTTGTATGCTCACTATTTTGGATATGCTGTGAAGGACTTTTATTTAGAACTATTTTAGACAAACAATCCCCTGTACATTATCTTCGTGTAACTCCAACGGTTTGGGCAGCGCACGTCAAGATAGCTCTCAGAGAGCTGGATTTTTGCGACTTACTTGATACTTATCGTTATATAATGGCCAAATTATGCAATAGCTTTATAAATTTTAGCATATGTGTTATTCTGATATCTAAGCTACATTACTGGAGTTTCATCCAAATCCGTTCTGTAGTTTTTGCGTGAAAGAGTTACAAACATCCATCCATCCATGCATCCAAACTTTCGCATATACAATATAATATATAAATTTATAATATAATATATATATATATATATATATATATTAGTGATATTAGTTATAGTAATTAGTAAATGTCGGTGTCTCAGAATGGATGTAAGAATGGGTCCTGTGGTACAAGGAGCTGCTCCTTATAGACATGGCATAAGCCAACAGGTTCGTAGATCCCGGAAGGATCTGTTGACATGTTGGATAGATTGATGATGATGATGATGATGGGACTCCCTTTTCCGCACGTAGACTCCAAATTCGGTCCGTTGTGCGTGGGGATTCTGGCTAACAGAGCCAGCCTAGCTCCGCCCAAAAGCACAGAAGCTTCCTGGGAGCTTCACAGGCTTCGCGGAGCGACCTCACTGTTCCGAGGATTTCTTCACGTTGAGAAGCCACGGCCTCGCATTCCAGGATGACGTGGGCGGCTGATTCCTCGGCGTCAAGGCAGCCCCTGCAAAGCGGGCTGTCTGTGGCGCCTATGTTAAAAAGGTGTTTGTTAAGTGTGTTATGGCCCGTAATTGTTCCAATTAATATTCTAAGGTTATTTCTACTCAGGCTGAGAAGTTTTTTAGTTAATCGCGGGTGAACAATCGGTAAAGCCAATTTTGACTGTCTACAGTCTGTTGCCCGTGACCATCTGTTGTTATGGAGTTCGGTCGACCTTTGGCGAATCCACGCACGAAATTGGGAGAAAGGCAGGGGGAGAAGTGGGTACGGGCCTAGCACTTTCATATCAGAGCCTCTCTTCGCAAGTTCGTCTGCGGCATCATTGCCTAAAGATCCACTGTGCCCTTTGATCCACTGGAGTGCAATACGATTGGACGTCGATAGGCTCTCCAGAGCTAGATGGCACTCAAAAATTAGTTTGTTGTTAGTTTGTTTGTTTTCTAAAGCTTTGAGCACAGATAGGCTGTCGGATAGGAATTTAATGCCGTAGTTCCGGATGCCTAAGCGCTTTACTGCTGTTGCGGCTTGTGTTAAGGCAACACATTCACATTGAAAGATCGAACTGTGTGTGCCTAGCGGTATGTGAAGGTTGATGTTGAGGTCAAGGGAGTGTACGCCAGCACCTGAACCGTCTTGTGTTTTTGAGCCGTCAGTGTAGATGCGCACTTCATTGGCTCCTGACTGATCCCGTTCTTCCTCTACTGTTTGTATGATATAGTTTTTGTTGAACATAGGTTGGTTTGGTGTTCTATCACACGGGGCAGCGATGAGAGGCTGGTACTCAATCGCCCGGTCCAGGATGTTAGCGTGTGGACTGGTAAGGTTCTTGCCCCATATGCCTAGATGCATTAGCCTGATGCCAGCTAGCGCCGCCTCCTGCTGTATGTACAGGTCAAGGGGAGTTAGTTGAAGGGCTATCTCCATGGCTGCTGTTGGGGTGGTTCTCAAGCAGCCAGTGGTAGCTGAACAGGCCAGTCGTTGAAATCTTTGTAGTCTGGTAATGGTGGTCGAGAGTTCAGTCCTTGTCCACCAAACCAGAGCGCCATAAGCCAACATTGGCCTGATTACCGATTTGTATAACCACAGAGTGATCTTCGGAGAAAGCCCCCATGTTTTCCCTAGCATTTTTTTACATTGGTATAGTGCAATTGTGCTTTTATTAAGTTTGTAGTCAAGATGCTTGTTCCAGAGCAGTTTGCTGTCAAGGATCACCCCCAAGTACTTGACTTCGTCTTTAAGTGTTAGTTCTGTGTTGAAAAGTTTTGGAAGCCTGTGGGGCCCAAGAGTTCTTTTGTTGGTGAACATTATTAGTTCTGTTTTCGAGGGGTTAACCGATAGGTCGTGCTTCGTGCACCAATTCTCGATTATTTTGAAGGCCCTTCTCATGAAATCGCATAAGATTCCCTCAAATTTCCCCGAAATCAGAATTGCTATATCGTCCGCGTAACCTACCGAGTAAAGACTGCTGGCGTTGAGCTCTACGATGAGCTCATTTACGACTAAATTCCACAGTAGTGGTGACAGCACCCCACCCTGTGGGCAGCCTCTGCTCACGATGCCTCGTGTGGTGGACGTGGTGGTGTTCACGGTAAACTGAATAGCACGGTATTTTAACATGTTATTAATCCATTCTATGAGCGTTCGCGCAATACCGTGCGTGGCAAGTGCCTGTTCGATGCTGGCGAAGTTAGTTTTGTCGAAAGCGCCTTCTATATCAATGAAGGCGCCTAGGGTTGGGTTTTTGGCTTTGAGAGCATTTCCTATGCGTGAAACTACGCCATGGAGTGCTGATTCAGTTGATTTGCCTGCGCAGTAGGCGTGTTGATTGGGATGTAATGGTCTTTGTACCGAAATTTGGGATCTAATCTTTCTATCCCCCAGCCTCTCCAGTGTCTTCAATAAGAACGATGAGAGGCTTATGGGTCTAAAAGATTTGGGCTGGGTGTAGTCGCCCCTACCTGGCTTCGGTATAAAGATTATTTTTACTTCTCGCCATTTCAAGGGGATGTAGCGGTGGGCGAGGCAGGCTCGAAACACCTTGACGAGGTAATCAGCCAGTAAGTCACGGCTCCATCTGAGCAGAGCTGGGAATATACCATCCAGTCCTGCTGCCTTGAAAGGTAAGAAGGTGTTGATTGCCCATGTTATTTTGTCTTTGTCTATTACTTCTAACGCCACTTCTCAATCTAAACTGCTCGTGCCTCTCTCCCTATGCGGTTCCCAACTTTGCTGGGTCGCAATCTGGCATCCTGGGAAGTGAGTGGTTAGGAGTAGTTCGCTTGTCTCAGCGTCGTTTGTTGTGAACGTATTATCTGGTTTTTTCAGGCATCCTATTGAGTGGTATGTCTCTTGAGCAAGACAGGTCTTGACTTATGTTGGATAGATTATAAGAATGCCTATGATTCGGTGCCACATACATGACTCATGAGGGTGCTGGAGTTGTACAAAATAGACGCGACTCTACGCACCTTCTTGATGTCATGTATGCGGCAATGGAGGACGGTCCTTCTGTATCCAGGATGTCGACAGATCCGGGGGACCAATGATCCGATTAGGATTGAGCGTGGAATATTTCAGGGCGATAGTTTGAGTTCGCTTTGGTTTTGCTTGGCCTTGAATCCTCTAAGCAGTCTGCTGGAGGATTCAGGTCTGGGCTATCGGTTGAGAAGAGATGGTCAGGTGATATCACACCTCCTTTACATGGATGACTCTTTGCCCCCAACAATTTGGACCAACTGATGGAGCTACTGAAGGTAACAGAAACCTTCAGTAGCTCCACCAGGATGGAATTTGGTGTGGACAAATGTGCAGTCATGCATGTAAAGCGAGGAGGGATTATAGAATCCGTGGGAACCCAACCTACGGATTCTGTACACCTTAGATCACTCTCCTCAACCAAAACCTACAAGTACTTGGGTATGTCGGAAGCATTAGGCATCAATTCTGCCGACATGAAACAATCGTTGAAGGAGCGCTTCTTTGGCCGTCTGAATAAAGTGTCAAATAGTATTTTATCAAGCGGAAACAAGGTGCGTGCCTTCAACAGTTAGGTCATGCCGGTTTTGATGTATTCTTTCGGCATACTCAAATGAACACGGAACTTGACGCCCTGGATAGGAAGGTCCGTACATTGCTGACGGCACACCGGATGCATCACCCACGGTCATCAGTGATGAGACTGTACATCCCGCGGAAGTGTGGGGGCCGAGGCTTTTTAAATGCTAAAACTCTCCACAACCGCGAGATTTGCAGTCTCAGGGAATATTTCCTTAACACTGACGTGGTGATGCATAAAGATGTGGTCGCAGTGGACAAGAGCCTCACCCCGCTCTCCTTGGCGAAAGAGAACTGGCGCAAACCTGCAGTACTGGATACTAACGATCGTAAGGAAGTATGGCAAGGCAAAGAGCTACACGGACGCTTTTTCCGGGCTCTTCATGGGCCTGATGTAGACTTTTTGGCGTCTGTATCCTGGTTGCGTTTCGGCGACCTCTTCGGGGAAACCGAAGGTTTTGTCTGTGCGATTATGGATGAAGTTATCAGGACGAATAACTATCGGAAATACATTGTCAAGGATGATACGGTTGACATCTGTCGGGCATGCCACCGTCCCGGTGAATTAATCCAACATGTCGTTTCCGGTTGTTCTCGTCTTGCTAATTGCGAGTATTTGCACAGACACAATCTAGTAGCTAGGATTATCCACCAGCAACTTGCTTTGCAGTACAACCTTGTGGAGTCTGAAGTACCATACTACAGGTATTAACTGCTACAGATGTTATTCACTTTTGAACTATTCCATCTTTAGGGGTAAAAGTAGATGCTAATCCTGGTCGATTAAATCAAACTATTTTTTTTATTAATCGTCCTGGTATTTTTTAACCGACTTCAAAAAGAAGGAGGTTATCAATTCGACATGTTTATATTTTTTTTTTTTTTTTTTTTTTATGTATGTTCGGGCATATCTCCGTCGTATATGGACGGATTTGCAAAATTATTTTTTTGTTCGAAAGGGGTTTGTTCCGAAATGGTCCCATATAAATTTCATATAGATCTGATGATGCGTTTTGGAGACAGATAACGGAACTCTTCAAAACTTTACAGCAAATCAACCGCGAATGCGGCTATCGCATAAATATGCATTGTTTCGACCCTGAGGATGATGAAATTTCGAATCGGTGTGGCGTAGGTAGAGATGGGATTTTACCCGGTAAAAACCCAAAAGTGGGTAAATTCTAGGGAAAATACCCAGGAAAATACCCGATTGGGAAAATATTCGGGTGTTTTAAAATTTAGCTTATGTAATGTTTAGATACACATAAATTAAATAGTACATCGTTTTTAAACTTTATTACTACTAGTTAGAGCTTGTATAAGTTGAAATGACGCACTCCACTACCACATTTTACGTAAACAAGCTTTAAAGAATGGATAATTAAGTAATGAGTCACGTTATTTCCACTTAGATAAGCTTAAACGCTAGTTAGTTAAGACAAGTTAATCTTTTCTTAGAACTTGTAACATTTATATCTAGCTATTGGCGACCAATAAGCCGCTCGAAACTACCTGCTCCCACCCCAAGAGCAGGTACTTTCGGGCCGGACAATAACCAGTACCTAGTAGTTGTCGCTTATGTGATCTTTCACAAATTGTTTTGGCTTCATACTGTGCGCACTTGTGTTAGTTTCTTTGATTTATTGACGATCTGGATTTTGTTTTGTGGACTTTTGATATTCTAGTGATTAAATACGTGATAAACTTTGGATCGATAACTACTGCTATCCTTACGGACTTCGATACCTACTGCATCCCATCAACATAAATAAACCGGTAAGTTTGAGTTTATATTAGAAATATAGAATACTTTAAAACATCTGTTTGCTTCTGTTCTTACAATTGTTTCTTTTTTCTTTTTGAATTAGATCACACCATGCCCAGAAAGAAAAATAACGATGTATGGGAAAACTATTTCCATTCCGCAACGAGTAAAACGGTCAAGTGCAAACATTGCGAAAAAGTTTACCTATTTGGCAATGTCAACAAGATGGCCCGCCATCTCTTGAAATGTTTTAGATGTCCAACTGTTATCAAGAACAAACTAAACAAAACATCTGACGTTAACACAACTGCAACAAATCTGCCTTTACAAGATGAATCGCAGCATGAAACTTTACAAGATAACAGTTTGACAGATACAAATTCTAGTAATACAACTTCAGCAGAAAATAAAGTTTATCTAGATCAGCTTTTGTCGAAAGCAATATTTGTTTCCGGTTCTCCTTTATCCATTGTTGAACATCCGCTGTGGGCACGATTTTTTGATGAGTTGCAACCACTTTACAAATTACCATCCAGAAAAGCAATCTCAACTACACATCTGGAAGCTATTTATAAAGAAATGGTAGAAGAAATTACAGACGAACTGAAGTCTATTAATAATTTGCATCTGCAGTGTGATGGCTGGAGCAATCAGCGCAATGAAGGTATTATCAACTTCATTATTGCAAAACCAGAGCCCGTTTTTGTCAAAAGTCTTAACACTCTTACCAACCGACATACAAGCCAATATCTTTCTCAAGAGATTATCAAAGTTATAAATATGTATGGAGGCCACAAGTTTGTAACTCTTATAGGAGATAACGCTAATAACATTCAAAGAGCATTTCAGATGGTAAAAGATGTGTATACACACATAATACCGCTGAGATGCGTAGCACATACATTAAATTTACTTTGCGAAGATTGTATAAGACCAGAACCTGTTAAAGCATTTATATCGATTGCCATAGAGACCATAAAAGCAATAAAAAGAAGTCAAACTATGAGCGCTTTACTAGCCCAGATTATGAAAGACAAACGATCAGGCGAAACATTGAAATTGCCAGGTAAAACCCGCTGGGGCAGTTACTGTACTGCTATAAAAAGCTTGAAAAATTCGAAAGTAGCATTACAGACATTAGCTGTTCACGAAGATGCTACAATTTCAGAAGAAATAAAGTCAAATTTATTGGATCTCAATTATTGGAACATGGCCGAAAACTGTATAAAATTGTTGGAACCGATAACTGAAAATTTTTTCAAACTTGAAGGAAACGGAATATTAATAAACGAAGTATACATGGCTTTCAAAGACATACAATCTACATTTAATTTTGTGCTACCCGAAATTTCTATTTTAGATGACCAGCACAAACAAGATATAATAAATGCTGTAACCAGGCGAACAAATAATTGTATCAAACCAATCCATTATGCTGCATATTTGTTAGATCCGAGATCGCAAGGCATTGAACTCGATGAAGAGCATGAAGTAGATGCCATGGAGTTTATACATGAAGTGAGCCAATCACTCAATATTGATGTTGGTGTAGATTTAGCTAATTATAGAGCTAAACAGGGTTTATGGGGCAGACCATTTATATGGAAAAATGTAGCAGAAATGGACCCAGTCGTTTGGTGGAGGGGACTTTGCAGCTCCAAATTGCTGAGTAGGGTTGCAGTACGCCTTCTAACTGCTCCCTGCACTTCCGCAGCGACTGAGCGGTCATTTAGCACACATGCTCATATACACAGTCAGAAAAGAAACAGATTGACTACAGACAGAGCAGCAAAGATAGCTTTTATATCATATAATTGGAATCTTTTGCATAAACATAAAGATGATGACAACGACGAAGATGACGAACCCTCATCAACCCCTAGACAGTTGTCTAGCCCGATGAACAGCCCAATTCATGACCAACAACCTTCTACATCTCGTGGAAGCCAAGAAGAAACAGAATTCTGTGATATTGATGATTTGTATGATGATCATGACAGTAGCGATAGCGATTAAAATTTTAGACCGAGTGAATGAAAAATATTTTTGTAATTATTTTCTATTGTGTAATAAATAATTGTGATTGTCTATGTTTTGTTTTATTTTTTATATGCAGAAACATATTTTACAATCCTACTGGTAGTTCCACAGATTAACAAACAAAAAAATCGCTTCAGCTTTATTGTATTGGTGTAGATAATGAAAATACCCATCTATTGGGTTTTTTCCCACATAAATACCCGGTATTTACCCAAATGGGTAAAAACCTGGGTATTTTCCCGTTGGGTTTTTACCCACTGCCCATCTCTAGGCGTAGGTAACTAAAAAGTGAAAAATAAAAACTTTTTTCAAAAAAATATCAACCGACTTCCAAAAAAACACTACAAAGTGCCAAATAACTTTAATTTCGGAAGGCGGTGACAAAGAATTAAAATACCTACACGTCCAAAGTCACCGACTTCCGAAATTAAAGTTATTTGGCACTTTGTAGTGTTTTTTTGGAAGTCGGTTGATATTTTTTTTTATGGACAATGTTCTGATAAGAAAATCAAGTATCTTGACTTAACTCACGAGGTTGTCGACATGTGGGACGTGGACTCAGCAATC
Organism: Polymixis flavicincta; assembly: GCA_949987655.1. Lineage (NCBI taxonomy): Eukaryota > Metazoa > Arthropoda > Insecta > Lepidoptera > Noctuidae > Polymixis > Polymixis flavicincta. The sequence continues at coordinate 21,939,148 of OX465193.1, read as the reverse complement.
ATTGTATCGATAATCATTACAGTAACAGTCCGGCACATCTGCTGGTCCTTGCGAGCCGGATTTCTTCAGGAAGAATATATGCAGACCCGTTCGGGAGTTATCAGAAGCCTGAAGCCTTATTTCTGAAGACTTGTTCCCGTGTACTGAAGGATTATTCATGAAGAATTATCTTTGAACTTAGAAGATTTGAAGTTTAAAGTTTCGTTTGAAGATAGAAGACTGATATTGAAGTTCCGTTTTCAAGATCCGGTTTGGATATCCGGATAGAAGATCCGGATTGGAGTTCCGTTTTGGAGATCCGTTGAAGATCCATTTTCAAGATCCGGATTGGAGTTCCGTTTTGAAGATCCGTATAGAAGATCCGGATTGGAGTTTCGTATTGGAGATCCGTTGAAGATCCGTTTTCAAGATCCGGATTGGAGTTCCGTTTTGAAGATCCGTACAGAAGATCCGGATTGGAGTTCCGTATTGGAGATCCGTTGAAGATCCGTTTTCAAGATCCGGATTGGAGTTCCGTTTTGAAGATCCGTATAGAAGATCCGGATTGGAGTTCCGTTGAAGATCCGTTTTCAAGATCTGGATTAGAGTTCCGCTTCGAAACTAAAAATTGCGGGCTATGCTCGGAGTTTCTTTGAAGGATAAAATCAGGAATGAAATTATCCGGAAAAGAACCGGAGTTACCGACATAGCTTATAGAGTGAGCAAGCTGAAGTGGCAGTGGGCTGGCCATGTTTGTCGAAGGACCGATGGACGGTGGAGTGGAGCAGACGAGTCATGGAGTGGAGACCGCGTATCGGCAAACGTAGTGTGGGACGCCCCCCAGCTAGATGGACCGACGACCTTAAAAAGGTGGCTGGGATAGACTGGATGCGGAAGGTGGAGGATCGTGTTGTGGCGCAGCCTGGGAGAGGCCCATGTCCAGCAGTGGACTGCGATAGGCTGAGTTGATTAAACTAAAAATTGTTAGCGTTTGCTTAAAGCACCCATAAATTTCCGAAATAAATTGATTTGATTGTTTGATTGAAAATCCTTTTTTCTTCTTTAAAATACCTACGTTTTATTTTTCTATTGTGAAGAATTTGATACGTTATTTTTACCAAAAAACAAGTTAGCAACCCTAGTTACACTATCGCTTTCCGGAAGGAATACGTCAAAACAATTAGCAAGTCACTCTGTGGCTTTCATAAAATCAACCATTTAAATAAAACGTATTGGAAATAGGTAGGTAACTACTCAGACACGGAAATGAAATCCACCGAATGCTTTCTTAACTATTTATTACACTCTATGTATAATTTATGATAATTGTAATCAATTTACATAAGTATCTTTATGTACATACAGTAGCAAAATGTAAAAACACAGCGCGCGCGTCGCCGGCGCAGCGAGGCCCCGCGTGACGTCACGCATCACCACGTGACGTCACGCGTCACCACGTGACGTCACGCGTCACCACGTGACGTCACGTGCGGGCGAGCGGCGCCAGCGACTCGCTAAATACATTCCAAAACATCTAACCGATATAAAATTCTGTATTTACACAAACCCCGCACGGAATGCCAGATGTAAGTTAGTATTCGATTATTACCAGAGGTCGGAGTAGGTAGATTGATTTTATATACTTGCGACAAGATATTATAATATGGACATGCCATTTTATCCATAATGTGCGGGAAGTACCGGAAAAAGTTCCGGAATTGGAATTATGAAATAACATAAAATAAAAAAAAACATACAGATAGGCTAACAAAATCGTTTGTTATATGAATGATTGATTGAATTCAATGAACAATTATTTTTAATTAAACAAAAACATAAATAAATTATTTTTAATCCTCATCGGATACAATTTCCATATTTTGGCTTTCAACGTTAATACAATTAAAATAAATAATCATAATTTTTTCAGTATTTTCTCATTTTAAAGTATTCCTTTTGACGTCTAATATCCATTTATATGTGGGAAATGATCATTCAACATCTGTAGACGTCAATGGAGCAAATTTAAAATAATTTATCAGATTATTTGCTACGTTTTTTTCAATACTTTCGCTGTATTCTCTAATTGTGTCTAAATCCGGATTTCGTTCCATAACATATTCTAATTTATTTTTAATATTGTGCGAGTGAGATACCTGGAACACAGCGCGTGCGCATTGTTCTAACAAACACCCAATGAGTCATACAGGATACTTGCTTCTGATTGGTCGTTGCGTGCGCTCAATGCGTTGTGAACATAGCATAACATAAAGAAGCAAAAGGCCCTGTCTAAGTTTTGTCTCATACTGTCAAGCGTCATTTCTAATTCAACAGTAAGGGACAAAATACGGTGTAACTATTCCAAGGTATTTTTGTATAAAATAAAATACTGATTTCTTTCACCATTAGCTAACACTGGTAGCGTAGATTGATATTATTAATACGTTTTTCACCTTAAACACAAATTCGTACTAATTTCAAAATTCCGGAACAAATATCACAATAAATATGAAGTTCCGGTATTTTGGAGGCATATCCATATTATCCTGTACGTTTGACGTCAACGACCTTAAATCAATCTACCTACTCCGACCTCTGATTATTACATAGTTGTAGCGCACCCTGCCCCCATCCCATCCACTAGTGAAGCGCCCCCGACCGTCGTACAAAGCTTTATATCTAATTATATTAAAGCAAAGGCACCGTGGATCATCGATAGTCCCATATTATAAATGCAGCACGTTTAGTATAAAGTAGCGTGAAGAATTCAATTTTATAACGAAGGAACAATATAAACATGTTTACAACACCTTGCGGTTAGGAGCGCACACAACTACACCGATGATCACTATGATAATGTTAACCCACACTCTCTAATAGGAACAACTTAATTACAGAACAAACGTTCGAGTAGAACGACATGAAGACGATTATGGATAGAAATGTGTGTTGTAAAACCGTTCCATCGACTTTCTGAAAGGAAGTCACTTACATGTTGATTTACAAATCTAGAGGTGGAAGAAAGAATAAATCTAGAGGTGGAAGAAAGAATAAATCGACTAAATAATTTTACGAACATTTTTAAATAAAGATGTACAGACGCCAGCCAGCACATTAAGCTACCCCAATCTGTCAAAGAACAATGGCAGAAAAATAGTTGACAAAAATGTTAGCGTCTAGAAATGTCTTATATGCAAAAGGAGTTTAATTATTTTTCTATGATTTTTCAAACAAAAATGTATTTTAGTTAAAGCCGCAGAAAAAAAGCATGCATTTTTGGGAATATCAAATGACTAAGTGAATAATATACACAATTTAAGAGTTGCCATTAGCTATATTCATACCATTCTTGTATAAACTTGTAAGTCCACATACAGGTTCAAAATATTCTTTTAAAGCAGTTACTAATAACCATACTACAGTAATAATAAAAACAAGTGTTATGTTTGTTATGTTCGAAAATTAGTTCAAAATTACTTCCTGCAATTATTTATTTGGTGCGTCAATCATAATACTGTGCAACAATTCTTAATGTTATGGCAACACTAAGGTTACGTTCCGAGATACGATAATATCGATTTGAGCGCGCTCACACTCGTTCCGCATTGGCGTGAGCGCGATAACGAAGTCCCGCGAATCGTCATAGATGCGCCATCTTGCGATAACGCCGACCATGAGTTAAACTAATATCACCGTGAGCGCTGTTTAAAATGACAGTTGTGCTGTTTTGTTTTGAGTCGTATCGTATCTTTAACTAACTTAGATTTATTTGAAGTAGTGCTTCTATCTAAGAAGAAGAAATGTGTGGTGTATACAAGTTTAATATGGTGAATAAATGTTTTAACGTTGAATGAACACTTTTATCGTGATCACGAGCGTTCCGTATTGATGACAAAAAATGACGATTTTTAGCTGTCAGAATCGTGAAATCAAACTCGGAACGCAAAATATCGCCCTTATTAAAATGAACTGTCACTGTCAACTGTCAAGGAAAGTAGTCTGTCACTGATGCTCCTGCGCTTTTCGTGGCGGTTGTGTTCGTGTTCTTTTTGCTATTTTATTAGTTCTATTTGACTTGGATTGCTTACGGACAGACATTCGCTTTGCTTTGTGTGACCTATGCGTGCCTAAAGGAATCTGATCTAGCTCTTCTACGTGACTATGTTTTGACATAAAACATAACCTAAAAAAGTTCAAATTGAAATATCTTTTTTTGGAAGCCTTCTCAGGACAAAATTCTTTTATAAAGTTACTCAGAGACTGACGCTTAACATTTTCAGATATTTTTGACAAATAGACGCTACCATTTCTTCTCAACTAATTTTATGTATGAACGTCTGCCATTGTTCTTTATTTAATACATTTTCAACTTTATTACAATAAGTTAAGGTTCATGTTCAATTGGGAAAAATTTACAGTTTGGGGTAGCTTGATATGCTGGCGTCTGTACTTAAAGTAGAACGTTTATAATTAACAAACAATAATTTAAGCCGGACGCCGCCGACGAGTGATCTACTAACAGTAAATTAAGTAAATAAAGCTAATACATTGGATTCAGCTATTTGATCAATAATTTATTTTGAACTAATTTCAATTATAAAATAAAAACTTACATATTGAATGTAAGCTAATAAATAATGTTTTAATATTTTTAGCAAATCAATCTTCAATAATTTATATTATCTACAAATAATGAAATGCTATAAATGAATGAAGAAAACAATAGTTGAGAATATAATAATATGCAGTAGCTGTATGTCACAGCATCACATGTAACATGGCGTCCGTTGTCTTGAATGACAATGCATGTGACGTCACAAGACACGGGTGTAACGTGCGGCGCGGATCATATTGAACGTGGCGATACAGGGAATTAACATGACGTGTGCTGGAGGACAGGCGATGACACCTTCCCTTGACAAGTGGCGCCGCCATTCGTTCACTATCACCCGAGACGCACTACAGTCGCGCTGGCGCGGCCCCCTCGCACACACAACTGTTTGTTACAGGGATGGCGGATACATGGAGATTGCACAAACATACGGCGCCTTGCGACCACCTCAAGCGTGCGACTGCTTTGTACGAGAGAGAGTTTACAGTTGAATGTGAGGTGATCACGCGGCATTGCACACACCTGACACAGCCTCTAGTGACACCTACACTACGCGACTGACAAAACTACAAAGCGTTAACATAACATCAAACTGATTAGCACAAGCATCAAATTCGCTGCCCCTATAATCTTCGATCATTCATTATAAATAATAAAAGAACTGACTTACAAATTAATCGCTCTGCGTTGAATAGGATCTTTAACTTGCATCTACAATCATACTATTGTTTTTAAAACATTCACCATGTTTTTTTCTCATTTTTGAGAAAAAACAGTGCTCATAAGTGGGAATTACATTAAAACAACTAAATATGTTTATTGTTAAACATCGTTCGTGATTAACAAATAATTAATCGAAGTTCGATTAAGTTCCTACTTTGCGTACTTGCGAGAATAAAACTCGAAGGTAAAGTATGATGATAAATAATGTCCTAAAGTGAGAATGTTTCACCTGTATCGTTTAGTGTGGTGTCGTAATGAATCTCTATCCAGAACATGATCTGACTCAGTTCCTCTTGGAGGGTGGCACGAGGTGGTTGGGCAGCTCGGAGGGCAGGTCGTGTCCGTCGATCTTGACGTGGATGAGGTGCATGGCGAGTGCGAACTCGTCCTCGTCCAGGAAGCCGTCCTTGTCGATGTCCGACAGCTTCCATATCTTGCCGAGCACCGAGTTCGGCAGCTTGGACTTCACCATCTCCGTTTTGGCGGCTGTCGACAAACCGCGAGGTCAACAAGTGTACGTGCAGCGAACTGCGTTGGTAACGAACGTGGCAGAGTATGGGTCAACTTATAGCTACAACTAAAGTAACCAGAAAAGGTAACCGACTATTGCGAAAAATCGGAACCGGTACCTACTAAGCTAACAAGTTTTCAATAGCCAATTTCGTTGCCAACAAAGTCCCAGGATCAAAAGGGGCATTAAACACATGAATAAAGCGACAGTAAAATAAACAATGGAAGCATAGTACATCCAGTTGTTTAACAGTTTAGTTACTATTGGAAAATGATCATGCAACGAGAAAGATTATATCGCGAGTAGAAGCGTGACGATAAAGAGGCGAGATAGCACGGTATTAGGAAACGATAGCGAGTTAGATAACACTCATGTCGAAATTGATGGCGAAATGTTTAATTATACAGACTAGTAAGACTCTTGTAATACTACATTAACACTTGAGCTTAAGCTTACACGGCTAATACTAGGGTAGGAACCACCCACGACTAACCCGATATAATAAGAAGACAACACAATAATCCACTAATCACAATGAAGACTAGAACGAAATCAGAATTGAGTAATAATATTAACCAACATTTATAACTGGGCTAATACTCCATGCATTCCTATACCTATATTGTAATCTAAATCCTACTAATTGCAAGAATTGCGATTCCACGTTAAATATTCCATTCCAACATAGCTTTCTACACTGGCATTGAGCTTATCAGCTTCTCTGTAAAGTATTCGAGTATATGAACGACATTGTCGCGATAGAACAGCTCGGTGAACGACTGTATCCTAACGGCCTGCTGATCCAGCCCGAAGGTTACCAGCTTCGCCTTGTCCAGCCAAGTGATTGGCGACCTATGTACGTAGAACTCGATGTACCTCTCGCCCGTCAACACGTACACCATCGACACGAACACGAACTCGGCCGTTATCAACAACGTCACTATGTTCAATGAGAGGAGGACGACAAACTTGACCGTATTGCACAACGATCCTAAGTAACCTGTGTTCCTATCTGAAGCATTCGGCTCGTGCAGTGGCGCGGATTGTGGCTCAGGACTACTCCCGTAGTCACTGTCGTCACTATTATCGACATTACCAGCGTGCCAGTCGAAATGGACTTTGGATCCGTCACTTGTTTTAGTTTCGAACCCATCGTTCTGATACCTAGATTGCCTGGACTCGCACCTATCGCCAGCTCCGTCGATAGCTAAAGTATCGTTCAGACTATGTATCGAGACAGTAGGTGACACGCGCCCACTGTTGGCCGCGATTTGTGCCTCGCGAGCACTTAATATGAACTGTGTGATAAATTTACAGTTTTCTGTAGCACTAGAGAGAGAATCTACGAGTTTCGCGAAGCTACCGTCATCCTTGTCTTTCTCGCTATCTTTCAGTCGCATGCACAGGTCGGTGATGAGGGAACAGTTTTGAGTGGTCGAAAGCAGCGCCTCGAAGGCTTTGTCCACGACGAGGTGGCCGCGCAGTTGCGGGTGTGTGTTGAGTAGGAGTGTGAGGGTGCGTTTGTCAGAGCGAGAGAGCTGCGTACCGGCGCCGGTGACCTTGCCGTCGATGGGATTGAGCGACTGGAACAGTTCGTCGTATCGCGGCTTCTCCTTGCTGCAGATCCACTCGGGGTCACCGTGGCCCGCGTCCACACCCTCGCCGCGCCCGTAGCCGAACGGCGACACCTGGTCCTCTACGCCTTCGAACGCACCACCTGCAAATATTATGGTCAGAACATTAATGGTTTGCTCAACTCTGCCGTCGTACGACAGAAGGGCACATCTATCATTTTGGTCAAACTGAGATAATTGGGATTAAAGTTTTTACCATATTCTGCTTCATAGTGTGAAAACCTATTGCTTAAAAGAAAAAAAAATACCGATGATATATGCGTGAAAGTTAGTACTATTATATTTTTTACTTTTTAGTTTTTATATATAACTAATTATTAAATAAATTAAAAAAAATCCTTTCAACTTAAAAAGAAAATATTGAAAAAATACCACTTACTACAAAGAAAAGGCATAGTTAACCAAATGTGACCTTTCTTTTTAATATTTCAAGCAAATTGGTCATTGAGTCTGAAAGAAAGGGCACATTTCTCTAATTGTGCCTTTTTAATGTAAATTTACTTTGTCTTCTATAAAAATAAAAATAAAAACATGTGAAGAAAGTCTATTAAACTATAAAACATATTTATTGTCATGCCATTTCTGGTTAGCTTATCCAAATAACTGAAACAAAACTTAACAAATCTTCTTCTAGGACACCAACATTTAAACAAAAAGAAAGCGTTCATAATATTCAATAGTTATTTAAAAATTATTAGAGATAAGCATCTACCTACAATTTTGGTTAACAAATAGAACTTATGAATTAGAAACAAAAAGTGCTAATACTTAAACTCAATTACACTTTTTAGTTAGTTAGACACCTAAGGAAAGTAAAAATTAAATATTACTATTATTTTTACTAATAGGTTGGACCCCTAACTTAAAAATCTATTTTTTAAAATTTACTCTAAATCACAATATGAAAAATCTCGGCTGTTCTTGTAGAACATCGAATTGCTCCCTCGCCGAAAAGTGATTTCAGACATGTTTCTTAAACAAGCTCGCGGCACAGAATGTTGTAATTTATACGACGAAGAGCAGTCTTCAAAATCGTGAAAATCCTGGACTGTCATTTTTTTCACCACAGTATTTGAACCTGTATCAGCGACAGCTTTGCAAAAATCTTCAAAGTCATACACTCGCTTGTTCTTCTTAAGGTGAAACAAGTCCACATTTTTTCCATACAAACTTCGGGAGGGTTATACTCCACTGTTTGACAATGTACACCAAAATTAAACAAGGTATGGTTTTGTCTCATTATTCGGTATGGAAATAGAATACTAAAATTAAAAGACATTAAAAAGTTATGAGCCAACAAAGATTCGTTTTTCTTGATAACTTAACGTAACTTTGGACATGTTTAAGTAATAAAAGAAGTGTAAAATCTCCAAAACTAAGTCGGTACCGACAAAGCTCAATTATCCAAAAGTTTAATAAACTTAATTGGTCATTGATTTATGCAGTGGTTTTTTTCAGAAAACCCGATCTTCCGAAGGAATTTTCTTAATTTTTTACGCGCCTGTTTTACTATAACTGATTCTGCAGCTCACTCAATAATTTTGTGCGTGTAGACTTTCGTCTAACTGCTCATCACGGGTACTACCTCTGTCGGACTCGAAGCCTGGTGAGACAGCGTGCTTTTTAGCCAGGCCCACCAGTGAGTTCGAGCTCGCGACTAGTGTAGCCTTAAGTGATTGGATTCATCGGCAGCTATAAAAGTATGACCAACTTCCAGATAACGCAGCACAACACTTTCAATATTAACACCCTTGGAATTGACTAAATATACTAAGTAGGAAAAAAGGCACCAATTTTTGTTTTGGGCCGCGCAGTTATCCAGCCACAAAATCACATTTTTGCAGTCCTGGTTTTCAAGGAAAAATGCTTGAAAGCAGCTAACTATGTCTTCCTTTTTTCTCCCTGCAATAGCTTCGTGCCATAAGACTTTCAGTGTTTTGCCGCAGGCACAACTGGCGCATTTCAATCAAACCCTGCCCTCCTTTCCTCACCCCTAATCGTAAATAATTTAAAGAAAAGGCACAACTGGTTATTTGTGCCGTTTATACGTAAATTAATTGAGACATGCCTGGATCATTAATTAAGTAGACAGGGCACATCTGGCATTTGAGCCTTTTCTTCTTGTTATGTTGTAGGTGTGCCTTTTCAAAGTAGTTTTTAGTAAAAATCTGTATGAAGTAATAGTCACATCTACGTATTTGTGCCCTTTCAATATAATGGTAAATAAATGTGCCTTTTCATTCCATAAAACATGAATATTAGTCTTATTTGTGCCTTTTGAGCCTACTGTATCTCCGGATTCCTTGAAGAGAAAATTCTACAAAAAATTGAGCAGATGTGCCTTTTTTTTCTGATTCTAAATATGTATATAACTCAATTTTGAAAAAAATGTTAGTTGTGCCCTTTTCTCTTACGACGGCAGAACTATAAGTCATTCACATACGAGTACATACGGCAGAACTTAAGTCAAAATAAATAAAGATATCTGAGAAAGGCGTTTATCTCCAACGAGACGATGTCTCGCTTATGACGATTATTTCTCGTCACAAACAGCCCAGCGGCTAGCGTTGCTTACATTGTAATATATGTACTTGTGTACGTAGTTGCAGTGGAAAAATGTCGTATTTCTTAATTTCTTCTAAAATCCTTCTAATATTTAGTGTATGAATGCAACTATTCACATGTAAAATTTCAGCTCATTAAAAATACCGTGGTACCGTTGTAACGTGTGGTGCCAGACGTAAAAGAATAGCACCATCGTATTTCATACCGTGCGTGGGTGTCGTAGAAGGCGACTAAGGAACTTACCAGAGAATGGGCAGCAGCGTTCTCTATGCATTTTACCACCATAGTGCGATCACGAACCCGCCTGCCAAGCGTGGTAATTATGGCAAAACCCCCTAAAAATGACAAGCAGCCCTGCAAAACGGCCCCTAGTACCCGACGGCCCGCCTACCCTTGGCTACGGTAGCGGCAAAGGTTACGGTGAGGCAAGGGATGCTAAGAAAGTAGACCTGGCAGAGCCCTGATTGTTCAACTAAAAACGAGATTGAATTCATTATGTCGACGAAGAAACTAATATTCAATGATGTGTCTGTGATTAACGCGGTGAAAACCGGAAGCAATCACCGCATGGTAAGAGAGACATTGAATATCGACATCAAGCTAGAAAGATGTCGGCTGATGAAGTCTACGCTCCGTCCAGCATCGATCCAAGTCCAAAACCCTGAGAGCTTTCAGCTCGAACTCCAGAATCGTTTCGAGTGCCTAGGGAGCTCTGTGGACGATTATAACGATAAGTTCGCGGAAACTGTCCATACGGTCGGGTCTAAGGTCTTCAAGACCCGTCGGACTAATGACAAAAAAGAAACTCTGATCCTACTCTACAGCTAATGGAGGAGAAGCGTGAAATGATCCTGCAGTCTTCAGGTGACGCGCTTAAGTACCGACAGCTCAATAGACCATATACATAGATCTCTAAGTCCTTGAAAAGCGACCTTCGCCGTTTTAATACGGACTACATAAAGGACGCGATAGAGCGGAACAAGGGCTCCATGGTCTTTGCAAGAGATTTGTCTATTGGGCAGTCAGCTTGCGAAACTGAAGACCGATGATGGCAGCATCGTGTTGGTCAAGCCTGACCTGTTGACAGAGATCGAAAGTTTCTATGGACAGTTATACACATCATCAAGCAACCCCGTTACGATCACCCCCAAGTGGGTTCTCGCATTGTCGTTGCGGGGGGGCTCAGTAGCCGTGGTCTCCCAGCCACGGTGAAGCGAAGAGGAACCCCAAAGTGGGGCCACTCGTCAGGGCTTTTCCCTCAAAGCCGATGACGGAGCGACCAAAAAAAAGTAGGTTGCGGTGAGGTGCACCGCAACTGAGGTGGGCAGCGATGTAGAATGGGAGGCATCGCGGCTGAGGGTTACAGGCTGCGGTGGAGGAGGAGTTCCGGTACTTTCGAGTAGCACTCTTCCCTTCCGTGGGCTGGACGGGGCCGCCACCGTTCGATGACGGACGCGGTGGGGCCGCAGGGAAAGAGGAGTGTCGCTATAGCGTTGGCCGCTCTCCCTATCCCCTGCGGCCGAAAAGTGGTAAGCGGCGGCGCCATTGTGCTGAGCCGTCGCAGGGTGACCGAGGGGTCCGCAAGGGCCGATGCCTGCCAGGGGTGTGAGTTGTTCGAAAGAGATACCGTCGCCCCTGGCACACGGGCAACTGAGGTAACACGGGTGGGTTTTCGTCAGAAAAAGTCTGACATGCCCTCCTTTCTACCCAGAGCGGGAGAAGTCATTTGGTGATTTCTCTCCCAAAAAAAAACCACGTTACGATTCTGGCATACGACTCAAGAGCCAGATGGACCCCACACTACAACGAAGACATCCCGGACGTTAGCTTGTACGAGATAAGAATGGCTCTGAAGCAGCTTAAAAACAACAAGGCGTCAAGGTGATGACGGAATCACGGCCGAACTCTTGAGGGCCGGCGGCAAACCCGTTCTGAAGGCCCTCCAGAAACTTTTTGATTCCGTCATACTCGAGGGCAAAACGCCACAGACATGGAACAGAGGTGTAGTGGAACTTTTCTTTAGGAAGGGTGATAATACCCTTCTTAAGATTTATAGGCCCATCTCACTTCTGAGACATGTCTACAAGCTGTTTTCGAGAGTCATCACGAACCGTCTCGCGCGCAAGTTTGACGACTTCCAGCCTCCCGAATAAGCCGGATTCCGAAAGGCTTTAGCACCGTAGACCTACGCATAGACATACGCTGCGGCAGGTTATACAGTAGACCGAAGAGTATGATCTGCCTCTCTGCTTAGCGTTTGTGGACTACCAAAAAGCCTTCGATTGATAAATGATAAATGATAAATGATTTTATTTCTGTAAGTAGGTTTGTACAAACACTTTTACACGTCAATCATATTTTTTTAAACTAGATGAGGTCGGCGTTTCCTATCTGACTACTCTGAGAAGAAAGGCCGAAACAAACTCAGAGGTCACAGTCTCTTTTAAAGTCCAGACATAATCTTGGTCAGATCATGTGAAGACCATGTGGATTGGTGTCTGAAATGGTCTTTTGAGGAAAGAACCACACAGGTTGAGTGGACCTGTCCATTCAGTGCACGCATGTATCAGTAATCATACGGCTCAACTCAGAACTTGAGGAGCTCAACGATTTGACGAACAATACCAAAGAAAGGACATTTGGGTAGGCCGCATAAAGTACTCAAACTGCCAGATTAACATTAAAAACGAACTGAGAAAGAGACGAAATACAAAAACAAAAATACCACATAGTTCTCACATTCACAATAATTAAAACAAAAATAATATTATACTTCTCAAAGTAAATATTCATGTCAAAGTGTATATAATAATAATCAAATGTCAAAGTGTATATAATAATAATCAAATGTCAAAGAGCAAAACAAAGAAAAAACAACATTCAGTATACAAAATTGGAGCAGGTCAATCCCAAGCTTTTTTGTCCTCAATATAATCTTTAACGGTATAAAAGGCTTTCAGGCACAACTTACGTTTGATGAATGATTTAAATTTATTGAGACTTAGATCTTGAACATGGCTTGGAAGTTTATTATAAAAGCGTATACATTGACATCTGAATGACCCACCTATTTTCTTGAGCCTTGTTGATGGTACAACAAATTTGTGTTTGTTCCTAGTATTTATACTATGGATATCACTGTATTTTTTAAACAATTTAATATTTTTATGAGCATATAAAAGATTTTCATAAATATACTGTGAAGGCACAGTCATTACATTTATCTCCTTAAATTTATCTCTGAGAGAGTGTCTCGGACTTAATTTATAAATTGATCGGACAGCTCTTTTCTGCAAGACAAAAATAGTCTGAATGTCGGCGGCATTTCCCCACAATAGAATACCATACGACATTACACTATGAAAATAGCTAAAGTACACTAAGCGGGCTGTCTCTACATCAGTTAAATTACGAATTTTTCTAACAGCGTATGCTGCAGAGCTTAGCTTTTTCGACAATTTAGTTATATGTGGGCCCCACTGAAGCTTGGCATCCAAAGTTAAGCCCAAGAATACAGTGCTATCTTCAGGATTCAATTCTTCGCCCTTTATCAACACATTAGTTTTCACCTGCTTAACGTGAGGTAGCGTAAACTTAATGCATTTGGTCTTTTTTTCATTAAGAAGCAAATTATTAACATTGAACCAGTGAACTACTTTTGAGATTGCGCTATTTACATCGTCATTAACAAGTTGCTGACGTTTAAGTTTAAACAAAAGTGAAGTGTCATCCGCAAACAACACTATATCATGATTATCCTTTATGAGGTAAGGCAAGTCATTAATATAAATAAGAAACAAGAAAGGACCAAGAATTGAGCCCTGTGGGACTCCCATTGATACTACGGATCCCGGAGATCTTTTTCCGTTTACATCAACACACTGAATCCTATTACACAAGTATGAAATAAGAAGATCCAGAGCGGTGTTCCGGATCCCGTAGTGGCGGAGTTTCCTGATTAGAGTTTCATGAAGCACGCAATCGAAAGCTTTAGATAAATCGCAAAAGATGCCCAAGGCATCGTATTTATTTTCCCATGCATTGTAAATATGCCCTAAGAGTTCAACACCGGCATCGGTAGTTGAACGACCCCTTGTGAAACCGAACTGTTTGCTATGTAATAAATTATGTTTATTAAAAAATCTTTGCAATTGGTCTAAAATTAATTTCTCAAAAATTTTACTAAAGGTAGGTAGTACTGAAATAGGTCTATAATTAGTGGGGTCTGATGTACTACCTGATTTAAACAAAGGTATTATTTTACTATTCTTCATTAGGTCAGGAAACTCCCCACAGTCTATACAATTATTAAATACTAGCTGTGCCCGCGACTTCGTTCGCGTGCATGTCGGAAAACAATAATGTGTCGCTTTGACGGTGTAGGTACCACTCCTCCGATCTTCCGATCTATCCTGGTAGGAATCTACCACAGCTTTCGAATGCAGTCCAGAGCCTAGAGACAAAACACATTACTCTTGGCGTTCACGCTAAACGGTACGCCAAAATGTATGGGAATGACATTACCTGCGGAAAGGACACAGTAATGTCATTCCCATATATTCTGGCGTAGAGTTTAGCGTGAACGTTAACAGAAAGGTGTTTTGTCTAGGCCTGCAGGCGTCTTTAGGGGTTATAATGATATTGCGACGAAGTCTCACTCAGATTTTTAAGAATAAATATAGATCAAAGCGCCTGGTCGAGGCTCATTTTATAATAAATGTGCACCTGCCGTAGGTACAGTAAAAGCTCTTTATTCGCGAGGTATACGTTTCGTAAAATACCTACCGCGAATACAGAAACCGTGACTATGGAATGGTAATTTATATGGGATTATAGGGGATACGTTCCTAAGTGACAAAAAAAAAAACAATTTAATTGAAGTTTTTGACCATATTGACTAATTGTATGAGCGTGATATGGATGCAAGCGACTCTCCAAGGCGTAAACGATCAAGCATTTCTATGCGTTAAACAGATTTTTTCGCGTCGAAAATCGTTTTTAAGTAAAAAAAAATTTCAACATTTTGCAATGAATGGAAAGATGAAACAATAGGTAAAACACGCAAAGCGGCTCGTACCAAAGGATGGAATGTCTATTAAGTCGCAGCATTTATAAATGTGGGGGAGGCCTATGTCCAGCAGTGGACGTCTTTCAGCTGAAATGATGATGATGATGATATATAAATATACTTTATGGTGATGAGGTTGGTTTCATTATGTTTGTTTACATTCTCAAAAAACTTTTTTCAAAAAAATACCAACCGACTTCCAAAAAACACTACAAAGTGCAAAATAACTTTAATTTCGGAAGTCGGTGACGTTGGATGTGTATTTTAATTATTTGTCACCGCCTTCCGAAATTAAAGTTATTTTGCACTTTGTAGTGTTTTTTGGAAGTCGGTTGTAATTTTTTTGAAAAAAGTTTTTATTTTTCACTTTTTTGTTACCTACCATACACCAATTCGAAATTTCATCATCCTTTGGGTCAAAACAATGCATACTTATTTATGTGATAGCAACATTCGCGGTTGATTTGCTGTAATTTTTTGAAGAGTTCCGTTGTCTGTTTCCGAAACGCATCATCAGATCTATATGCAGGGCCCAATCTAAGGGGGGGGCAAGCCGGGCAAATGCTCAGAGCGGCAAAAATGAGCGGCGGCAAAATGTATACTTACAAACATACTTTTTGTATACTTGTTCAGAAGCAGTATTAGACTAACGTATGTGAATATTATATAGTTAAAAGAATATCACATAATTATGGTCATACCATCTTTGATGGTGTTAGTGCAAAGGGCGGCGAATGTTATTTTTGCCCGGAGCGGATAAATAGCTAGATCGGGCCCTGTCTATATGAAATTTCAATGGGACCATTTCGGAGTACCTAAACCCCTTTCGAAAAAAAAAAAGAATTTTGCAAATCCGTCTATATACGACGGAGTTATGCCTGAACATACATTAAAAATATAAACATGTCGAATTGATAACCTCCTTCTTTTTGAAGTCGGTTAAAAACACCGACCGGACCGCGGCGAAGGCGGCTATTGTAGATGTCAAAGGCCGAACCAATACAGCGGCGATATCATTTGACAATGTACTTTAGGCGAAGTTGTAATAAGGTCTATTTCACTTTTTTATAGTCCATCTGACGACGCGTTTACAAAGGATATTGGGTTGGATACCTATTGGAATCCTTTTTGTTATTTGTCAATATGTATGTGCCGATGTACCGATTAGACCCGCAAATAAATAAATCTTTAGCCGCGGATATAGGAATTGGGTCGCATTTTTTTAATCCGCGAATAGTGGAAACGCGGATGAAGGAAGCACGAATAAGGAGCTTTTCTCAATAAAAAAGAACTCAATAAATCGACTGCGCGTCTGGTTGAGTGTGCTGAAGCATTATTCCACGCGGGGGCGGGCGCCTATCTCGGCCCGTACAGGCGCGTGTCTTTTAGCTTTGTTTATCAAACGTTGACCACTGAATAAAACCACAGCAGTGGGAATGCTCTGCACGGACTGCGATAGGCCTCGACAGGTAGCAGTGCAGTAACACCTGACGCCACCTGTCAGTTAACGGCCCGTGGGACCATGGCGTTATCACGATGAAGAAAGATCACGCTGTAAAGGTGGATAATGACCGGCGTCACGGGTCAAAATGCACCTAATATGTTACCAAGCAAGTATTCGTGCAGTCAGTAGTACCTACGGCAAAACATGCGAGCGAGCAACACTGATTTTAGCACACGGCGTAAAGACATGCTCGCTGCGAATGTACCATTACCTACGCCCCGTAACGTCGGTCATTATCCACATTAAAAGCGCTATTGAAAAAAAAACCAAACCAGGCAAAAAAAACTATTTAATTGTATAGCACGGGTTTTCTATGAACATAGTAAGTACGATGTTGTTGCTACTTAGTGCCATACCGCGCGCGCCCCCACCTCTCTCCCCGCTGCTGACGCAGGCAGCAGGAAGAGAGAGAACCCGATCCCGAGGATAATGGACGTAAAAGAGCGATCCTCCGCGACTCTCAGTTACGATGCCTTTTATTGTAAATAGTAAACAAAAATGTTTCAGTGTTTCTTTTGTTCAGCCATACATTTATTTGTAGACCATTATATAATTATATTTAAAGAAGCGACTTTAAAATTGTCAATATTTTACTATTGTGATTTCTATTGTTCCTGTGTAGGTAATGTATCCTTTGTTGGAGATGCCAAATGGATAAATAAATACATTTTTAAACTTGTTTTAACTAAGAAAATGCTTCTCTGTAAGCGATGTTGCTCGGAAGAGCATCGACATAACTAAAGTTGCCCGTGTGAAAACCTATCTATTTACTCAAATCCACCAGTAGTTATGGTCACTATTTTGGATTTCTTTTCCTGACTTTCACGATCCGACCTCGCTTGAACCCCACCTCGAAAACTAACATCACGAAAATTAGCACATAAGTATTTACAACTCTTTATTCTTAAAACTCCCATTATTTGAATCGAGTAATGCTGTAAACACGCATTTAAATTTAACATTATCAAATTTCGCGCGAAATCAAGTTGTTGTCTTTGCATGTTTGCTATTCAAACCTAGATGGCGTTACTGACGCTAGAGATTAAGAATTTCTATGGAGATGTTCCTCTAGCCGCTCTAATTTTGCTATATTATGCTAGATGGCGCTACTAAGTCTTTTATCACAATTAAAAATGAGATTTCTTCCCCTCTATTTGTATTAATTTGATTGATAAAACTAATAAATATTTATCTAACATTGCATTCTAGGTAAATGACTCAGAACACCACGTCAGTTAATATTATCACAACTTTTTATTTGAAATTCTTTAAGCTTTTTTGATTCGTGGGAATCAACCACCAACGGAAAGCGATTTTAGTAATCAGTATCATTACTTTTTGAAATAACACAGACACAGTAAGTAGGTAACTTAAATGAGAATGACGTGTGTTAATATTAAGTATTCGTTAGTACCGTTTCACGCCAATAGATGTCGCTAAGTGTTTCAACATTACGTAAATAAATTCTTCTTGGACACTTTAAATTATTTAGATAGGTTGACCGAAGCGATTGCGATGAAACAAAGACTAATATAAACTCTGAGTTATAAACAATATTTGAGTATGAAAGATAACCATATTAGTTTCGTTCTTTTGACGTGATACTTGATCTATTCAACATAGAAACTGAAAAACCGAGCTACAGACAAAAATTTAGATAAGGGTTAAAATGTCATCTGTTGATTATCCCTTACCACCCCAAGCAATTATTTTCGAAATAATTTAAATGTACAGAAAAAGTTCCTTTACAGATTTATTATATGTATAGATAAGAGCTAAAGTAGGTGCTACAATGTCAATAATAGACTTAGCAACTTCTACAGAATTACCCCACAGATCTGCAGTCTTTTTACATTTAAAGTGTGAAAGGTTTTAATTATATCTCTACAGCTAATATGTTCAAAATGAAATTCTGAATCACAAACATTAACATTTTCCTTAAGCAAAGACTCAGCAACTGAAGGTGATGAGTTTAGTGATTTTGTAGTTGAAACGGGAATATCTGTGAAGAAATTTTCAAAAGCCGCGGCAACTTGCGAGTCCGATGTGATTATGTTGTCATTGATAGACAGGCTGTAGTCAGTATTTCGGTTGCTAGACCTTCCCGTTTCACTATTAATAATATTCCAAGTCGTTTTAATTACATTACTACTGTTTTTAATCTTTGAACTCAAATAACGCGACTTGGCCATCCAACAAACTTTTTTAAATAATTTACAATAATTCCTAACATATAAATTAAATTCAGCAGTGTTTACAGAAGTCCTTTCATCGTATAGCTCATAAAGTCGTGCTCTACTTTTATGAATACCAATGGTAGCCCAATCACTGAAAGAGACGTTACTATTAATCGAGATAGTCTTGGGAATAAAAGTGGAATTAAATTGTTTACAATATATCTTAAAAAAATCATCATATAGATGATTAGGATCAGCATTTGCAGACAAAACTGGTAATTTATTTTCGAGTTTAACTTTAAAGGCCTCTAGGCGAAATGCAGTTTTAGGGTTAACAATGATATCCTTTTTACCCATTTTTTTATTTTGATTTTTAATGGTAATCTGTTGCCCGCAATGATCAGAATCTAATAAATTAATAATTTCTTTGTGGCTCGGTACAACATCTGTAAAAATATTATCTTCGATTCGATCGAGACATGGGCTGTACTGCAGTCTCTTCAATGGTGCCAGATCGTCTATCGGTACATCGACGTGCTGAAGTGTCTGTATGAAAACGCCACTATGTCAGTCCGACTACAGGACCGGACTTCGAAACCTATACTTCTGCAGCGAGGTGTGAGACAGGGAGACGTTATCTCTCCGAAACTGTTTACCGCTGCACTGGAGGATGTCTTCAAGGTTCTGCACTGGAAAGGGGCTGGCATCAACATCAATAGCGAGTACATCACTCACCTTCGGTTTGCCGATGATATAGTTGTCATGGCTGAGATCATGGAGGAACTCAGTGCAATGCTCGATGACCTTAGTAGAGCTTCCGAAAGAGTGGGTCTTAAAATGAACATGGACAAGACAAAGGTCAGGTCAAATGCCCATGTAACACACTCTCACGTAGGTCGGAGGCGCTACACTCGAAGTTGTGGAGTACGTTCACCTAGGACAAACGGTCCAGTTAGGAAGGTCCAACTTCGAGAAGGAGGTCAATCGTCGAATCTGACTCGGCTGGGCAGCGTTTGGGAGGCTTCGCAATATCTTCTCGTCCCAAATACCGCAGTGTCTCAAGACGAGTCTTTGACCAGTGTGTGTTGCCAGTGATGATATGGCACAAAAACGTGGTCGCTCACAATGGGCCTTATCAGAAGGCTTAAAGTCACCCAAAGGGCAATGGAGAGGTTTCCCTACGTCATCGAATCAGGAATGAAGAGATCCGCAGGAGAACCAAAGCAACCGACATAGCCCGAAGAATTGCCAAAATTAAGTGGCAGTGGGCACATTGCTCGCAAAAGAGATGTCCGATGGGGCCGAAAGGTTTTGGAGTGGCGATCGCGCACCGGAAGACGTCGAGTGGGAAGGCCTCCCACGAAGTGGACTGATGACGTTGTGAAGGCCGCGGGAATCCGCTGGATGTGGGAAGCACAAGACCGGTGAAGTGGAGGAGCCTGGGGGAGGCCTATGTCCAGCAGTGGACGTGTTTCGGCTGAAATGATGAATACAAATACCAGAACAACCGTAACACATGGAAAAACTGACCAAGTTTGAGTGGCTACAAAAAGGCGGCCGTGCAGTATTTATATTTTAGAGCTAACCCTCTATTTCCAGTGTTGTACCACAACAAAGAAACGTTGTAAGTTAGGCTCTAGACTACCTATTTTAAGTACTTGGACCTAATAACCTTATTTTACTTTTACGTGTAAATCTTCTGAACGGTATATTTTTTCCAAAATTCTGTTTTCCCGCACTTTATACACAAGTTCAAAGCAACGTGCGTAAAAAATTACAACTCTGCACTAAACTGTTTTACTTAAGTACATATATGATTTTCATGAAATAGCTAAACGTAAATAGCGGAAACTTGATTATCTCCGCAGTTTAATGACACACAAATTTCATTTAAACATACCTACACATTTACCTCTTGTTACACACTAATTATTAAATGTATTTTTTTTCTTCTACGTCCATAGGAAAAAGAAGCACCACTAGGATGACGTAGTCCAGCGGAAACAGTTTTTTTTTTTTTAATGGATCCCCAATGGTTGGATGCACAAATTTGTATTTACCATACACAATTTCAGTTTAGCAGATATTTTGTGTATTCACTGTAATTAAGAAATTCGACATTTTTCCGCTGCGACTACGCACTCATATATTTTTGTAACATAAGACGACTACAAGACCTAATGTGGCCTTGAAAAACGAACGCACACATTTACATAATCGACGTGTATGCCATCTAACGACGACGGCCATAACAAGTATCACACGAAACAAATACGAAGTTTAGCACTAGCGGTAAAGGGAGATTACGTTGCCGCGCCATCTATTAGAATACTCGGGAGTATTCTAATAAATGGCGCGGCAACGGCGCGCAAGTAGTGCTTATGCCTAAGGTATAAAAGTCATAATCGGTTGAATGGACTGTAAAAATGCTTGTGTACTTATATGTTTTATTTCAAATGGAGTCCTAACATTCATACATAATTATAATTCCTATTTATTAAAGTCTTGCACATTGGAAATAACTTCTGTTTTGATATTTTCAACTTTCTTGCTGCTATAAAAAACAATTAAATTTTCAATGTTTTTTCTAGTTATCTATAAAAGTATTTAATAAATATATCTAAATATAGTAGTACTTTAAATAAAAAAGAAAAAATTATATCGATATGTCCTGGGATTCGAACCCGAGCACTCTTCATTGCAAGTCTAGACTTATACCTAATACGCTACTGTAACAGCTAAACACAATGTTGAAAAAACGGATGGTATGCGAACTGTCTGTGCAGTCAGTTCGTAAAGGTTACGACATTTCCAAATTCTTAAATATCTTGATAACAAAATTAGTAACAATAAAACGCTCTCACCTTTTATTATGGTTCATATTATGTTCGGCATTTGATTTATATGAACGTTTTTTACTTCTCGTAACGGGTTTAACTTTATTTCCCATATTTACAAAATGGTAATGATTAAAAACTAAGTACAAGGTTTTTTACGCTATTGAACTAAAAGTATTTTATATTTATAAGAAAGAAGAATTTTTAAGGAAAGAATCAAATAGTTTAAAAAAGTCTACGAAAACAGTACACAACCTCAGCGGAAATAATGCGGCGAAAAGCGCGACACGTCCTACTAGCATCAGGCATCGGCCGGCACCATATATTAGTCTATGGCCGGCACTGTCGGTACACGGGCGTTTACGCACACATGTATACGTATTATGTTCGAAAATAGGAAAATGCGATTTACAAAAAATTATTGATCGGACTAAAAAATTGAAACACTATTATGCTAGTATTTTGCTTGTAGAATAATCTGACAAAAAATCAGAATGATTGCAATATTATTAGTATGGTTTTTAATCGTTAAAGTCAGTTACAGAACTTAGCGATGGAAAGTTTAAAACGCACATCAAACGTGTCCTTATCAAAAAAGCATATTATAAGATAAAAGACTACGTTGAAGACAGGGAAGTTTGGCATTAATTCCTTCTGCACATGTGGCTTCCCTGGTACCTTATTAACAGCATAACTATGTGAAAGTCTATTAACTGCTCTCAATGTTCTTTTTTATTCTTTTTATTTTTACAATGCTGACATATTCTCGTCATTATTTGACATTATACATCAATTTTAATATCAACTATTTTTTAGTGATTGTCATGTTAATCATATCACTATGTTTAATTAGGTTCATTTTATTTATGTAGATTATTTTACATATTGTGAATGGGAGAACGTTGTAGGCCTTACAGACTGTAGATTTGTAGACGATTTTCTCTGTATTCGTATAAGTACCTGGTACTTATTGACACTGTCCTCCCATACATTTTATCTTTGTAATTTGAAAACATTGGTAAAGCCAATCATTTTTAAAAGAGTAACCGTGGAGTTTCTTGCCGGCTCTTCTCCATAGGAAACAACATTTTGGAACCGTGCACCTAGCTTCTGACGTTTCATAAGTGCCCATGCAGGTTTATATGAAATAAAAATATTTTGATTGATTGATTAAAATAAATTTTTAGAGGTAACTTCGTGATTTTTTTCTATCGTATGAAATTAGTTGTATTATGTTTTCAACACACTATCTAACTAGCATATATCCTGAAGATTATCATATATTTTTCTGATTTTGTTTACTGCAGTGGATCATAATCTTTTAGGCATTATAAAACCTGCGTTTAGCTCATCTAAGCCCCTGTATGTAAAATATTTTTAACGTACCTACGCGATGTGGGAAATACGTGAGTAGTTAAGTAAGATGCCGAAACCCACAGTTATCAATGAGGTAAGCTGGGTGGCTGCTCTGCGTCACAGCCGTAGGCCGCCGCCTTGTGGTATAGTATACGATGTTGGTAGCACGCACGGAAGTGCAAACAGTCGTGTTATATATTATTATGTTGTGAATTTAATGTAAAAACGTGGTTATGTGTTCGCCAATCTTACTTACAGGCTGTGAAATATGTATATTCACATCAACGGGTTTGTAATCAATGGCAATGTTACCGACATTTGACAAAAACTTTCAAATAAAAGTATCTGATAATACCTTACAGTCCTAGAATTGGTTTTGCTTCTGACATAGCCATGGACGGCACTCAGGACACAAAGCTCTCAAAGAGACTAGAGTGAAACCTATTCATTTGGCTCGTATCTATTTGTGGATCCTAATCGAAATGGAAAAAGTAACATTAACTAAACTCATTGTCAATAAAATTACAATTATCAGCCAATATCTACGACAAGGTTTCATTGAAAATTGATTTATCAGTAGGTATTATACAATATACCGACGGTATTATTCAGACTCATGGCCGAATGATCAATAGTTGACCAAAATTAATAAACCAATGTGAGGGGCGTACCGTATTATCAACCAGTGATTCACACTACAATACAGCAATGTAGGAAAATAAGGAAAAAAATACTGATTAATTAATCAGTAAATTATTTTAATTTATTAAATAAAAACAGGTACTCTCAGCTCTTATGTATATACATTGTCATATTATTGCTTTTTGATCAGTTTTGCACCGCACCACCTTAAAGGGTTAGGATACTAGCCGACTTATCGCTTATCTAACATTCAGTAGGCAAATAAACGGCTTATTGTGAACACAATAACCTCGGAGTATTCCGAACCTGACCCGAAGTATCGTTCCGATCATAACCAGAATTGCGATTTAGATACGTATTCCCCTCTCCCCTTTCTTAGAATAAAAAGTATAGAGGCCAGCACATCAAGCTACCTCAATCTGTCAAACTTTGATAGTTTTTCAACGTTATTACAAAACAATAAGGTTCATGTTCAATGGGGAAAAAATTGACAGTTTGAAATTTCTTGATGATAATTGATTATTATAGGTACCTATACGTAGGTACGTAAGTAATCAAAATATCACACTAACAATTAAAATTAAACACGCAGAACATAATAAGTAGGTACCTAGGTACCTATGGTAAAAAATAAAACATTTCTATTATGTCTCATACTTTGAATTTACTTTTTAAATATGTGTCAAATTAGTAACTTCTTTTTTTAGAAAGAGTAAAGGTGAATACCTATCTATATAAATTGCAATTCGGGTTATTATAGGAATGATACGTCGGGTCGGTTAGGAATAGGGTTACGTTCGGAACAAATATTATTTTACTAGCTTCTGTCCGCAGCTTCGCCCGCGTGGAAGTCGGAAATTATCCCGCGGGAACATACCACCGGGATAAAAAGTATCCTACGTGTTAATCTGGGCTAAAATCTATCTGTGTGCCAAATTTCATCCAAATCCGTTCTGTAGTTTTTGCGTGATTGAGTAACAAACATCCAAACATCTTCACAAACTTTCACATTTATAATATTACGAACTACCCTTTTTACCCCTTTAGGGGTAGATTTTGGAAAAACCCTGATACACGTTATTCTTTATTGTTGGTTTTAGGCATAAATACTGAGTTTTGAGTTAAACAGACTGCGCGTTAAATTTCTTCCAAACAAACTTTGACACCCCCCAATCCCCCGTCACGGGGTAGTTTAGAAAAACAATAAATGACAACTTTATAATTTACTTCGATAAGTATTTGTGCTAAGTTTCAAATTTATTAACTCAAGGAATAAGATTTTTCATACAAACAAAATCCCCCCTTTTCACCCCCTTAAAGGTCGAATTTCCAAAAACCCCTTCTTAGTGCTCCACTGCATTATTAAAGGAAGCCGTGTGGAAAATTTCACGTTCCTAGTCCTAGTAGTTTCGGCTGTGCGTTGATTGATCAGTCAGTCAGTTTCTCCTTTTATACGAGGGGCGTTCAATGTATTTTCGGTATCGGGGTGATTTGATATTATTGTGGGTAATTAAAATATATATAATTAGCTAACAACATTATCTGAGGGTATTCATATAAAATTTAATGTTGATAACTTCATTCGTTTGTTTGCGACCTCCAGTTAAAGACGACGAAAATGACTGACGCGACAATGTTGAAGAAAATCGAGCATTGTGCGGTTTAAATTCCTCAAAAAACTGTCCATGAAGAAATAGTTGCCGTTTATCAAGACTCTACTCCTTCATTATCGACCGTACAGAAGTGGTCAAGTGAATACAAAAGAGGCAGGGAAAGTATCGAAGATGATCCCCGTCCAGGTGGGCCAATCACGGTGGCTACCGAAGAAAATGTGAAAATTATCGAAAAACTTGTATGAGAAGATGCAGGTGTAAAAATCAAGATGTTAGCTGAAATAACTAAGCTATCCGTTGGTACTATACACACTATACTACATGATTATCTCAACCTTACAAAAGTCAGTGCAAGATGGGTACCGCGCATGCTCACTGCGCTTCAAAAGCAGGCGCGGCTTGACACTTGTAAGGAGTTTTTAGAGCTGTGTGGCGACGATCCAGAAAGTGTTTTCGAAAGGATAGTTACAGGTGATGAAACGTGGGTTCATCACTATGACCCTGAGAGTAAACAGGAGTCTATGCAGTGGCATAAAAAGGGATCAGACCCTCCGAAGAAGTTCAAAGTCACTCCATCGGCTGGCAAAATCATGGCCACAGTTTTCTGGGATTCTAGAGGAATACTATTGATCGAGTACACAAAAAAAGGTGAAACTATCAACGCGGAAAAATACTCAACCACTTTACGTCGTTTGAGAAAAGCAATAAAAGAAAAAAGAAGAGGAAAGCTGGCAAAGAAAGTGCTGCTTCTTCACGACAACGCACCGGTTCACACTGCGCGGCTCTTCAAGGCTGCTGTACGAGAGTGCGGGTTCGAGGAAATTAACCACCAACCCTACAGCGCAGACCTGGCCCCTAGTGGCTACTTTTTATTCCCTAATTTTAAAAAAGACCTCCGGGGAAAGTGGTTTGCTGAAGATAATGAGCTCAAGTCCGCTGTAAATGAGCATTTTTCGGGCCAAGAAGAAAATTATTTTTTTAAGGGATTAGAAAAACTTATTTCGCGATCAAATAAATGTATTGATATCATGAGAGACTACATCGAAAAACAATTATTTTTTTAAGGTTTATCTTTTTTCCAACATACCGAGAATACATTGAACGCCCCTCGTATATAGAAAGAAGAAGATAGATCGATTTTTCAAGTTCCTAACCTAACCCGCGACCGCGTTACGATTTCGGGTCAGGTTCGGAATGATCTCGACACTTCTCTGAGAATATTAATGACAATCGCTTATAGTTCACCTTGCACTTCATTCAGCAAGTCAAGAGAGCATTGATAGCGTATCTTGGTGTCGGGCTGTCGGTCGGGCGACAGTCACGCGTTACGACAAGGTCGGCTGTTCAATTCACTGCTGGCTAAATGGGCCGCCAGCGCCAGTCATATGTAAGTTTTCGCAGATAGAACGGACACTGAATCTTCACATCTGCGCCTGTTCTCCAATTGCCCAGGATTTATCACTCGATTTTTTTTTTCATTCTAGTAACGAGTAGTCACGAGCCCTAGTAAGGACTACATGTTTGGAAAATGATCTACAGTATGAAATAGAAGACGATATATTCTAATAAAATGATTGCAGTGGCGAATAAGATACACGAACGTCGGTATGAAATCATAGTTACCGGTTACTGCGAGGGCACGACATCGTTTGCATAGCTACTGTCTTGTGAGGCAAGCGTGTTCTCTTACAGCAGGACAATGCGGCCCACCTCACTGATAACACTGTCATTCGGAAACTTGGCCGGTATTCTTTAATGCATCAATTCAAAGGAATTCACAAGCTAGATTAAGGAACTAATGTCCAAAGCACCAGACAAAATCAGAAGTCCGTTTCACACACTTCTCCGTTATGCTACATCAAATACCTACATCACCACAAGCTCACATCGCCACACCAACCACGGGGTTTGCGTGTATGAAGAGCGGTTCATAATTAAGTAGGTATGAAGACAGAAGTATCGTGTTTGGCTCATTAGAATAGTCTCAATGAATAGGTTCAAAATAGTTGTTGATTAGGGTCTGATGATGGAGTAGCAAAGAAATGAGGATATTTGTATTAGCTACTAGCTTCACTGTGGGGAACATACGTAGGCATATTGCTCGCAGAACAGATGGCCGATGGGGCCGAAAAGTTCTGGAGTGGCCACCGCGTACCGGAAGATGTAAAGTTGGAAGGCCTCCCTCAAGGTGGACAGATGACCTTGTGAGGGACGCGGGAGTCCGCTGGATGCGAGAAGCACAGAACCGGTCGAAGTGGCGGAGCTCGGGGGAGGCCTATGTCCAGCAGTGGACGTCTTTCGGCTGAAATGATGATGATGATGATGGTCTTTTGAGGAAAGGACCACACAGATTGAGTGGACCGATCCTGTCAGGGCACGCATTTGTCAGTAATCATGCAGCTCAACTGAGAACATAAGGAGCACAACGATTCGACGAACGCTACCAAAGAAAGGAAATCTTGGTAGGCCGCATAAAGTACCCAAACTGTCAGATTAACATTAAAAATTAACTGTGAAAGAGATGAAAACCAAAACAAAAATAAAACATGTCACAATAATAATTAATATCTGGATGACGGGGCCTTGCTCGATTTTTTTTTTGACGTTTTCTAAAAATGAAACCTAGCTTGATCGATTTGTCGCCGCCGAAAACCCCTATACTATACTAAATTTCATGAAAGTCGTTGGAGCCGTTTCCGAGATTCAGATTATAATATACACATATACAAGAATTGCTCGTTTAAAGGTATTAGATATTAGGTTAGTGATGTATCATGTACCGACTAGTCGGCTACATCTGTAGTCGGCGACTAATCGGCTAAAACCGCCGACTAGTCAGCCCATTATTTACTCGTATTAATAAGCTTCATTTTTTTAAAGACGGTGATTGAAATTAAATTGAAATAGTTACTGTGATTCTTTTTTATTTTAAAATCAGTTTAAACTGCCAGTAAAATCTAGAATAGGATAGTATAGGAATAGCTTTCACCGATTGTGTTCTTTTTTTCAGTTTTGAGCAGATATATAGCGACATCTGAAACTATTTTGCTATTTGCAACAAATTTTCAGGTACTGCTGCAGGTATTGTATTTGCTTGGTAGGTACTAGATTTTTTTTTAGGCTCATTGCATTCCTTTTGAAGCAAGTTTTGAAAGCTTGCATCTAATAAATGAAATAAACTAAATGAAAATCATCAAAATCATAGAAAAAATCGGAAAAAGGGATTTTTTTCATTTATTTCATTTTTGAGCATATTTACGGACGATATGATACGATATAAGTATGGACTTATTTTGCTATTGTCAACTTCATATTAATTTTTAACCCTATTTTTGTTATTTCTGTTCAACTCGTGACAAAGTCATAGTCGGCCCAACTCTCATATCTAATAATTATTATAATTCTTCAAGTAAATATTCATGTCAAACTGTATATAATTAATAATCATCAAATGTACGTAAAACATTACTTATATGTTTTAATAAACCTAAAGGGCCTTTTCTTTAAGGCTCGTGCACACTAGCGCGACGCGACGGTCGCGTGCGATTCGGCGATTTATATCCTTGGAACAATGTCTATGAAAACGCGCGCGACACTTCACACAGGGGCGACCTGTCGCGCAGCGACACCGTCGCCCCGCGACGACTAGCGCGACCGCAAATTGGTACATTTTGTATGGCGTCGCGGCGCGATGACGCGATATCGCGGCGACGAGCAGCGCGACAACAATCTACATTTTGTATGGTGTCGCAGCTGCGCGGACGAGACACGCGCCGTCGCGCGTGACACCACACGAGAGGGTATAAATAGCGGTGCAATCCAAGCTGAGCTCAGCGCCGCCGCCGGGGTGCCGAGTCCACGAACCGCAGCTCCACAGGACTGGCCGCCGGTGCCTCGGCCGCCCCTGCGACCGAAGCCCGG
This sequence comes from Polymixis flavicincta, assembly GCA_949987655.1. Lineage (NCBI taxonomy): Eukaryota > Metazoa > Arthropoda > Insecta > Lepidoptera > Noctuidae > Polymixis > Polymixis flavicincta. The sequence goes on along the minus strand of OX465193.1, from coordinate 21,910,006 downwards.
CCCCCCCGGATCCACCAACTGGACGGACAGCTGCGCGGCGCCGCGCGGTGCACGCGCCCCTCCCGCATGCCTCGCCGATGCTGTGCGCCGCGCCGCCTCGAGCCTCGCGGCGCTGCCCTCGACCGAAGCCGCTGCACCACCGGACTAAGCAAAGTCTGCGCCGTCGCCGCGCGGTGTGAAATCACACTGCGCGGCACGCGCCTGTGCCTCCTCGCGCCACCCGCGCGCCCCCCCCCGTGCGCTCTGTTGCGCCGCCGCCTCGCGTCGCCGCCCGCGACTGAAGCCGCCGCTGAAAACGACTAGGCTGCTGCTCGGTGGTGTCCCCGTCGCTGGTCGTCGGCTGCAGGACCCTAACGGGTCCACCCGGCACCAGGGTGACTGACGCCGGGGTTCGAGCTGCGTGTGCAGCGCGGCTCCCCCAGTGCGTATCGTCGCCCGCCGGGGCGTTGACTGACCGCCGGGGACGCCCACACGCGGAAGTGGAAGAGCAGCAGCCACGGACACCGACCGCCCAAAGGGCAAACACAATGATGGGCCCGTGTTTACGGACCGCTATATCGCTTCCGCGGTCAGGGGGCGAAGCCCCGATACCGCCTGCCACGCCCCCTTGCGGGGACGTTGCGACAACCCGGCTGAGCTCAGTACTAGACGAATTTTCGTCAGAGGACTAAGGTAGGTCTGTGCCCGTTTGCGGCGTGGGGTTAGGTTAGGTTAGGTTAGGGAGGGTGAGGAGGGGGTGCGGGCAGAAAACCTCCTCGTGTGCCTGACGGCTGCTCGTTCCTTTCGAATACGTTCGGGGGAAAGGGCAGTCGGATGGCCGGTGCATCCTGGGCACGGCCAATAGTCTTTCCACGTCGGAGAGGGTATTGTCTGTGGCGAATTTCTGCTTAGGGGGGAGCCTTCAGCTCCTGGGTCGGTCGATTTAGACCACCCTGCGGTCGTTTCTCCGCATGTCTGTCTGTCTGTTTCAGACAGAGGACATGGTGGAGAAACACTGGCGGCACTCGTTGTGCACTCACCCTGCCAACGGGTTAGCAGCGGGGGATCCGATTCTCCCGCCTGCAACCGTCGAAATCGTAATCCGTAGCGGGATCATGGTCATGTTTTATGACTCGGAACGGGACGAGGATCTTGGCTTAATAGCCCGGATCACGAGGAAGATAACCTCTATAAAAAATTCCTCTAATACCAAGTTTTGGTGTGCGGCGAGGGTATGAATGACTGAGGAGTAGTGTCGTCTGCAGCTTCGTAGTTGCAGGTGGCGCATCAGTCCCAAGCACTCCCCCAGCCAGGGATTGGTGGGCCCCCTGGTTGGGTTACAAATGTACACTTACCCAGGGACAGGGGGTTACCCTGGGTGGACTTTTTATATCCCCCATACTCGTGGGAATCTCATGGATTTGAATAATAAAAACTTTGAGCAGTTAGAGAGGGTGCCGATCGTCTTGGTCGATCGGAGGAGTGTGGGTGCGATGTCGGATTCCGACACCGCATCCGAGAGGATGGCGAGCGTGGCGAGCGTGAGCTCAGACCGCTCGCGGGTTGAAGGGAGTGTGTCTGGGCGACCCTCGAAGGGAAGGAGGAAGCGCTCGCCAGGCTCCCAGATTGAGGAGAACTCGCCAGCCGCTAAAGTGCCGACGGGCAGGAGCAGGCGAGGTCGCGCAGTGGCGAGCGGAGCATCTGCTCGTTTGCAGGAGCGCGGGGAGCGGGACCGTTCCATGTCAGTACCCCGGTCCGACGCGCAAAGCGCGGACAGCTCGGACTCCGGGACCGACGACCCGGCCGGAACGAAGGGGAAGATGAGGTCGAAGTTTATAAAGGCTTCGACCCACGATGTGGGCTTGGTGGACGCCGAACGCCAGCTAAACCTGGCGAAGAGGGCACAACTCCAGCAAGACCTGGAGGAGAGGGTGGCTGCCAGGGAGCACCAGGCGCAAACCGCCCGGTCGAGAGCTGGCTATGGTGCATCCAGTGTGCTATATGCCGACCACTCCCTGGCGGAACTGGAGCGCATGGCACTGGAAGACAAAGAGGAGGTCCTAGAGGTCGCCTCAAAGTCCTCCAACTTGAAGGGGACTTTTCAGAAGTCCCTTAAATGCCGGGCCGCCAGTCTGCATGGCATTGTCCTGGAGCTGGTGAAGCGGACGGCCACGGACGAGACGCGGCAGCTGCAGGCGAAAGTGGATCGCCTGCAGGCGGAGGTCAGCCAGCTACACCTGAAGCTGGCTGAAGCCACGGCCCAGCCTGCCCAACCTGGCCCAGGCCCGGTAGTAGGAGGCTCCTGCTCCTCCCCTTCCAACCTTGAGGATGTAATCCGAAAGGTTGTCATGGAGGAGAGGGCCTTCACCAGAGCCTGCTTCGCAGGCATCGAGGACCGGCTCTTGCCGGAAAGGCGGCTCCGCCCGCCACTAGCGGCGGATGAAAGTCCGCCACCGACGGAGCCGGAACCTGCGCCTCCAGCAGGCCCGGCATCGGGTGCGCAGCCCCAGGCCCCGAAGCCCTCCAAGGGCAAAGGTAAGGGCAAGAGGAGCAAGAAGGCTCCTCAAACCCCTACCACAAACGCGGTGGGAGCGCCTGGGTTGTTTGCTACTCCAGCAGCCCCCCAGAACTCGCAGGAGGTTGACGCCTTTCTTCCCTCCGCCACCCCGTCTAACCAGCCGTGGACGGAAGTGGTCAGGGTTGGAAAAGGGAAGGGAGGGAAGAAGGGGGAAAAGTCGGCCCCCAAGCCCGCTGCGACTGCTCCTGCAGCCAAAAGGGCTTCAGCCGGCGGGAGGAAGCTAGTTGCGCCCAAAACCGCGGCCGTCGTGGTGACCATCACCCCGGAGGCCGTGGAGCGTGGCGAGACGTACCTGTCCGTCCTAAGACGGGCTCGTACCAATGCTGATCCCTCTCGGCTGGGGATCAGCAAAATCACGTGCCGCCGAACCCTAACCGGGGCTCGAATTTTCGAGTTCTCGGGGGAACAGCGCGGCGCAAATGCGGACCTCTTCGCAACAAAGTTGCAAGAGGTCATCGCGGATGCGGCGACGGTCGTCAGACCTGTCAAGACCGCAACCTTGGAGGTGGCCGATCTGGACGATTCGGTCACCAAGGAGGATGTGGTGGCGGCCGTCGCGGCGGCCGGAGGCTGCGACGCCGGCGCAGTGAAAGGTGGAGCCATCAGGCTCGGCCGCCGGGGCACGGGCATCATCCGCGTCGAGTGCCCGGTCGCCGCCGCTGGGGCCGTCCTTGCTACGACCAAGGGACGGCTGCTGGTAGGATTCAGCTCGGCTGTGGTCCGGCCACTTGAAGAACAGCCAATGCGCTGCTTCAAGTGCTTCGCGTTCGGCCACACCCGAGCCACGTGTCCCTCCAAATTCGACTGGGGGGACACGTGCTACCAATGCGGGCAAGAGGGACACAAGAGTGTCACCTGCCGTGCCGCCAAGCCACACTGCGCGGCGTGTGCCGCCAGTGGCCGCCCCGCGGACCACAAGATGACGGGCAGGAGCTGTAAGCCCCCGGTGAGGAAGGGCATAGTGCCGGCGCAGGTTCGCCCTGTTGCCACCACCGCCAACGTAGTCGCCGCTGCAGCTCCAGCGGCGGTAGCTGAAGAGGATGGTGCGATGTCGGAGTAATGGTTACGTCCGACTACCGCATCATCCAGGCGAACACCAATCACTGCAGAGCGGCCCAGGATCTGGTAGTGCAGGTCATGGCCGAGTGGTTGGTGAACGTAGTAGTGGTGGTGGTCCGAGCCACGCCGCAGTCTCATTGCGGTGATCGGACCAGACCTCTCACTCCGCGGTTTGGTAATGCCATGCTGGGGGATGAGAGGTCGTGGGCGGCAGCCGCCTCCTTCTGCGAATACGCCATGTACCAGAAGGAGGCGGCGGAGCGCACGCGGGAGGACGATCCTCACGCGGCGGCGCTCCGAAGGCGGAGGAGGGATCGACGAAGACGTCAGCATGACAGTCATCTTCGACTCCTCCCAGGTGGAGGCCAGCAGGCAAAGTACGTGGGGGCAACCTTGCCTGTATTGCACAGGCCTCCGCCAGTGTCGGACGGGAATGGCTAGGTTCCCGGCCATTCCCGTGCCCCCCCCCCATAAAGGGGGGGGAGGGGGGCCCGCCAGCTAGGCGGGCATGCGCCGGGAGGGAAGTGGTAGCCAAGGCTGAGCCAATTTCCCATGACCCTCCCATCACGGCGATGCGGGAATACTGAGTTTTTAGTGGGTAGACTGTCATTCTGACAGGAGTCCCACATACCCCGTCTCACCCCCACGAGCGGGCATGCATAAAGCATTTTCTCAGGAAAAAAAAAAAAAAAAAAGGGAGGGTGAGGAGGGACCCCCTCCGAGGAGGTTCTCTCCTCTGGGGAGGGTCGTCCCTCTGAGGAGGGTCGGCCCTCTTGGGAGGGTATCCCTCCGAGTAGGAGGGCCACCCCTCTGAGGAGGGTTTTCCTCCGAGGAGGGTCCCTCTCCGAGGAGGGTTCTTCTCTCAAGATCCGTGTCTCCCTGAGTTGAGTGATAGTAGTTTTTTTTTATTTTTTAGCGCCGTTATGTGCTGTCGGGAGGACGTGTTGCGCTCGAAAAGACGGAAGCCCTAGTGTTTCATGGACCCCACCATCGATCACCGGCGGACGCCACTTTAGGTAGTGAGCAGAGCGGGATCACATGAAATACCTACTTGGGCCTGGTCCCTAGGTGAAACTTCGGCCAGCACTTCTACCGACTTGCCCCGAAGTTGATCAGCACAGCTTCCACTCTAAGTCGGCTACTGCCGAATCTGGCTGGACCGAGTGCGGAGTGCCGACGGCCTAGCACGGGGGTGGTGCACTCGATGGATGGCCCTGTACGACACCCCAGTGTGAGCGGCTCCCGGAGCCTACGATGAACTGCTAACCATTTAGCGGAAAATCCATGCCACAGTATGTCATATTGCAGTTGATCAACTGAATTAGTTTTGCTTAGGTTCGATATTTTTTCCTTACTTTTAGGTACCCACATTTTATGGTAGAACTAATATTATTACTTAAAATGCCCTGTGTAGGGTAAGTGTCCTGTAAGTTACCTATTGAGCCTTTTCATATTATCAGATATCGACACCAACCCGATACCGATATGTTGCCAGCTAAACACATACCGATTCGAAACCGATATAACTATTATCGGCCTGATGATATTGCTGAATATCGATGACCATTGCGACTCACCTAACGATCACAGTATAGTAAGTATCGACGTCTTGAAGTCGGCAGTGGGAATAAGTGTGATCAAATGAAAGAATGGCCAGCACCCTAATTGCGTAACTTACGATTGATCATAATTGGTTTCGTCTTCACAGTTAAACAATATTCATTGCGTTATTTATGTTGTCGAACAGACTCAGTTTTCGAACATATGAAGCAATGGTTCAACAATCCGTTTCAAAACGATACAGATTATGATGAATCGTGAGTTACGCAATTAGGGTGCTGTTGTCTCACCTCTATTGTGCTGATATCGGTGTCTTAAGGATAGCAATAGGGTTTTCTGTTACACCTTGTATAATGTGGTTTTTTTTTTGGATAGGAAATCATTAAATAACTTTTCCCGCTCTGGGTGGAGCAGGAGGGCGTGTCAGACTTTTACTGACTATAACCCACCCGTGTTCCCTCAGTAGCCTGTATGCCAGGGGCTGCGGTATCTCTTTCGAACAAACCCGCACCCCTGGCAGGCATGGGCCCTTGCGGGCCCCATCGTTTGTGCTGAAATCTCTTTGAGGCACGCGTGGAACACAACACGCTGTCGACCTGGGCTGGGTCCTTATCGGACAGCGAGCCACCCATTACTCGCCGTCCGCAAGCTCACGCCTACGGTGGCCGGAAATCAGCCTGGGATTCCCGACGCCCAGGGCGTCTCCTGCGGCGGTTAGGGCCGTGGTTGTCGTAAAATACATGCTTTAGTATACTGTGGTGTCTTACGACTTCCACGCAAACGAAGTCGCGAGCAGAAGCTAGTTACAAATATAGTACTAGTTACAGGTTTTGCGGGAGTGCGTTACGTGACCTAGAAAAGTGTAACACCGAATAACATGTCCCCGTAAGTTTACTAACACGAAGCACTTAGGGGCTTAGATGAGCTAAACGCAGGTTTTGTAATGCCTAAAAGATTATGATCCACTGCAGTAAACAAAATCAGAAAAATATATGATAATCTTCAGGATATAATGCTAGTTAGATAGTGTGTTGAAAACATAATACAACTAATTTCATACGATAGAAAAGAATCACGAAGTTACCTCTAAAAAATTATTTTAACGATTAAAAACCATACTAATAATATTGCAATCATTCTGATTTTTTGTCAGATTATTCTACAAGCAAAATACTAGCATAATAGTGTTTCAATTTTTTAGTCCGATCAATAGATTTTTCGTAAATCGCATTTTCCTATTTTCGAACATAATACGTATACATGTGTGCGTAAACGCCCGTGTACCGACAGTGCCGGCCGATGCCTGATGCTAGTAGGACGTGTCGCGCTTTTCGCCGCATTATTTCCGTTGAGATTGTTTACTGTTTTCGTAGGCTATTTTGTAAATTATTTGATTCTTATATTCTTTCCTTAAAAATTCTTCATTCTTGTAATTATAAAATACTTTTAGTTCAATAGCGTAAAAAACCTTGTACTTAGTTTTTAATCATTATCATTTTGTAAATATGGGAAATAAAGTTAAACCCGTTACGAGAAGTAAAAAACGTTCATATAAATCAAATGCCGAACATAATATGAACAATATTAAAGGTGAGAGCATTATAAGATTACAAATTTTTTATCAAGATATTTAAGAATTTGGAAATGTACTGCACAGCCAGTTCGCATACCATCAGTTTTTTCAACACCGGGCTTAACTGTTACAGTAGCGTATAGGTTGAAGTCAAGACTAGCATTGAAGAGTGCTCGGGTTCAAACCCCACGACATATCGGTATAATTTTTTCTTTTTTATTTTTTATCTAAAGTACTACTATATTTAGATATATTTAATAAATACTTTTATAGTCAACGAGAAAAACATTGAAAATTTAATATTTTTTTATAGGAGCAAGAAAGTTGAAAATATCAACAGAAGTTATTTCCAATGTGTAAGACTTTAATTTATTGATTTTGTTTATAATAAATAGGAATTATAATTATGTATGAATGTTAGGTATATAAGAATTTGGAAATGTAATCTTTACGAACTGACTGTACAGACAGTTCGCATTTTTTTTTTTTTTTTTTTTTTGGGTTGGAAATCATCAAATAACTTCTCCCGCTCTGGGTGGAGCAGGAGGGCGTGTCAGACTTTTACTGACTAAAACCCACCCGTGTTCCTTCAGTAGCCCTTAAGCCAGGGGCTGTGGTGTCTCTTTCGAACAAACCCGCACCCCTGGCAGGCATCGACCCTTGCGGGTCCCATCACTTTTTGTGCTGACATCTCTTTGAGGCGCGCGTGGAACACAACGCGCCGTCGACTTGGGCTTGGTCCTTACCGGACAGCGAGCTACCCATTACTCGCCGTCCGCAAGCCCATGCCTACGGTGGCCGGAAATCGGCCTGGGATTCCCGACGCCCAGGGCGTCTCCTTATCCTGCGGCGGCTGGGGTCGCGAGGGACCATCCGTTTTTTCAACATTATGTTTAGCTCTTACAGTAGCGTATTAGGTATAAGTCTAGGCTTGCATTGAAGAGTGCTCGCGTTCGAATCCCAGGACATTTCAATATGATTTTTTCTTTTTTATTTAAAGAACTACTATATTTAGATATATTTATTAAATACTTTTATAGATAACTAGAAAAAACATTGAAAATGTAATTGTTTTTTATAGGAGCAAGAAAGTTGATAATATCAACACAGAAGTTATTTTCAATGTGTAAGACTTTATTGATTTTGTTTTTAATAAATAGGAATTATAATTATGTATGAATTTTAGGTATCTATTCTCCATTTGAAATAAAACATTTAAGTACACAAGCATTTTTACAGTCCATTCAACCGATTATGACTTTTATACCTTAGGCATAAGCACTACTTGCGCGCCGTTGCCGTGCCATTTATTAGAACACTCCCGAGTATTCCAATAGATGGCGCGGCAACGTAATCTCCCTTTACCGCTAGTGCTAAACTTCGTATTTGTTTTGTGTGATACTTGTTATGGCCGTCGTCGTTAGATGGCATACACGTCGATTATGTAAATGTGTGCGTGCGTTTTTCAAGGCCACATTAGGTCTAGTAGTCGTCTTAACAACGAATGCACGCTACCACGAAAAACTTAACAACGAATGCACGCTACATCGAAAAACTCAACAACGTATGCTTGCTACCACGAATAACTTAACGCCGTGTCCACGCGATCTCGAATAACAAAACCCCAAAAAGTATCCGTACAAAGTCCATATAAAAATCAACCACATCAAACATTTGAGAAAAAAAAACCAGAATGTGACAGTTATCGTTTAATAAATAGCACAAGTATGCAAGACCATCTAAAAATGTGATTAAGTCCATTGTTTCCTTTTTTCCCAAATGTTTTTTAAATTTTTTCTTCCCTATTTTCTCTTTTCTTTGCTCTTTTGGTTTCTTGAGACTGTGAATTTAACTTTTCTACCATCAATTCTGTATGTTTTTGTTCCTTGCTTAATTCTTCAATGGTCTTACATAAATTCCATTTCTTGATTTGGTAGATTTGTGGGGTACATACCTACATTAACATTTATTTATGTATATTATAAACACACAAAAACAAACACATTATTTATTCATATTTATCTATCAGCATATTCACATATGCTGGCATTCGGATAATGTCGGGCTACCAGTATTCACTGCACTCGCGCACGCCGCACTACGTCATCGTGACGTAGCCGGCGACCGCCGCCCGGCCGAGGTGGGAGCGCGCGTTCGATCACCTTGCTGCGACCTTGAGTCGATACTTGCCCACGCGCCGCTCGGCTACGCATAATTTTGCGACACCATCTTTCCTAATTGTTTCGTGTTAAAATCTATATTAACTGTTATTGTTGTGCCGTAACTATTGTGACTGTGTGTGCCTATCGTAATTGTGACTTTTCTCCTTCTAACTGTTTACTGTGTTGTCAAGTGTGTATGTACCCAATACAACTGTGAGTATCAAGCAGATTGACTTTTCTTTTATAACTCTGCCTACACACCCTAACAACCTACTATACTGGTGACCCCGAGTAGAACACACTTAAAATACAATGAGTGATAGTGAGTCTGAGCACACCGCGTCGTCACAGCCGGCGAAGCATGTTACGTGCAGGAAGCGCGAAACAAAGCGCGTGTCCATTGAGCACGAGAACGACAATTACCGCGTGTCATTAAAGTTGCCACTATTTTGGCCGGAAGAGCCAGATATTTGGTTCGCGCAAATTGAAGCGCAGTTTGAGAATGCGGGGGTGACCAATGACGCTTCAACTTCGGCAGCAGGACCAACCGTGAGTGAGATGGCAGCCGAAATCGCGGAACTCAAACGGGCGATGAAAGACCTGACGGTACAGCTGCGTGATAGTCGATCTCGGAATCGTTCGCACAGCCGCGACCGCGATACGAGACGCAACTCACGCCAACGGTCTTCGACCCGCTCAAACTCCAGCTATCGGAAGCACTCGGTATGCTGGTACCATTCAACGCATGGTGAGAAGGCAAAGCGTTGCATCAAACCCTGCGACTATAAGGGAAACGCCGCGGGCAGTCGGTAATGGCGACAGACGATTGCCCCGCTTATACTGGTCGCCTATTCGTCGCAGACCGAAGAACGAAGACGCAGTTTCTGGTCGATACCGGAAGCGACCTCTGCGTCTACCCTCGTCGTCTGCTCAGTGATCGTCGTGCATCTACGAACTATCAACTAGTGGCCGCGAATGGGACGCCCATTCCGACGTATGGTTTTCTGGAACTTAACTTAAATCTAGGACTTCGTAGAGACTTTAAGTGGCGTTTTGTGGTAGCTGAAGTGACGAAACCGATTATCGGAGTAGACTTTCTTTGTTATTACTCATTAACCGTTGACTGTAAAAATCAACGGCTAATTGACAGTAACACAAATATTTATACTATAGCCTCGAATCACTCAGACTCCTCTTTATTTTCTGTAAAGGTTACTTCTGGTGATTCGAGGTATCATAAAATTCTGGAAAAAATTCCCGACATTACCCGACCTGCCGGTACACTACGCACTACACCACACAATACTGTACACCATATCCGCACGACCCCAGGCCCTCCAGTTTCATCATCATTTCGGCGGTTAGCGCCGGACAAACTTAAAATTGCTCAGCAGGAGTTCCAGCTGATGCTGGCCAACGGAACTGCCAGACCCTCGGAGAGCCCCTGGTCATCCCCACTACATCTCGCGCCTAAAAAGGACAACGGTTGGCGACCCTGTGGAGATTACCGGATGCTCAACGCTCGAACCGTTCCTGACAGGTACCCCATTAGGCACATACACGATTTTGCTCACAGCATTTCAGGCTGTCGAATTTTCAGCACCATCGACCTCGTGAAAGCCTATAACCAGATACCTGTCAGTCCGGACGACATCCCGAAGACGGCGATTACCACACCGTTTGGACTGTACGAATTTCCGTACATGACGTTTGGTCTGCGCAACGCAGGCCAGACATTTCAACGTTTTGTCGACGAGATGACGAGAGGACTGGACTTCTGCTACTGGTATTTGGACGATTTTTTTTTCTTCTCCAGAACAGAAGCAGAGCACGAGGAGCATCTTCGCATTATTTTCGGCAGGATGAAGGACTACGGCATGTTGATAAACACGTCAAAGTGTGTTTTCGGTGTCCCGGAAGTAACTTTCTTAGGTTACTATATCTCCGAGAAGGGCACCAAACCACTTGACGCTAAAGTCGACGCCATCAAGAACTTCCCTCCGCCGAAAGACGTTCGGCAGTTGCGCAGATTTTTGGGCATGATTAATTTTTATAGGCGTTTCATGCCTCACGCAGCCCAAATACAGGCGCCACTCCACGACTTCTTGATCGGCAACGTAAAGGGTTCGCATCCTGTATGTCTTGCGGAGAATAGTTTGCAAGCATTCGAGGACTGCAAGGAAAGCCTTGCTAATGCTGCTTTATTAGCTCACCCCGATTGCAATGCCAAACTCGCATTGGTCACCGATGCGTCGGATACTGCAATCGGCGCGGTGTTACAGCAGCTTAGCGACGAAGGATGGCAGCCATTAGCTTTCTTTTCCCGAAAGCTCAGCCCTTCGCAAGCAAAGTATTCTCCCTACGACAGGGAACTGCTGGCCATTTACAAGGCCATCAAATACTTTCGCCATATGTTGGAGGCTCGACACTTCGTCGTGTATACAGACCATAAGCCGATCAGCTTTGCATTCCATGAGAGAAAAAAGAACTGCTCTCCACGGCAATTTCGGCACTTGGATTTTATCGCCCAATTCACCACCGACATTAGACATATTTCTGGCAAAGACAATGTCGTGGCCGACCCCTTATCTCGCGTGGAGGAGCTCCAAGCTCCAGTCAGTCTCGACACCCTCGCGAAATCACAAGCGTCAGATCCAGAACTGAAGAAACTTCTTCAGGAATGTTCTTCGCTGGTGCTGGAGAAGGTGCAACTTCCTGGGGAGCATACAACCGTGTACTGCGACGTCAGTAGAGCGTCCCCCAGGCCATTTGTACCGAAAACGCTGCGGAAACAAGCCTTCGACAGCTTGCATTGCCTCAGTCACCCAGGCGTCTCAGCGACTGCCAAATTAATTGCAGAGCGCTTTGTTTGGCCAGGCGTCAGGAAGGACTGCAGGGAGTGGGCACGAGCTTGTCTCGCTTGTCAGCGAGCGAAAGTGAGCCGTCACGTATCCGCGCCTTTAGGGAATTTTCATCTCCACGCGCTAGGTTCACCACGGTCCACATTGACCTTGTGGGCCCACTACCAATTTCGCAAGGCTTTAGATACTGTCTGACGGCAGTCGACCGATTTACCAGGTGGCCAGAGGTCGTACCTATTGTCGACATTACTGCCGAGACGGTAGCTAAAGCTTTGCTGTCTGGTTGGATTGCCCGGTTTGGCTGTCCTACCACCATTGTTACGGACAGAGGCCGTCAGTTTGAGTCGGCTCTGTTCGAACAATTGTCGAAAATTGTTGGTTTCCAGCACAAGCGGACCACAGCATACCACCCAGCGTGCAATGGCATGGTGGAGCGTTTCCACAGGCAACTGAAGGCGTCCATAATGTGTCATGCCAATGACAAGTGGACCGAATCATTGCCGTGGGTATTGCTTGGCATACGGAGCGCATTCAAAAAGGATGCCCAAGCGTCCTCCGCCGAATTAGTATATGGCGAGCAGCTAAGACTCCCGGGTGAATTCTTTTCACCCAGTGATGACGGAACGACCGACATCACGGAATTTACCGCGCGCATCCGTCAGTTTGCTCAAAAACTGCAGCCAACTCCAGCTTCCCGCCACATTAAGGCGAGCATTTTTGTTTTTAAGGATCTGCAGACCACTGATCACGTGTTCCTCCGTGAAGACGCATTACGTGGTTCGCTACAACCAGCCTACACAGGTCCTCACAAAGTTCTGCACAAAAGTGATAAAACTTTTAAAATTTTGTTCAAGGGCAAGGAGGTCACGGTCTCAATAGACCGCCTAAAGCCAGCTTACATATTGGCCGACAAAGCTGACCCCGAAGAAGATACTCCATCTCCAGACAAAAAAGAGTATACTACTCGCTCCCGACGACGTGTTCGATTCCCGGATTTTTATCGCCCTTGACGGTCTCTGGAGGGGGGTGGTGTGGGGTACATACCTACATTAACATTTATTTATGTATATTATAAACACACAAAAACAAACACATTATTTATTCATATTTATCTATCAGCATATTCACATATGCTGGCATTCGGATAATGTCGGGCTACCAGTATTCACTGCACTCGCGCACGCCGCACTACGTCATCGTGACGTAGCCGGCGACCGCCGCCCGGCCGAGGTGGGAGCGCGCGTTCGATCACCTTGCTGCGACCTTGAGTCGATACTTGCCCACGCGCCGCTCGGCTACGCATAATTTTGCGACACCATCTTTCCTAATTGTTTCGTGTTAAAATCTATATTAACTGTTATTGTTGTGCCGTAACTATTGTGACTGTGTGCCTATCGTAATTGTGACTTTTCTCTTTCTAACTGTTTACTGTGTTGTCAAGTGTGTATGTACCCAATACAACTGTGAGTATCAAGCAGATTGACTTTTCTTTTATAACTCTGCCTACACACCCTAACAACATACTATAGATTTTTATATGAATTAAGACTTTGTACGAATACTTTTTGAGTTTTTGTTGCGTGCATTCGTTGTTAAGTTTTTCGTGGTAGCGTGCTTTCGTTGTTAAGTGCTTCGTGTTAGTAAACTTACGGGGACATCTTATTCGGTGTTACACTTTTCTAGGTCACGTAACGCACTCGTTTTGCGGTTGTTAGGTGAAAATTATAAATTGCAATGGTTTTAACATTGCAATAGGATCCCTTGAGCAATTCGTTCTTTGAGAAAATAAATGTCTTTAAACCAAACTCATGCTTCCAGACCCAGAGGTTGGGGCTAAGCGTTAGTTGTCAGTGAATTTAAGAAATTTATCAAGTAAACAAGCCGTGAGCCCGACAGTATTCTCTTCGACAAAGATGGTAGATTTCCATACAAATTTACATGGGCCCGCGTGGTGGATTATGGCCCACTCCCTCTCACAGAGAGGACTGTGTCCCAGTAGTGGGAACCTTATGGGCTGATTATGAGTTGGTTAAGTAGAATAATGAATGATTCCATAACCTGAATACACGTAGTAAAGATGAAATTGTGATTCCAAAATTTAGACTGACTAAAACTATAGTATCCGCTTCTATAACAAGTTGCCAAAGTCAGTTACAGAACTTAGCGATGGAAAGTTTAAAACGCACATCAAACGTGTCCTTATCAAAAAAGCATATTATAAGATAAAAGACTACGTTGAAGACAGGGAAGTTTGGCATTAATTCCTTCTGCACGTGTGGCTTCCCTGGTACCTCATTAACAGCATAACTATGTGAAAGTCTATTAACTGCTCTCAAATACAATGTTCTTTTGTATTATTTTTACAATGCTGACATATTCTCGTCATTAATTGACATTATCATCATCATCATCATCATTTCAGCCGAAAGACGTCCACTGCTGGACATAGGCCTCCCCCAGTTTGGGGGGTTTTGCCATAATCGCCACGCTTGGCAGGCGGGTTGGCGATCGCAGTATGGTGGTACAATGCATAGAGAACGCTGCTGCCCAATTGACATTATACATCAATTTTATTTAGGTTCATTTTATTTATGTAGATTATTTTACATATTGTGAATGAGAGAACGTTGTAGGCCTAACTGACTGTAGATTTGTAGACGATTTTCTATTCTGTATTCGTCTAAGTACCTGGTACTTATTGACAGGCCTGCGCTGTCCTCCCATACATTTTATCTCTGTAATTTGGAGACATTGTTAAAGCCAATTTTTTTTTTAAAGAGTAACCGTAGAGTTTCTTGCCGGCTCTTCTCCATAGGAAACAACAATTTGGAACGTGCACCTAGCTTCTGACGTTTCATAAGTGCCCACGCAGGTTTATATGAAATAAAAATATTTTGATTTTGTTTTTTTTTTTTTGAGAATAGGCTAAAAATGGTCGTACTGTTTCGCTTACACTGTAACCATATTCTTTTGCTTATGATGCCGCCGCTCAGAAAGAACCGTAAATAACATATGAAGAAATAATTACCGTACTTTATTGTCTAGTGACGATCCTACTGCTCCAGTTGTAATTTATCGAATCTATTTTTTTTGGACATCAAAATTAATTTAGTACATAATATATAACCATCCCCGGTCTTGTCGGATTACGGACGCATTGGACTATTTACCAAGTGTCATAGATGCGAGTTTATGACATAGATACGAACTTGATTGGGAACATGAGCACCGAGTTATGCTGTCAGCGCATAACCTGACTGCGTTAGCACGGCGCTATTTTTCAAGCACGTTATAATATTTTATCGTATACAATAGTGACAGTGACTGTTTGCGTGTGTCAGTGTCTGTGTGTTTGTATTCAAAATTGAAAGCCACTATGTTAAAATCACGGATTCGAGAAAAAATCTAGGTATACAACCGACAACCGGACACATTGTTTACTATATTATAATATTAATGTAGGATATGATAGTAGCGAAGACAATTTCGGTGGAGAGGAACTATCACGGATAAATCTGATTAAAAACTTCTTAGAAAACTGCGTTTTGTACAAACTTCTTCATAAACGGCGATAAAAAATTAAATACTCTCACTTGACTATTATTTTATCGATAATAATTTGTATGGATCTTTGACAGTCGTTACGGGTCGTCAGAAGCCCGAAAATCTGACAACCAGTCTTACCAAGAGGTATCGTGTTACCCAGTGAGTGAGTTGTGGAGGTCAGATAGGCAGTCGCTCCATGTAAAATACTGGTATTCAGCTGCATCCGGTTAGACTGGAAGCCGACCACCACATATTTGGGAAAAAGCTAGGCAGATTTAATGTTTATAAATGAGTTTTTTTGTAATAGCAAACTCCTGAAACGGTTTTTTTTTAATTTCTCAGGAAACTAAACAAAATCCTAATGTACTCGTAACTTGAGCGAGGTTCTTTTTGGCAATTAGGCACATGCAGCCTTCATCAGCAACATTGTGAGATCGCAGCATAGATTACAATAAGCAGAGGGCATAACGAAGACCAGTATAAAAACATGACGCTGCAAATGCTCATACTCGTAAAAAAGAAGAATCGGCTCAATAACTGTAAATTAAAGGCGAGGACATTATTGATTGCTGTGTCAGCGCTCAGTGAAGCGCACCGCGCTTTTTTATATGAGCCAAAGAAACGGTGCCATTGTTCTACACTTACTTGCGAATGTCCACAATAGTTACTTCAAGGATTGAATACTACAATTACGTAGATGTAGGTCAGTATTTTGTTTAGTTAGTAAAAACTGCTACTGAGGACCATCTATCATGTCACCGGTCTGCTTTTTCGCTAGATGGGCGCCATTAAAGCGTCAAGAAGTCATTCTAATAACTTAGTGACGCACCGCGGTGCTGACTCCTAATAAAGCTATAAAACCGCAATTGAATCAATATGCCACTAAACAACTTTCATCACTCATGATTATTCTAGCAGCGCTTCCATTTAAACGGCGACTTGTTATTTGTTGGACTCACACCGTCGGCAATAAGACTAGAAGGACACATGTAGATGTGGCACACTATTTAAAAGTGAAGAAGAAAATATGTGAATGAGGAACAGATTTACAAAGTGTGTTTCAGGAAGTATCTAAAGCCGGCAGAGAAACCAGTTCCCGTGCCAAGACTCAGTCTTAAACAATAACTTAAGACTGTTGTATTTAGTTGCTAATCCTCCAAAACATTACAATTTAAGTTTTCTTCAGGAAACGATTTGCTAATATTGATTAAACAATTCTGTTACTTCAAACAATACCAATCATGTTCAACTAGTATGAAAACATGAACAAGAAGAAGGTACGCAGCTAGAACAGGTGAACGATGCAACGTCTAATTAATAATGTACCAGAGAAGTTTTAAAGCAAATGGCATGGCATGCCACGAGTGGTCTATATTTACAAGGAGTAGGCAAGTAGTGTCTAGCGGCACGAGTGCAATCAATAAGCGCGAATGCTAAGAATTGCCGCGATATCACATATCGCTCACCAGGCCATCATACATCGAGGAAAAACAATAACAAATTGTAACTGATTGTATTATTTTAATTTTGTATATGAGAGCCAAAAACTGTCTAGGATAGGAAAACTTCCCTTTTTGAAGTTGCAAAAATCAAATGCCCGCATCTTCATGGTCAAGGAGTTCAGGAAAACTAAAGTGCTTCGAACGCATTTTTCTTTCTTTCTTTGTGGTATTTCTGCGGCTGGCGTGGCCCCTATAGAGACCCACTCAAACGGCGGAGTACCCCAGTCCTTATGCGGTACTGACCACCCTTTATGCAGTAATGCACGTGCTTCGTTATATCTTTATGTTATGCAGATGATATCGCGATGGCAACCGACACAAGTGGCCCGTTCTCACGGCGACAAGTGACAACCGTCACAATTGTATGTACATCGATGTGAAACCGACGGAGTTGTGAATGCGGCGTGTATCACAACTCATGTAATAGTTAATGGCGCAGTAATCTAGATCGCGTTTCATGCGAGGGAAAGTGCAGGAAGTACGGCACACGCCGGTGCCGCGGTGGATGGCCGGCAGACGGCCGCGGGGCTACGAATCGATGATTACAACCAATTGCGACCACCACAAGCGCAGTGGCGGCGGCCGGCGGTTCCAAATGGACACTACAACAATGCATTGACACTTCTGTGGTTCACATCGGTCGCGCTGCCCATTGCGGCCACTAATTGCGTATATTCTTGATTTTTACCGACTTCAGCAAATAAGGAGGTCTCTATTCGTCTGTAGTATTTTTTTTATATAGGTTCGTCGTTCATAGGTTTTCACCCACAGGATAAGTTTTTAACCAGTGCGCAAACTGTAATCTTGAATTCAGCATATCATTCTAAACCCCCCCAGCACAGACATTTTTCGTCGGTTATACAAAAAAAATTGCTGTTTCATAGAAAAGTGCAATACCTACGCGGTCAAGATGTATGGAACAGCTGATTTTTTTTTCGTTTGTTACAGAAAGATTGCGCGGTCTTTTCATACAAATTTCATTAGGTCTGCATCGGTGGTTTTTGAATTAGCTTCATTAATCTTCAAAATTCATAACAGAATTAGCGCCCATAACTCATACATGAATGAAAACTTCATTGCAACATTGAACAATACACTCAAAAACTCATAAAGCAGAAGCCATCTACGCACAGATTGCGCTAATCCGCAACGAATGCTGTGAGACTGCAGTAATTACCACGCTTGCCACTGAAATTGATGGCAGACATTTGAGATTTTCATTGCAAAGGTACTAGTTCCGCGTACCCGAAGATGTAAAATTGGTAGGCCTCCCACAAGATGGATCGATGACCTTGTGAGGGCCGCTGGATGCAGGAATCACAGAACCGGTCGAAGAGGCGGAGCTTGGGGGAGGCCTATGTCCAGCAGTGGACGCCTTTCGGTTGAAATAATGGTGATGATTGCAAAGGTTGATGCCCCTATTACTAGTTGTACTTTCTGGTACAATCAGCACATAATGTGTAATTTGAAAACGACGTATGCATTTGTTCTCTGATACCCTGACGGTAGAGTTTCCAAACGTACTCTAAAATAGAGTATTGTCCTTTTTTTCTTATGGGTCTATAATCTATAACACTAATAGAGTACGCAAAAATACTCTGTTTTCATAAACTGACTTTTTGAGGGAAGTGATTTAGTTTATCTGCTGTTTTTCTATATTTTCCACTCGGAGACTTGACTAATTGTTGGTCATGAATATGAAGTGGCGAAAAGAGAGGAACTGGGCTTTATACGAGTAAATGTCGATTAAAATGAGCTCCTGATCTTACAAGTTCGTAAGCTAGCATAGAAAAAAACTATTTTTTGTTAGAATTTGATTTTATTATTCAATATAGTTGCCTTCGAGGGAATCCCGCGGGAACGTACCACCGGGATAAAAAGCATCATATGTGTTAATCTAGGTTATAATCTATTTGCGTGCCAAATTTCATCGAAATCCGTTCGGCTGTTTTTGCTTGATTGAGTAACAAACATCCAAACTTCTTCACAAACTTTCACATTTATAATATTAGTAGGATGCATATTTCTCTTCTGACGTCAACAATATACAGTGATGTGATCACTATCCTTCACACAAAACTACCTCAGCAAGTTTTAGGTTTATAATAATATGGCTCAGGTATATTTGTATATTATTTAGGTACTTCTCCACAGAAAACTCTTCAAACAAACCGTATTCCCCTTTTCACCCTCAAAGGGGTTAATTTTTTAAAGTCTTTTGTTTCTTTTACATTATTTCACTTAAAGGATATTTATACCAATTTTCGAGTTAATCAAGACACGTAGTAAAATCATCCCTCGTAAAATTAACTACCCTTTTTTACCCCTTTAGGGGTCGATTTTCGAAAAACCCTGATACACGTTATTCTTAATTCTTTGGTTTTAGGTATAATTACTGAGTTTCGAGTTAATCAGACAGCGCGTTAAAATTCTTCCATACAAACTTTAACAACCCCCAATCCCCCATTAGAGGGTAGTTTAGAAAAACAATAAATAACTAACTTAATTTACTTAGATAAGTATTTGTGCCAAGTTTCAAGTTTATTAACTCAAGGAATAAGATTTTTCATACAAACAAAATCCCCCCTTTTCCACCCCCTTAAAGGTCGAATTTCCAAAAACCCCTTCTTAGTGCTCCCTACATTATAAAAGGAAGCCGTGTGCAAAATTTCACGTTCCTAGTCCTAGTAGTTTCGGCTGTTCGTTGATTGGTCAGTGAGTCACGTTTCTCCTTTTATATATATAGATTTGTCTTTAGCCTCAAAATAGGCTTCAGTTTCGGCGATTACCTCTTCATCGGTGCAAAATTTCTGTCCAGCGAGCATCATCTTGAGGTCTGAGAACAGGAAAAAGTCGCTGGGGGCCAGATCTGGAGAATTCGGAGCCCAATTCGAAGCCCATCTCATGCAATTTTGACGTCGTTTTCATTGATTTGTGACACGGTGCATTGTCTTGGTGAAACAGCACTTTCTTCTTCAAATGATGCCGTTTTTCCTCGATTTCCTCGTTCAAACGCTCTAATAACGCTACGTAATAGTCGCTGTTTATGGTTCTTCCCTTTTTAAGATAGTCGATGAATATTATACCATGCGCATCACAAAATACTGATACCATAACCTTGCCAGCCGATTTTTGCGTCTTTCCACGCTTTGGAGTCGGTTCATCACGTGCAGTACACTCGGCTGACTCTCGATTGAACTCCGGTGTGAAATGATGGAGCCATGTTTCATCCATTGTCCCATATCGACGCAAAAATTCTGACTTATTACGATTGAACAGCTCCAAACACTGCTCAGAATCATGAATTCGTTGTTGTTTTTGGTCGATTGTGAGCGAGCTCGCGCGGCACCCACTTTGAACAGAGCTTTCGCATACTCAAATATTCATTCACGATATGTCCAAAACGTTTTTTTGATATCTTCAGGGTCTCAGCTATCGCAATCAACTTCACTTTACGGTTATCCAAAATTATTTTGTGAACTTTTTGATGTTTTCGTCGATAACAGCCTCTTTGGGGCGTCCACTGCGTGCTTCGTCCTCGGTTCTCATTTCGCCTCGTTTTTAACTTAGCAAACCACTTCTCAACGGTTGATTTTCCTGGTACAAAGTCCGAATAATGTTTATCAAGTCTGTTTTTACGTGTGTGTGTGTGTGTGTGTGTGTGTGTGTGTTTGTGTGTGTATGTGTGTGTTTGTGTGTGTGTGTGTGTGTGTTTGTGTGTGTTTGTGTGTGTGTGTGTGTGTGTGTGTGTGTGTGTGTGTGTGTGTGTGTGTGTGTGTGTGTGTGTGTGTGTGTGTGTGTGTGTGTGTGTGTGTGTGTGTGTGTGTGTGTGTGTGCGTGAGGCAACGTAGCTCCCGAACGGATGAACCGATTTTGATTTTGTTTTTTTTTGTTTGAAAGGTGTATTAGTCGGGAGTGTCCTTAGACATGTTTCATCAAAATCGGTTCAGCCGTTTGAAGATTATCAGCTCTTTTCTGGTTGATGAAGGGATTTCAGCATCTTCCACGGGTCTGATCAACTCGACATTTGGTATTCTATTAGTTCAATGATATTAGACGAACAAAGTAACCTTGAACTGATGTTGGAGCAACACCTGGAATTTCTAGGATACCCAAGTTACTCACCAACAAACAGCAAAGGTATCGTCTTTGGGTTTATTGAAAAGATCTCAATGAATAGATTATAGATAAATGGTGATCAGGACGAGGAATGAGGATAAAAAATTAGTAACAAACTTCACTGTGGGAAAACTACGCAACGCTGGAAAGATTAAGTTAAAAAAGCAAGAAATAAAAATTAAATTTGAAATTTAAAAAACCCCCGACCCAAACAAAAACTCTTTACATTTATAGATCGAAATACAGCTCCTTTTACAAAACTGACAATTTAGCACTGGACTAAGTTGTCAGTTTTGTAAAAGAAGCTGTATTTCGATTTCAGTTAGGTTCTTATTTGCAAAACAGGCTCGATGGTTTAAACCATACCTAAAGAAAAGCCTTCTTTTGTAATAAGGGGGTTTAAGTTGAAGGTAATATTTTGATCAAGGCATTGTCAAGGCGGGGGACGGTCAATGAAAACGCCAAACAGAGGCCTAGCATTTTCATTAGCCGTCCCCCGACTTGACTATGCCCTTGATCAAAATATTACCTTCAACTTAAAAGGTCTATAAATGTAATTTTTTACTTTTAAGAGTTTTCGTTTGGGTCGGGGGTTTTTTAAATTAGATATTTTTTTTTTCAAACTAATAAAAGTTGCTTCACTCAAAAAGCTATAACTCACAAACTAATAGTACGAAAGCTGTCAAATTTATACATGTCTTTTCAAGGTTAGGGCTAATTAAATGTCATATGGATTTAATACTAGTAGCGCCATCTATGTGTCAGCCTACGATTTTTTTAGCCCACCCAATAGAGTTGAGATGTTTGGAGTCCTACATTTCTTGTAAAATCAATAAAAAATGTTATGTTTTCACAAAGAGTGTGATAATACATAAAAGGGAAATGAATAAATGTTACTCTATTTTATTAATCTGTACTCTTTATTTACTCTCTCTGAAATCATAAATACTCTACTTCTTCTAGAAAACGTTGGCACCCCTACCTGTTGATAACAATGGCAACCGAACAGTTTTCTACAAAATTTAGAATATGATCTAATAAAACGTATATATCTAAGCATGATTCTGTAATGGGCCAAGATAACTGCGATGTCATTGTCAAAACAAACTTAGTTATCACGAGTTAACACTTTGCTTTTGGAGCCGTTAGGCATACAACTAATATTTAGAGTCGAAAGGACACTAGGAAACGACCTTGATGTTATCACTGTGTCTCAGAATGATCTCACATTGTGAATACGCAAACCTTTCAAGGGAAAAGAATATAATATGTGAAGCAACACCGTGTCTCTCTGATTAGATCACCATAGGGTTCTCCACATAGACTCGGAGAGCCATATTATATCCTAACACAAGTTTAGCGAACGATACACGGAATCTTACGGTGTTGTGGTTCCTAAGCTTGTGTATCGTTAGCACACACATGTACTGTACAACTTAATCGCTTGTAACATACATATGTATATAGCTAATACTTATTGTCCAACTCGTTCAGCCGTCGCAGGGGGGATATGTTTTTCTTAAATGCGATATGCAGTAATTTCCGTGTTCCCCGGTGGCTCAAGGTCTGTCCAGCGCAGGATACCTGTATCCTCGCCGTAAGGAGGATGTGCATCCGCCGCGTCTGCCCACGCCTGCCCGCTCGACGGCGACTGACCGCTGCCTCATGACACTTGGCCTCATAACGCGCCATGACCTTGATTGCCCACTGAAGGACGATTTATTGTATAATGAACTCATGTCGAGTTCCAAATCTTCGTTATTCGATGATTACGGACTGATTTTATATGGGAACAGGACTTTCGACAGGAAACCAATTAAATCGAACGTGCACGACATGCTTAGTTATCTCGTAATTTCATGTCCGATACGTACGTAGAGAGCTCAGCTCTCAATCTCCGAAACGGCCGAATGTAATGGAAGGAGTCAGAGAGTTACTTTTTTTTGTTCAGTGATTAGGCTCACCAAAAATTGTGAAACGCGTAAAATATTATTGTTTTCCTTATTATCTCTAAATTACAGTGGTAGATATAATTATTATTTGTTATACTTCGTCTGACGAGAATACTGAGAAATACGCTCATTACCTTATAAAATCATGACATGGAAGATTCTTTGAACCCTGGGGAACGACAAAATTTGTATCGACATGCCACGCGAGTAAAGCCACGTGCGGAATCTAGATATAAGGTACCTTCAACTTATAGCCCAATACGTTGCAATAACTTATATTTTTATCGAAAAAAACAACGCAAAATCACTCGAAGAGTCACGTTTGAAAAGTCTATCTACATTTCACCAGAACGTACCGTACCGTTGCTCTAACTGTCGGCTGTTCAGATGCATTGTCAAGCAGAGCATAAAATAATGATGAGTTGGATTATGGCCGAGGGTTCTAAGGACAATGGCTGCATACAGTCACGCGCACACGCGAGGCACGTCGGACATAAGCGCCGCATCGAATCCATTATTACTCTTATCATACACCATCGCGCCAACGCATCATCATAACCGTTATTACAGTTTATTTGCAACACTTAATAAAAAGCGGCCAAGTGCGAGTCGGACTCGCCCATGAAGGGTTCCGTAGCAACAAGTAACATAATACGATTTACGACGTATTAAAACAAAACTACTAACTAGACCTCGTTCAAACCAATTTTTGGTGGAAGTTTACATGGTAATGCCCATCATATATTTTATTTAGTTTTATCATTCTCTTATTTTGGAAGTTACAGGGAGGGGACATATTTTACCACTTTGGTAGTGTCTCTCGCGCAAACTATTCAGTTTAGAAAAAAATGAAGAAACCTCAATATCATTTTTGAAGACCTATCCATAGATACCCCACACGAATGGGTTTGATGATTTTTTTTTTTGAGTTTCAGTTCTATGTATGGGGCCCCCAAAATTTATTGTTTTTTTTCTTCTATTTTTGTGTAAAAATCGTAATGCGGTTCACAGAATACATCTAAACAGCATAGTTCTTATAGTTTCCGAAAAAAGTGGCTGTGACATACGGACGGACAGACAGACATGACGAATCCATAAGGGTTCCGTTTTATGCAATTGGCTACGGAACCCTAAAAACTGGCTAGCTTTTCCTATTAACTCAAGTGTTCAGAAGCCCATTGCGTCTAGATTAAGAGATCAGGACCTGATTTAAATCAATAAATTAAGAATTATTGTTTTTAGGAATAGCTCATAAAATAGTCCATGAGCCACATGTTATCCTGCACAGCTACTAGTGCACTTCATAGCCTCTCAATCAAGTGTGCTGCGAGTGGCTATCGTAGCAGCGTGCCGCGCGTGCCCATCAACATTCTACGCACGCGCGGCACACATCGTCCGCTTCCGAACCTTATCATTCACCAATGCGAGCATCGATTTTATTTGTTTTGTTTTCATGCCCAACAACGCCATGCATTTTTAACTTCAAAACGAAAGTGTGACACAGCCAACTTGCATCCATAAAAAATCTGGAACACATAGTACAACAAGACATCTAATGTAATCGATTTTATCGAGATTGGTCGACAAAGGCGAGAAGAACAAACGAGCGATCCAATATTGTTGTCTGTGAGTGCTTGAGTTGGTTTGTTGTGTCGTGATGTGAGCACAATGAGTCGCCATTGAGCGGCAACTGGGTCGCTGCTGGCACAATGGATGCTGCTCAGAAGCTTCTCAATGGGCGGCTACATCGGGTGATGTCACAACGGATGCGGAACAATGGCCGCTACAATTAGCGTCGCGTGTGTGCGCCTGCCCATCGGACGTAAACATTGAACGTGGGCCATGCGTATACAAATTCGTGGATCCATCAAATTCACTGAATCGAAGCGATCAGTGATCTCACTGAATGAGCCATCCTGTTGGGGTGCTCAACTGCTCAGTACTCACATACCGATAAGCCGAAGTTCTTATCAAATATTCCGAGTATTGATTATGGTGTTTGTGCACACGGCTACACATCAAGCTATACATTTACAGTATAAGCTGATCTCGCATTGTATAGAGTTTCCGTACAGTGCGAGATCAGCGTAAACTGGAAATGTATAGCTTGATGTGTAGCCGTGCGTACTTCTCGTTGCCAAAGTCACTATCAATACTGACTGCTAACTGCCTTGTCACTCCCGCAGTCTCGCAGAATTCTACGAAACCCTCCATTTTTTTTTTAATTTCAATTCTTCTTCTTAGCGTGTCGATAGCAATCTAAATATAGTCAGCCCAGAATTTGGCTACGAGCTTAGCACTTTCAGCAGCGTCCATCAACTCCTGCAGCGTGCAGACAGCAGGACAAGCTGTACAAGATATTAAATGCCCCATTGTTTGTAGGACAGCACCACATTTACACGTCAAGGCGGAGTCATCTGTGAATCTTCACCTTAGCGGTTCTCTTTACTTTGGCCTACCTGAGTCCTGAGTCTATTTAAAGACTTCCAGTGAAGCCAAGATAACTCATGTCCAAGTGCGAGATTTTTAGCAAATGGAACGAATGGGTTTGGTAGGGAAGCACCATCTCGCCACAGGCATAGTATTTCCTTAGACGTTTCGGCAGTGAGTGGGGGACACACACTTTAAGAAGCTGTTGCGGGTTTTCAACCTTTGCGACAAGAGGATGTTTTTGTACAGAGGGTGTCGTGTGTCGAAAGCCATCTCAGCTCTTTCACTTGAGCTTGCCACCGCTCTTCGAATTTTTGGTGGCGCTATTCCAGCTAATGGGTACAGTATTTGCACCAGGGTCGGTTTGAGGTAGCCAGTGATGATCTGGCAAGTTTCATTCAGAGGTGTATCCACTAACTTTGCATGTGCTGAACGACTCCATACGAGTCACGAAAATTCACCTGCAGAAAAGGATAGCGCCAGTCCTGTAGTTGGTATAACGTCAGGCGAAGCACCCCACTTTGACGAGAAAAGTCGATGTAGGAGTTTGTTGCGTGTGTGCACCTTTTGCTTAATGTCCTTGCAGTTTTTGCTGAATGTTAGTGATTCTAGCAATGAGAAAAAAACTGTTTTGGTAACGTTAAACGTCTAAGCAAAATCTCTGAAGAATTTAAGATACTGATGTTTTATCGTTTAGGTACTTCTAAACTTGTACAGTAAAACCTGGTTAGTTGGATCTCAAGGGACCAAGGATTTTGTACCATTTAAAGAGGTTTTGATTTATCCAGTTTTCCAATTAGACAGGTTTAAAATTTAGTTGTCTCATTTACAGAGGCCCCGCTTATAGAGGTCGAAATATACCATTATTCCATTAATAAAGGTGAAAATATTCGTGAAAATGCGTATATTTGGTGTTATGATGTAAGTGTACGTATGAACATACTCCGAACACAGTTGACCAAGCGACTTTGCACAATCATAATCTGATAGAAGCTCTAATTTTGTGAACTTTTATTCTCTTGTTTGTACGTCAAAATTTGAAATAGTACTGACAAACAAAGCACGTGCGAAAGAAATTCAAATGTTTGTAAACAATGTCGAAACCTGTCCCAACCTCCCCCCCCCCCCTCCCCCAAAGTGGGTTGTATTGTCGTTGCGGGAGGCTCAGTAGCCGTGGTCTCCCAGCCACGGTGAAGCGAAGAGGAATCCTAACGTGGGGCCGCTCGTCCGGGCTTTTGCCTCAAAGCCGACGACGTAGCGGTCAAAAAAAGTAGGTTGCGGTGAGGTGCACCGCAACTGAGGTCGGCCGCGATGTCGAATGGGAGGCATCGCGGCTGAGGGTTACAGGCTGCGGCGGAGGAGGAGTGCCGGTACTTTTGAGTAGCGCTCTTCCCTTCCGTGGCCTGGACGGGGCCGCAACCGTTTGATGGCGGACGCGGTGGGGCCGCAGGGGAAGAGGAGTGTCGGTATAGCGTTGGCCGCTCTCCCTATTCCCTGCGGCCGAAAAGTAGTAGGCGGCGGGGCCACTGTGCTGAAGCGTCGCAGGGTGACCGAGGGGTCCGTAAGAGCCGATGCCTGCCAAGGGTGCGGGTTGTTCGAAAGAGATACCGTCGCCCCTGGCACACGGAAAACTTAGGGAACACGGGTGGGTTTTAGTCGGTAAAAGTCTGCGCCCTCCTGCTCCACCCAGAGCGGGAGAAATTATTTGATGATTTCCCACACCAAAAAAAAAACCTGTCCCAACCTGATAAATTGTCTCACTTGGAATTGAGCGCCAGAGTCCCAATTATAGAGGTAAACATCGAAAAAATCCTAGAAATCAAATCTCATTTAACCAGTCCCATTAACAGAGGCAATTCGATGAAAAAGTGCCGGGACCTTACTTTCGTTCTCTGTAATAGAGGTTTCTCACTTATCCAGGTCCCACTTCACCAGGGCCTCAAGTCTGCTATTAGAATAGTGTCAGAATGGTGTATCATTGATTTTATAATTGTTGATTTTGACAAATTTGGTAATCTACTAATATAATGGCGTCATTATGACTTTCCAATGGTCAGCCACTGACACTCCATTGAAATAAATGGCATTTATTGGTAATCGCGTACATAATGACAAAAGAATGACTGATTTACGCGGTACTCTGCAAAAATTTTGACAGTTCCACACAAACTTTTGTTTTAAACAAAAATCTAATTAAAACACTCAAATGTAAATAAATATATCTATCAAAACATCGGCCGCTAGAAATAAAAACAGATAAACGTCAGTAAGCACTAATATCACATTTTACTTTAAAAGCTAAACAGGTAAAATATTGTTGCGCCGCACAATTAATGTTTGGTTGCCACTAGCGACATCTCGTATCGAGTAGCGGAGTTAATCGTCAAGATCTTTCTATAAAGTTCGATGATGTTCTAGAACTTTCTGGAACTATAGACATGTGTTCGGTCAGGGCCGATATGTACTCGAACATTCTAGATGCTTCTACGGTAGAAGGTTCTGGAACTATCCGAGGGCCCTATATAAGCGGGAACGGAGCGCGTCCCGGGGTAGTTCATTGGAAGCGATACATGCGAGAACATCTAAAGCGATCTTCAAGTGCGACTTAAGAGTGATCCGTAGTGCTATTGTGTTGTGTTATTAGTGTGTTTAATTAAAGTGTTATTTTTGGTAATTCATATCGGCAGTTTTTAATTGTCACAAACCCCTAGCTCGTAACAATATCATTGAGTTGTGAGTTTTTTGCTATTTACGAACTTCCTACTACTTCAGATTGCTTATAACACTAATAAATAATATGTAAAATTATATTTATAAATGAAATTTGGCATTAATAAATGTTAAAATTTAGTAGTAGGTAGTTTTTCGAAAATCATTTCTACTAACGGGTTTTATAATAATGGCAATACGACAATGCCATTATAACACAATTCTATTACGAAACCATTGACCGACCACTGATCATCATCATCATCATTTCAGCCGAAAGACGTCCACTGCTGGACATAGGCCTCCCCCAGGCTCCTCCACTTCGACCGGTCTTGTGCTTCCCACATCCAGCGGATACCCGCGGCCTTCACAAGGTCTGTAGCTAAGGGTAGGGCCGCCGGGTACTAGCCAGGGGCCGTTTTGTATGGCTGCTTTTCATTTTGGGGGATCACTGATCGACCATTTTGAATTTAGCAGATTACGAACTTTTGGCAAAATGACGATGGGATCGTGTTGGAATGACGAATTTATAAAAATAGCAGACTAAGGCCCCAGGTTTCACTGTATTTGCCTAATGAACAAATTTGATTTTAATTACGAGTAAATTCCTATCGCGAAAAGGACGGTTTTAATGGGGCATGAATGTGGCAACCGATAACTGCGAGAACGTTAAATAACGTGGACGCCAGAGTTGTGAGGAAGCGGCGGTGTTGCACCTGCGCCGGCGTCGATTTGCGACACTTCCCCGCAAACGCACGCGATTTGTCCACGATGCACTTATCGGGCGCTAATCTAGCATTTTTTGGAGTTTAATTAACTATAATAAAATTTGTTGTAGTTACACAAGCAAATTAATAGCCCAATACGGACTATGAATTACTTACAGTTTCGCGCAAACACGCAAACACAAGCGAATACTTTTAATTCCGGATCGTGGTGTCTCACTTTAAGTCAGCCTTAAGGCACAATTTATAATTAGGCACAAATATAAAGTATTGATTAAAACAAACGTTGTTGTAATGTACCACTGGGCGCTTGCTAGCACCTCGCGTGTAGGTCGCGACTCGCGAGTACAACAACCTCCAGTGACTAGTGAACACAGCTCATGACCATTTTCCATTGTAATTATGATTAATCTAGAGCTAACGAGCGCGGCCGGCGAAAGTGCCGGCAGTGCCGAGCGCGCTCCCATTACGCCTGCAGCCTGGCCACCGAATCAAGTCAAGGCATCAATACATGCCACTCCCTTTTTGGAGGGCCTTGACATTCGCATTGAATTCCACGTTCTGGCCTACTTAAAATTAGCTTCGCAAACGTGAAATCGGCCGTAAGAATTCCAATCATATTTTCGATAATACTTGCTATACCTACTTAACTTGATAAGATTAGAGCATTGGAGCAATTATTTTGCGAGCGGGGCTATAGTTTGACAGTGAGGACGACGGCAGTTTATTCAAGTTGTCAACTCTGTGCCCTTAATTACGTTTCCGTATTAACGCAGCGAGTCATCAGGCAAGCGCTTGCGCCGCCCGTAAGGAACAGCACTAACTTGATGTTTTAACAACTGCCTGATTTATAATTATTAATCGTCTTTAAGCTTGGATTGGTAACGACCACGAAGGCCCCGAGTCTCCGGTACTGTATTGTACTCTCAAATTCAATTCAATCAAGCTTTTTAATTTCTTTCATGTACTTGAAGGTCTCCTTTGCAGCCCATGTCATCCAGTTACTGACAAGTAGACTTACTGGCAAAATGTGTAGTGTGGAAATCCAAACTACACTGCACTTTTTCTAATTGGACATATTTGGATACCTACTCGTAGATTGAATCCACGACTGGGTCTTCAAAAGTAGAGAGGATTGAGTGGCTCGGAGCTGTCCATCATGAAAGGTTAGTTCCATTACTGCACCTAGTGATATGCGCAGCTTTTAAAGCCGGACCTTGTCACCAAGGCCTTCGCTTTACATCTCAACACAAGTGACTCTTACATAACCCTAACGAGGAAATAATTTATTGCTAATTTGTAGCACATGCATTAGCGATATTAATTATTTATTCTTGGGACTATAGATTCACAAGATAAGGCAGCAAAAACAATCAATATAATACTCAGTATTATAATGTCGATTTCACATGATCACGTAGTATGTGAGTGCAACGCTGATTCAGTAACGGAGTATTGCAAAAATATAAACCTACTTAGCTTCATTAGCGATGACTAAGTGAGTGATGACTACTGATGACGCACAGTACAAAGAAAATGAAGCAAGAAAAAGTTTGAGTGTGTAACTGTGAGCACAAGCAGTTAGCGAGCGATACCTATCTATGTACTAAATAGCAAAGATAGCTGACGCCGACCAGGTCGCTGTTACCAGATAGATTAGCGGCGAGATAACACCAGCTCTGCAGATAGCAATAACATTGTAATTGCATAACGTGTTTGTTACATTAATATAATTGCTCAATGTGTCAATATCGGCAAATTACAGAGTTGGCATCATCGAATTATTCTTTACTGGCGAATGAAATTTGTATATTGGGGGTGATAAGAGGTGGGCCTTTTAAGCTATTGCATAGCTTTTATCGCGGGCTTTGAGCGGGGCGACCGAATCAAGAAATTCCGTAACGAAAATAAAACCTAACACCTACCATGGCCGAGCGTTCGCTTAACGATGGTACGACTGTACGATATAATAAAATTTGTTTTCTTATCGGTCACCACGCTCAAAAAGTGTAACTTGAAATATTATCAAAGAAAAAACTTAAATTAATTTCAAAGACAAAAAATACTGCGTAAATAAAAAATTAATAAATAATTATAATTGCTTAAGTAGCCAACCCGATCGCCAACCCGCCTGCCAAGCGTGGCGATTATGGCAAATCCCCCCCCCCCCCTTTTGTGGGAGGCTTATGTCCAGCAGTGGACGTCTTTCGGTTGAAATGATGATGATGATGAATTGCATTAGTTGATAAAAAATACTATGCAATAGCTTTACCGCGGCAGTCCGGAGTGTATTTTTTTTTTTTCAATTTATTTATTTCAAAAAAGTGTGGTACCTACAGTCTGTTACAATAAATATAATTTTCAAATGTAGGGTAAATTGAATAGAAGGAAAGTAACAGTAAAGCAGATAAGAACCCGTGATAAGAAAGATAGTTAAGGTATTCGTGCGACCAATGGTTCATAGTTCCTCGGAATGCGCCACCGACGGGTTAGAGATAACGGGTGGTGGGAGGGGTTCACATCGGCGTCGAGTCGACGATGAAGTACCTAGGATTCGTCCTCGACAGCCGGTGGAACTTCGCGGAGCATTTCCGCCGTTTGGCTCCCAGACAGGAGCGGGCCGGGGCTGCCTTGAAGCGGCTCCTGCCCAATCTAGGGGGGCCAAACGCCTCCTCCTCCTTCCGGAGGCTCTACGCGGGAATCGTGCGGTCCATGGCCCTATACGGGCCACCGGTGTGGGCCCCTACATTGAGGCGCCAACCAGCTCGCCGGTTGAAGGCGTCCCACAGGGTCATGGCCATCCGCATGATCCGAGGATACCGCACTATCTCCGATGAGGCGGCGGGCCTCCTTGCCGGATTACCGCCATGGTATCTGGAGGCAAAGGTCCTCGCGCACATCTGAGAGTGGCGCGAGGAGGCCAAACGCCGCGCCGGGGCGTAACTCCGCTGCCACGGGAAATCGCCGCACAGCGGACAGAGCTCCGGCGGGATCTCATAGCGACATGGAGAGTGCGATTGTCGCAACCCAGTGCTGGGCCCGCCACGATTGCGGCAGTAAGTCCCTTCTTTGAGGAGTGGCTTGAGAGGCGGCATGGCGTCCTCACCTTTCGCCTGACGCAGGTCCTCACCGGGCACGGTTGTTCACCGGAAACGCCCGGGTGTTTCCACTGCGAAGATCGCCCTGAGAACACGGTGGAGCACACGGTGGCGGTCTGCCCAGCTTGGTCAGAGCACCGCCGTGTCCTCGGCGGCGGCGATCTCTCGCGTCCGGCCCTGGTCCAGGACATGGTACGGAGCGAGAGTGCATGGGTAGCCGTCACCTCCGTCAGCGAAGCTGTTATGCTCGTAAAGAGGGAGGTGGCGCACGTGAGGGAGAAGCAGTATATGCGCCCTCACGGCCCTAACCGCCGCAGGAGACGCCCTGAGCGGCGGGAATCCAAGCTGATTTCCGGCCACCGTAGGCGTGGGCTTGCGGACGACGAGTAATGGGTAGCTCGCTGTCCGGTAAGGACCAAGCCCAGGTCGACGGCGTGTTATGTTCCACGCGCGCCTCAAAGAGATGTCAGCACAAAGTGATGGGGCCCGCAAGGGCCGCAAGGGCTGCCAGGGGTGCGGGTTTGTTCGAAAGAGATACCGCCGCCCCTGGGATACAGGCTACTGAGGGAACACGGGTGGGTTTTAGTCAGTAAAAGTCTGACACGCCCTCCTGCTCCACCCAGAGCGGGAGAAGTTATTTGATGATTTCCCAGCCAAGGCTTTCGACAAATCAAAGAATAATCCTGTGGCTAGATTGTTGTCATTGATGTTAGTTACGAGTAATATAACATTTATGAGGGCATAGTATTTATGTCACCTGTTATAACTACAGTTTAAAAGGTGGTCAAGGAAGATAGTATTTCGTTTAAGGATTTGAAAAAGATTTCAATACTCTCGTTAGAAAGGGATCCATAAACGCAGAAGATAGCAACATTAAACGGAAGTTAGATGATTAAACCAGAAGCAGAGTCATGAAATTCAGGTTCGTGTACTTTGAATGCAAGATTTGAATTGATGTACACGACTACTCCGTCACTCTGATGACGGTGTTTAGTAGTGTGTTTCGAAGAATAACCCTGGAGCTGGGGAAGGGTGGTATTACTGAGACAAGGAAGCCACCATTCTGTTAGAACAGCTACGTCACACTCATGTACGTGCAGTACGTGTTTCAAAATCATGAAAGTTTCGATTAATTGATCTGATATTTTGAGAGAAAACTTTTAGGTAATGCGGGGAATTTAAGGTAGATAAACAGTCCTCTGGTGTGCACTGATACACTTCAGATACAGAAAAATCGTCTAGGTTGTCACCTAACAATTTTATGTGATTGAATGTTTAGGTTTAGTTAAAAATGATTTGGGGACAGTTCGTAGAGTGATTCTTGGTTTTCAGGTAAAAGAAGCAATATTAAGGGATTGCAGTAAGGCGTGATGTATGTAAAATGAATCTGAGATGTAGTGGTGAGTGATTGGATATTATTTGAATTGCTGTGTGTATAGATTAATATGTGTGAACTAAAGTGTAAAGTGTTTGTTTATTCTAATGAAAAAATTAACATGCGAAATTAATATTGTTGTTTTTATGTAATAAGTTACACAGATTATGCCTTTAGGAAAAGGTATGCCCGGGAAGTATGTAGAGTCGATTTATTTCCCAAGTCAAATCTGCAGAGGCACTACAGGCAGGTTCAATGTTGTCTCTAAGTTAGCAGTATGCAACAAGGGTCGACTCTCAGCCCTTCCTGATATTAATGTACGCTGTTACGTGGAAATTATTTTTTTACCGACTTCAAAAAAGAGGTTTTCAATTCAACAGTATGTTACGTACTGCTAATATTGGACGAAATGCTAACAAACAGTATCGATGTAATGAAATATTTTACGACATTCAAACGGTGCGCGAGTAAACACATAGTTAATGAATAAGTCAATTGAACGTATTCGAATGATCAACTGCCGAATATTGAGCCACGGGTCAAGTGCTGGCCGAGGCTCAGCACAGTTTGACAAACGAGCCTGCTAGCCTAGACAAAACACATTTCTGTTTGCGTTCACGCCAAACGCTACGTCAAAATGTATGGGAATGAAATTACCTGCGGAAAGGTTACGTCGTATTCTTTCCGCAGGTAATGTCATTCCTATACCTACATTTTGGCGTGGCGTTTGGCGTGAACGCTAACAGATATTTATTTTTTCTCTAGGCCCTGAACAGTTAATGATTATCCGTAGTCCATGGATTTAAATACCTACTATACTAAAATACCTATCAAGTCCTCGGAAATATACAAGTCCACATTTTTTCCATACAAACTTCGGGAGGGTTTTACTCCACTGTTGGACAATGTACATCAAAACTTAAACATAGTATGGTTTTGTCTCATTATTAATATTGTCGGTACGGAAACAGAATACTAAAATAAAAATCCATTAAAAAGTTATGAGCCAACAAAGATTCGTTTTTCTTGCTAATTTAACTTAACTTTGGGCGTGTTTAAGTAATAAAAGAAATGTAAAATCTCCAAAACCAAGTCGGTACCGACAAAGTTAAATTATCGATAAGTTCAATTAACTTTATTGGTCATTGATTAATGCCTTGGTTTTTTCATAAAACCCGATCTTCCGAAGGACTTTTCTTAATTTTTTCGCGAATGTTTTGCTATAAATGCTCCTGCATCTCACTCAATAACGTTGTGCGTGTAGACTGGCGTCTAACTGCTCATCACTGATACTATCTCTGTCGGATACGAAGCCTGGTGAGACAGCGTGATTTTTAGCCAGCCCCACCAGTGAGTTCGAGCCCGCGAAAAGTGTCCCCTTAAGTACTTATAGGCAAAAGGACTAATTGTGTAAAGTATACCACAGAATAACCAGAAGCTAAGCTTCATACTCACGCCGCCGCGCCGCCGTGCGTAGGTACACTACTACGCGCACGGCTATGTGTGAGTGACGTGTCACCGACAAGGCGCGTGGGGCGAGCACCGGCGCGGCGCGCGGGGACCGCTCGACGACAAATAAAAAATAAAAAAAACGGTTTTGTCTAGCTCAGTCAGACGACGAAATTAAGGGCTGATAGCGGCAGCGATACGACGCGGATGTTTTTAATAGTATTTTTTTTATTTTTTATTCTTGTTCATTAGCGCGGTGCGAGACGATTTTGTAGCCGAAATAAATTCCGAGTCTCCGACGCATTTATTACAGAACTTTTTAAATCGTTCGCTTAAATCGAATTTTATTTAAATTAAGAAAATTAATTTAAGAAATTAAGCTAGCCTTTGCCAGCGGCTTCGCCCGCGTGGTTTGATTATGTTATCACTATCACATACTTTGCTTTCGTGTTTTGTTTCATGTGTGTTTCATGTGCGTGTGTGTTTGAAACAAAAAAGCCAGTTGGCTTACAGCTGTAGGTCGAGGAGATCTAATTCAGAGACTTGGGGAGCTTAGGATTTGTGAACAGCATTTCGTTTGTAGAAACTGGAAAACCAAATACTTATGGGATCACCTCAGTCACAGTGTCTATCCGTCCTATAGTCCGTCCGTCTGTTCGTTCTCATTGTCGAATCTCGACTCGTACTGGCCCGGTTTTTTATTTGCTCTAATCGAGTGACAGCCCTATTAAAGTAGGTAAGAATTTTGAGCTCTGTTAGGAAGCTTTGCTTCTGGCACAAAATAAAGAGAGTACAGAAGGCAATCCACATGTATGTACAGTAGCCTCCACTAATGGTGCCCCAATCTCAAAAAGCAATAGATTGACACTTCGCTTTAACTTACGACCTTCTTATAATAAGCAATTTCTATAGGCAATACTATAGACACACACACTCTCATACGTTTACAAATGAATGTATTTCCTAAATTCAACCGTTAAAGCAAATGGCATGATAGCTGAGCGGTTACCGCACTTGATTATCGCGTTTGAGCGCAGCGAGTCGCTGTTTCGAATCCCACTCGCTGTGATAGTCTTTTTATTGTTTTTGCTTTAAAAAATCGCTTTTTTAGTATAGTTTCTTGTTCTGTTCTTCTTATTCACTAAACTCGTAAAACTTTATCATTATACCCACAGAAACCTAAATAAATTTAAATGATTTACGACTCATTCACCGCGACTCATAGAACGGTGTTGGTTGATATTGTGTACTAGTGACGTGTGTTTCATCTATTAGAGTTCTTCTAATTCATTTTAAAATGTAAGCAAATTTAAATATAGAAATGAAAGCGAATATTATTGCGCTGCATAAAAGTGGACTTAATACCTATATCACAAATACCTATGTGATGAAACCGGACTGAGTGTGAGTATTATGATTTAAATATATATTAAACATTTATTTAATTAAAGTATAACTGCTGATCCTTGTAGTTATTTTTAAACGTTTTATAAATATCACAATGTCTAAATAGAATAAAAATATAAAAATCTATGTAAATTTATTTCCTAGATTATAGAACGATGAAAATAACAATAATCTTAATGTCTATGTGAAATTGCCCTTTTAAATAATTTTGTTTATAAATAGTAGGTAATACATAAAGTGTGTATTTTGCTTAGTAGCCTAACAGTACCCCTTTTTTGTTTTAGTGAAATACTGTGAGTCGGTAGGTGAAAAGATATGAGGAAGGCGGTAGCCTTGCCCGTGGAAAGCAAAGTGGAAGACCCCAACTCCTATAACAGGCACACGTTCAGCGAATATGAAACAAGTGGTTTCAAAACGCCAAGACATTTTGCCGAATTATTCGACGCATCTTTACGAACCGTGCGCCGTGCACTCCATGCAGAAGGTTCGCATCATCGAAAACCAGCTCGAGAATCAGCTCAAAAAACATAGTTAACGGAAAAAACATTAACATTAAGTTATAAATTACAAATATTTATTTATTTTAGTAATATTCAAATAATATTTTGTCTTATCCGTAATCTGGATTATTTTGAGGTTTAGTTTCAATCTTCTTTTCGGAATGAAAATGAACACTTAAGCTATAACCTCTTTAAGTCCTATTAAATACGATTTGTTAACTTTGAGGTTTGAGTTAGAACGAACTCACTCGCAGTTGAATAAAAGTAGTACTACTGAGTCATTTAATTGTATTGTGACAACTTGTCTGCATTTGTTACTTTTACGTGGGTAGAATATTGTGATTTATTTAGAGTACCGACACACAGTAGTAATCAGCACAATATTATTATATTACTAAGATACAATAGCCTGATTATCATAGTTCACCAACTAGCTTATTTACTTCAATAAATTGTTCTTTATGAGAAAATAAACTATTTTAACAAGATTATTAGTTATTTTTATACATTCTTCATGAAGTTATAACGAATAAACATTTTGTAATCATTTATTATTGGTAAACCTTTATTTAAATAACAATACGAGTAATAATAAAAAAAATGTTACATTATTATTCTGGTATTTTAATAAATCGAACAATAAAAGAACAGATGAAGACGATTGTTGAAAAGAAAAATTAAAGCTTCATCGCGAGATTTGAACCCAGACCTATGAGTTTCTTAATCCAAGACGATACGCTGCACGCTACCGGAACTCAAATTATACAAGTAAATTTTAGCAATGGTATGAACCGACCAAGGTCATGTCTGTGCGTCGCCGACGGTATGTATAAAATACAGAGAGTAACGCCAGTGTGTGAGTGCAGCGGTGGGCGTTCTGGTTTTGTGTTAATACATCACTTATACACACAGCTGTCGGTACGGCCTGGACCGCCACTTCATAGCAATATAGCCCTTAGTATGCGACTGCATTCGTGAATCTTGATAGTACTTCGATTTTCATACCTACGCTCGGCAGTCGCGCTAGGGTTGTCAACTTTGGCTTATGCACAAAAAACTATCGTGGTGGTGGCACTCGTATTTAGGTCTTTGCCATGATCACAGTTAATCTCAACTCTAATAGTTATGATCGGCGGCGGGCGGCTACGCGGATGGCCCGGCCGGCTCGCGAGCAGTTCTATCTTAACTATTTATATGAGATGAGCGTATTTTTTAGCTTATAAGTACTACAATAAATACCTAATATTAATTGTAAAAATACTACAAGGCTACAAAGTCATTTTCGCTTACCCACAACTAACTAGGTACTCTGTGTTACGTTAAAACTCTCACCTCTCTGGTCAACTCAACAACTGGTAGCTTAAAAAAGTCAATTCACAGTTTAATGTTGAATTTAAACAACCGTCCACTGAACAGTTATAATAACGTTTTTTGTTGCTCCATTTTTGCATTTCACAGACGCGTGTCTCAGGGGATGGCACGCGCGCGCGTACTGGTCGCAACCGGTCCGAGATATCGTGTCGGTGAGCGGTGTCTATGTGTGCGTTGCTCGAGCGCACTTTGTATGTAGATTGCCTTCTGTACTCTCTGTATTTTGTGTTTCTGGTTATTCTGTGGTAATACTAAATATTCATAAATGCATTCAAGTTCTGACATATAATTCAAAACAGATAGGTATGAGTAATGTAGTAAGGAGTGACAAGTGTTCAAGTGCACAATATCACCACGGTATAAAAATATACAGTAGGACGACGCCTTTGATCTTGTGGTAAATGCCGACAACGTGTAGGCACTTTCGGAACAGCTAGGGCTGTCTCAAGTAAACAATATTTACTTATTTATTTTAGATCAACATCGTCATCAAACATTATTATTATATAAACAATGATTAAAAATTACCAAAAATATAGTTTTTTAAAGTTTTATTTAGGTTGCCCCGTTTGTTTACTTATTTGTTTGGGTCAAATCAAGTAATTGGAAATTTAACCTCCTTCCTGTTGACGGATTGGTCTGAAATTTAGTATGCACCTTTAGTTCTGATGACAGTATATTTTAACATATTCGGTATCATTGTAAATCCAAGATAGCCGCAGCTACAAACTGGCGGAGTACAATTTTTATCACTTACTTCCTCAATATGGGTTTCAAATCAGGGATGAAACTCGAATACTTTTACTCGATTTTGTATCGGTCGTCAAGTATCGATACTTACTCAGTATCAATTGAAAAGAATCGATACTTATTCGTATCGAATCGTTTTTGGAAAATTTAGAGTAAAACCGTAACAAGTTTTGGTATTCTTTATTGATAATTACAAAATTATAAGAATTTATGAAAAAAAATCTGTTGTTGTAGTGCTTCTCAAAAAAAAAAAACGACAGGTTGCACTCCGGGAGTGCCGGCAGAAGTGAAAACTTGAATATTAACGTTGTGCATTTTTGATATTTTGGAATTGTTAGGGAATAATTTGGCACGAATTGCTTTAATTATCAGTATAAAAGTACTATCATTTATGTGGTAGAATACAATATTTATTTATTGCGCTATCGTACACAAACATGACAATTTATATTACATTAAAAAGTTTTTCTCAGAAAACAAAACAGACACACACGAACATTCGCGCAAGCGCCCTACGCCCCCTATGCGAAACAGCAGGCGCAGGCATAAATTTTTGCCGCGCCGTAGAAAGAGAGGGGGATACTTCCTCTCCTACGCCGCGCCGGCTGTCTACTCTCTATCCGTCTTACGAATTTTCGATCAGGTCACGTGTCCTGACGCGAGTTCAAATTTCTTTACCCATTACAACAAAAGTGTACAACGCCGTTAAAGAAGTTTTCCGTTCAAATTTTTTTTTCAAGGTCCAGAGGTAAGTACCTACTACGTTCAAATATATGCGTGCTTGTTTATTTAACGCTGGGAATACGGGCTTTAAATCCTCCCATTCCTCTAATGGGTTGGCTTTTAGAGCGCAGACTGGATTAGACAAATAAGTTGACACTTCATTGGGTTTTGAGGAAGCACGCCTCCGCTTTTGGCCAACTGTGAGTTGTTTGTGATGTACCTAACCAAAAATCAAAATCTTCGTTGATGCTTTCATCTTCAGACGCTACACAAAACTTAAGACTAGGACGCGTTCAAAAACTTTCAGTTATGCAATTTTTTATCAATGTTAAAATGAAATAGGTAGTGTCATTGGCATACTGATATGAGTACTTTTGAGAAACGGCGTAAGGTGAAGCTGAGGCGCAGACGCAGCGAACGCAGTACATTTTGTATGTATGCATGATGCCGCTTTTAAACGTTTTCATACAAAATGTACTGCGTACGCTGAGCGCCTACGCCGCGCCTTCACCTTACGCCGTTTCTGTGTAATTCGCGCCTAACACACTAACCAATTCATCGTTAAGTCAGACGCGGGAATCCATCGACGCAACAGGAAAAATTGTGCCCAAAGTGTTACTCACACTCATCGTTATTGCGTAGCCCAATAGTGTTTGAGTTTATCGTTAATGAATTACATGGGAAATCAAATTTATGTTTTTATTTTTAGTATAATAATAATGTTTGATAATCTGCGCTCCGTACCATTATGACAAATGACCAATTATAAACCGAATCCTATAAAATAAATTAATTATTGATTATCAGTAATTGCAATCGACAAATAACTAACAGCAATAACAACCGCCTGTTGAAATGAAGGTCTTAGTAGTATACCGTGGTAGAAGACAAGGCAACACTGTATGTCACACGTGTGACATATCGATGCTTTGTTGTAAACAGCAGCTGCATGAACGTGCTCGAGGTAGAAGCGACTCTATGAAATAACTGGGCCCCAATTCTGGGTCTGAATTCACTATTTATTTATTTGGATCTCCAACAGAGGCTTCACAATTACATGCAAGTTGACATTAAGCAGAGACAAATACAGTGTGCGCTTCCAATTATAGGAGAACACATCACACTATGACCACTTAACGATTCCTTAACCATACAGGGCCCCAATTCTATATCGTTATAAAGATTCCCCGCGAAATCTTACTACGTTCTAACTACCTACATCAATATCGTTTTTTCGGTAAGGAATCGAAATGTCATTTTCTGTATGTTTCAAGACAATTTGTCGATATTAATATATTAGCAGATTTCGTGTGTGATTGACGTGGTTTCGAGTAAGGAATCGTTTTTTTTTTTTGGGTTGGAAATCATCAAATAACTTCTCCCGCTCTGGGTGGAGCAGGAGGGCGTGTCAGACTTTTACTGACTAAAACCCACCCGTGTTCCTTCAGTAGCCCGTATGCCAGGGGCTGTGGTGTTTCTTTCGAACAAACCCGCACCCCTGGCAGGGAGTAAGGAATCGTTGAGTGGTCATAGTGAATTAAGTATTAGTACTTTACAGACTTTATTTAAGAATAACGGGACAAAAAAATATATTAGAAATAGATATACCTCATGGGAAAACAGCACTAATCAATAACAATAAAAATAATACTTTTAGGTATTCTTTGTATGGCATCATTGATTTACAACAAGTTTCCTAATGATGTCAAAACGTTACGTGTTCACCAATTCAAGTCGCAAATTACTAGTAAATAAATGTTATTATAATGTCAAGGAGTACTTACAGGTTAAAAATATAGATAGATACCTATCTCCTTTCCTATATCTATCTATATCTATGTATAGCACAGTCGTGCAAACACGTGCAACGAAGACGTCTAGACAGGGCAATCGTGCGGGGCGTGAGGGGCGAGACGGGGGAAGGGCGCTCCCCAACTGCGTACGACGCTACCGTGTTAGTTAGTAGCAGTGGGTATCAACTGTCTATTGGCCAATGTAGACAAGGTACCCGGGGCAGAAATGTGACATTGCCAACATTAAAAATATTGTGAAGGACCCACAATATTAGGTCTTTAACCCTACATTACTACTCATGTTGCGACGTACAAAGAAACTACTCATACGCCCGCGAGACGCATCATATTGACTAATGATTTTATTCAAAACCTTTAACTATGATTGATATGTTTTGACTGTTTATATAATTGTGTATATTACTAAAGAGAGAAAAACACAATTTTAAATTATATTTTTTATTATAAAATCTTTAATCAAATAAATCTTAGGAACAAATTTTAGAAACTTAGGAAATTAAACAGTCATCTCATTTAAAAAAAAATAACTTAAGGTATACACTTCACTAAAATAGTAAATTATGAAGTAATTAACTAAAAAAAATTACAAAGTAACAACAAAAATATTTTACATGCATTCGATACATGCATGAACTTGATGTTCGCCGGAGATAGATTTTTGACACTTGGCGCACGTCATTTTGGACATTCTCTTCTTTTTAGATGTACAGTAAGAGCAATAAGTATCTTCTTTTTTTTTGCGGTGGTGGACCCTCATTTTCTACAGAAGAGTCATCGGAAGGTTTTTTCAGGATGACTTCGTTAATATCCCGGATATTGCGTTTTACTGATATGGTCGCTTTCTTCTAGCCAATTAGCTATTTTAACATCCGTAACTCTTCTATTACTAGTCATGATGTTGAAATTTCAAAACGTTAACACACCGGTAGTAACTAATCATGCAAAAAACACTAACAAAATAATTTTATTAATAGCGCAAAACTTACATACAAGCTACTCATACGTCTATGGAGCGCCAAGGGTAGTAATATAAAAAAAAAACTAGCACACTTACCGTAACGCAACCACCGTCCTGCGACACGTGCTGGCGATGACTGAGATGTCCTTGAACGTGAATGCCATAAGCGCGAAGGATAAAAAACGAGAAGCAATAATCCAAAACGCGGGCGCCTCTGCGACGTAGAGTAGTAATGTAGGGTTAATAATACTTTATTTTTAAGTTGTAACACTGGTGCATTGTGTTTGTCTCGTTTTTCTTCTTTCTAAATAGTAGTTTTTACACTGCAAATTTCCAAAGGGAATTTAAAGATTTATTAGATCATAAAAAAGCCAATGACTGTTTGAAGTAATGCGAATTTTTTGTTAGTCCAAATTAGGTAATTTTATAGTAGTATTGTCCTAAATTAACTAAAACTGAGAAAATAGTAAGTAATTATTTTTGATCATTCAAGTGGCAACTCAATGTCAAGTCAGATGTCTTTGTTTTATGATATGGTAAAATAATACATTCTTAATAAAATCGAATCTACCATGTATCTTCAGGACTTGTTATATGTTTAGTAAACCTACTTTATTACTGTACGTATCGTAATTAACTAAATAACTTTGTCACTATTTCTACTGATCTGTGTATTGTGAAGTGCTGTGTACGCCTGTAAGTGACAAATTCACCATAACTCAATGCAAATGTTATTATTATGTTAATGTTTCTAGTGAATAAGTCGTTGGTGTACCTTTTCAATAAATAAAACCTACTGTTATATTTATTTTTGAGTACATTTTGTAAATTGGTTGTTGTTTATCCTTGTTGTATGATATATGTAAATGTGGTTAAAACAAACTTCTGGTTTAGGCTACTGCAAACAGATTGTAATTAAAGTATTTGAATGTAATAACATGAACACAGTAATACCTAATTAATTGTAATGAAACTGTTCAAATAAATAAGAAACTACATAATATTTACACACTAGAGTTTTATTTTGTCAAATTCACTCTGTAGGTTTTTGGTAGGTACATTCTCTTGTAAGAAACTCAAATTTGAGTTTTCTTGCAAGGGAATGGACCTACCAAAAACCATGTTCAGTTCAATAGCCTGGGGATGCTGAGCAATCGTTTGAATTTACCGCCATACGAGTTTTTTTCCTGGGGGTGAATATAGATGTCACTCAAAACCGTTCTACTAAATATTGTATGAAGTTGGCATTCTTCTCCGTTAAGAGTATATGTGTTCTGTGGTTAGTAGTTCGTGGGACAACTTTCGGGGCTATCGTGTATCAATTTATTTACCTATTGTTTTAATTTAAGTATTGTATGTTTGTATTTTTATTTTAAAGTTTTTAATTTTGTTATAAGTTAAATTTGTCAAAGCGTATTACAATATTATATTTATTACTCAACAAAATGGTAGGTGTTTTCTTTTCATTACCAAAACTTTTTTCAGTATCAAATGTAAAGCATTTGATACTGAAAAAAGTTTTGGTAATGAAAAGAAAACACCTACCATTTTGTTGGCGGCCATATATTTTGGATTTTAATTTTAATTTCATAGAGAACTCCACTATTTTACTAATCAAACCCTTTCATTTGATACAGGGATGAAACGATACGATTTAATCCAAGTACATACAGTCGCCAGCAGGTCAAGCTATCCCAAACTGTCAAATTTTCCCAATTGAACATAAACCTTATTCCTTTGTGATAAAGTTGAAAAACTATCAAATAAATTCGATACTTTTCTCCAATATCAAGCAGGTACTTTTAGTATCATTTTTTTGAAATTAAGTATCGAGTAGGTATTGGTCAAAAGTACTCACATCAGTATGCCAATGGCACTACCTATTTCATTTTAACATTGATAAAAAATTGCATAACTTAAATTAAAGTTTTTGAACGCATCCTAGTCTTAGTTTTGTGTAGGGCCTGAAGATGAAACCCCCAACGAAGATTTTGATTTTTAGTCACATCAAAAACAACTCGCAGTTGGCCAAAAGCGGAGGTGTGCTTCCTCAAAAGCCGATGAAGTGTCAACCTATATGTCTAATCCAGTCTGCGCTCTAAAAGCCAACCCATTAGAGGAATGGGAGGATTTAAAGCCCGTATTCCCAGCGTTAAATAAACATGCACGCATATATTTGAACGTAGTAT
Organism: Polymixis flavicincta; assembly: GCA_949987655.1. Classification (NCBI taxonomy): domain Eukaryota; kingdom Metazoa; phylum Arthropoda; class Insecta; order Lepidoptera; family Noctuidae; genus Polymixis; species Polymixis flavicincta. The sequence goes on along the minus strand of OX465193.1, from coordinate 21,865,617 downwards.
AGTAGGTACCTCTGTACCTTGCAAAAGCTGTTTTCCAAAGCTGGCGCAAAAATCACTGCTTCCAGAAATCTCCTGAAAGGCAAATATTTGAAAAAAATTATATTACAACAACAGACTTTTTTTCATAAATTCTTTTAATTTTGTAATTATCAATAAAGAATACCAAAACTTGTTACGGTTTTACTCTAAATTTTACAAAAACGGTCCGATACGAGTAAGTATCGATGCTTTTCAGTTAATACCGAGTAAGTATCAATACTTGACGACCGTTACAAAATCGAGTAAAAGTATCGATACCTCAATGGTATCGTTTCATCCCTAATCCTGAAAGCCTTCTTTGACATTCTATTATTATTATATACACTTTGACATTTGATTATTATTATATACACTTTGACATGAATATTTACTTTGAGAAGTATAATATTATTTTTGCTTTAATTATTGTGAATGTGAGGACTATGTGGTATTTTTGTTTTTGTGTTTCATCTCTTTCTCAGTTCATTTTTAAAGTTAATCTGGCAGTTTGAGTACTTTATGCGGCTTACCCAAATGTCCTTTCTTTGGTATTGTTCGTCAAATCGTTGAGCTCCTCAAGTTCTGAGTTGAGCCGTATGATTACTGATACATGCGTGCACTGAATGGACAGGTCCACTCAACCTGTGTGGTTCTTTCCTCAAAAGACCATTTCAGACACCAATCCACATGGTCTTCACATGATCTGACCAAGATTATGTCTGGACTTTAAAAGAGACTGCGACCTCTGAGTTTGTTTCGGCCTTTCTTCTCAGAGTAGTCAGATAGGAAACGCCGCCCTCATCTAGTTTAAAAAAATATGATTGACGTGTAAAAGTGTTTGTACAAACCTAATTACAAAAAAAAAAAAAAAAAAAAATGAAACCCCTTTTGAGGAAGTAAGTGATAAAATATGTAATCCGCCATTTTGTAGCGGCAGCCATCTTGGATTTACAATGATACCGAATATGTTAAATTATACTGTCATCAGAACTAAAGGTGCGTACCAAATTTCAGACCAATCCGTCAACAGGAAGGAGGTCTTTCAATTTCTTGATTTGACCCAAACAAATAAATAAACAAACAGGGCAACCTAAATAAAACTGTTTAAACGGTATTTTTGATCATTGTTAATTATTGAAGTAATCATAATAATGTTGATGACGATGTTGATCTAAAATAAATAAGTAAATATTGGTGCCGATTCTGTTGTCACAAAATTCTCTAAACTAGACTAAAAATCACCAAAATTTAGTTTATTCCTGTCAAACGACTATTTCCTATTCTGAAATTGACTAAAGTGACACAACTTAACTACATTTTAGTTTGACAGCACTAAGATTGCACTGAATTATTAGTTTAGTGAAAATGGTAATTTTGCTATTCTGTTGTTGTCAATTTAATTATTCTATTCAACCTAAAATTTTGGTTGTCTAACTAAATCTGACTATTTTTAATCGCGATTAAATAGGTGTGGAATAAAATTAGTTGTCAAGAACTAAAATTCACACCGACACCTCGACTTCTGGTGCCAAATATAGTACTGTATTTTTTTTTTTTTTTCTTTTGCTTATATCTCGTAAATGGTGTGTCCTATCGTAAAAATAATGAAATTTCGACCCCCTTTGTGCAACCCCAAACACCTCTAAAACTCAACATGTGGGTAATCATTTTTCATATTTTCCATGAAAAAAGTGAAAATTCCATATTAATCACGTCGAGGCTGCCGCCCCTGCGCGCTGCTGGCTCTAAAAAAATCACAGGGTAAGGCAAACAAGTACCACGTTGCGAAGCCAAAACATACCACGTGCGAGTCGCGATTGTCAAATTCGATTTGAGTTGTGTTAAAATTGTTTTTAAATTTAGAGATATTTTTTTGCAGAATAACGTTAAGATTCTCATAGTCAAAAGTAAGGAATTTTAGTTATAGTTTAGTTAGTTTAGTTCGGTGTACAACAGAATCGGCACCAATGTTTACTTGAGACAGCCCTAGCTGTCTCGACAATGCCTACACGTTGTCGGCATTTTCCACGAGATCAAAGGCGTCGTCCTACTGTATATTTTTATACTGTGCCTATAGTAAGAGAAAATTGACGTTTAATAATAATCTAACCTAATATTATAAAGAGGAAAGATTTGATTGTTTGTTTATTTGTTTGCATTGAATAGACTCCGAAACTACTGAACCGATTTGAAAAATTCTTTCACTGTTGGGAAGCTAGACTATCCGCGAGTGACATAGGCTATATTATATTTTCAAAAAAATTTGGGATCCTTACTAAAACTTCAATAATGTAACCCGAGGTGTAAAAAATTACCTAAAATATTCTTTACATCGCGTGCGCTGCGAAAACTATTGATGATAGAATAAAATAATGTACTACGATTTTGTAGAACACATCATTATTTACAAAAAGTGTCGCGACAGCATATGTGTAACTATTATAGTTATGCCACAATAAGTGTTCTTTTATTTAAAAAAAATATTGAAATGCCGCCGATAGAAAAGGCTCTTTATTTGCATCTTGCAATAGGGTATTTTCCAATTCATTAAAAACTATTCTAATTTGAGGATTAGGGCGGAATATGTAACAGAAAAATAAAAGTAAATTGATTTATGTCCCTTTTCTCAATTAAAAACGATTTAAACTAAATGTATATTTCGTTGTTTTGAATTTACCGCCAAAACGCTCCTTACGATGACTTTTTATCACGTGACGTCAACTTTGTGTAAACTAAAGTAGTTAGTAAGTAAATAAGGGAATGTAGAGTTTATAATTAACAAGATTATTAATGGAGAGAAAGTGATATTACTGGTGTGCGGTGCCTATGTGCACAAATACTTCTAAAACGGCGCCAAACTAAGTATTTGTACCGGTGCCGTTTACACAAAGTTGACGTACATGTCACGTGATAAAAAGTCATCGTAAGGAGCGTTTTGGCGGTAAATTCAAAACAACGAAAAATAAATTCGATTTTAATCGTTTTTATTGAGAAAATGTGTATTAACAAATTTATTTTTATTTTTCTGTTAAATATATCGTCCCAATCTTCAAATTGAAATAGTTTTTATCAAATCGGAAAATACCCTATTAATCCTATTCAAAATAAATACTTCATATTCAAGACTGCTTCAATACCTTTATAAAACTTTTTGAATTATTCAATTTGGACATTCCATTCGAAAGATATCACGAGTTTAAAAATGTAAGTATTAATAAAAAGTTCCGTGGTAGCCGCTCATCTTGCTCGGCTAGCTCTTTTTTTTTTGAGGGTGGGCAATCATCAAAAGACTTCTCCCGCTCTGGGTGGAGCAGGAGGGCAGACTTTTACTGACTTAAACCCACCCGTGTTCCGTTAGTTGCCTGTGTGCCACGGGCGACGGTACCTCTTTCGAACAACCCGCACCCCTGGCAGGCATCGGCCCTTGCGGACATCTCCGACGGCGCGTCGTGGCGTGGCCACAACGCGCCGTCCCGCCTACAACTTTTCGGCCGCAGGGGATAGGGAGAGCGGCCAACGCTATACCGACACCCCTCTTCCCCTGCGGCCCCACCGCGTCCGCCATCATACGGTGGCGGCCCCGTCCAGGCCACGGATGGGAAGAGCGCTACTCAGAAGCACCGGCACTCTTCCTCCGCTGCCCAAAGAAGTCGGTTACAAACATACATACAGGTGAATCTAATAAAAAGCGTGTAAAAAATAGTGTGACATGTACTCGTAGTAATAAATTTATTTGACATTTATGTAATTTTATTTTATTGACATGCATTATAATTCATCTGACGATTTGTATTTTTAATCCTTTGACATTTGTAATACTTCTTCTGTTTTTTTTTTTTTTATTACGCACATTAATAATTTGATTTGTTTTGATTTTGATTTTTATGTCCGCAGTCATTGAAGGAAACAGAAATCATTTTCCGGAACATGTCTTAATTCGGAATCGTCATCAGCATTTCAGCCGAAAGACGTCCACTGCTGGACATAGGCCTCCCCCAAGCTCCGCCACTTTGACCGGTTCTGTGCTTCTCGCATCCTGCGGATTCCTGCGGCCCTCACAAGGTCATCTGTCCATCTTGTGGGAGGCCTTCCAACTTTACGTCTTCCGGTACGCGGTCGCCACTCCAGAACTTTTCGGCCCATCGGCTATCTGTTCTGCGAGCAATGTGCCCTGCCCACTGCCACTTAAGTTTGGCAATTCTTCGGGCTATGTCGGTTACTTTGGTTCTCCTGCGGATCTCTTCATTTCTGATTTCTTCATTGCTGTTTGTCTCCGTCATACTCGAGGGCAAAACGCCACAGCCATGGAACAGAGGTGTGGTGGTACTTTTCTTTAAGAAGGGTGATAATGCTCTTCTTAAGAATTATAGGCCCATCTCACTTCTGAGCCATGTCTACAAGCTGTTCTCCAGAGTCATCACGAACCGTCTAGCGCGCAGGTTTGACGACTTCCAGCCTCCCGAACAAGCCGGGTTCCGCAAAGTCTTTAGCACAGTAGACCACATACATACGCTGCGGTAGATTATTCAGAAGACCAAAGAGTATAATCTGCCTCTCTGTTTAGCGGTTGGGGACTATGAAAAAGCCTTTGATTCTTGATCGAGACATGGGCTTTACTGCAGTCCCTCCAACGGTGCCAGATTGACTATCGGTACATCGAGGTGTTCAAGTGTCTGTATGAAAACACCACTATGTCAGTCAGACTTCAGGACCAGACCTCGAAACCTATCCTTCTGCAGCGAGGTGTTAGACAGGGACACGTTATCTCTCCGAAACTCTTCACCGCTGCACTGGAGGATGTCTTCAAGGTTCCGGACTGGAAAGGGGCTGGCATCAACATCAATGGCAAATACATCACTCACTTTCGGTTTGCTGATGATATAGTGGTCATGGCTGAGACCATGCAGGACCTCAGTACAATGCTCGATGACCTCAGTAGAGCTTCCGAAAGAGTGGGTCTTAGAATGAACATGGACAAGACAAAGGTCATGTCCAATGCCCATGTAACACCCACTCTCGTAACGGTCGGAGGCGCTGCACTCGAAGTTGTGGACGAGTACGTTGGACCTACCTAACGGGACAAACTGTCCCGTTAGGTAGGTCCAACTTCGAGAAAGAGGTCAATCGTCGAATCCGACTTGGCTGGGCATCGTTCGGGAAGCTTCGCAATATCTTCGCGTCCCAAATACCGCAGTGTCTCGAGACGAAAGTCGTTGACCAGTGCGTGTTGCCAGTTACGAGTATGACCAGTGATAGGAATAGGTAGTGCCTATTTGCCTAAACTTCGAAGAACAGAGACAAGAAATGGAGACTTCCTTAGGACTAAATTTTTTTCCCGGGATTCGGGAAAAATCTTCAGTAAGTTGAAAATAAGCTTTATTTAAGTAAAATCCCGAAATAAATAATCTAACTTTAATTGATGATTTGATACAACGGTTAGTTGGATCGTAAATATAATTCGAATACATGAATTAAAGTTAGATTATTTATTACGGGATTTAACTTGAAAATCCCGAAAATGTGGTAATTGTAAGTTAAAAATAGCTTTTACACATCTTATACAGGATAAGTTTTTATCCAGTGCGCAAATTTTAACTTACTGAAGATTTTTCCCAAATCCCGGGAAAAAAAAATTGTCCTAAGGAAGTCTCCGTTTCTTGACTCTGTTCTTCGAAGTTTAGGCAAATAGGCACTACCTATTCCTATCACTGGTGATGACATATGAAACTGAAACGTGGTCGCCCACAATGGGCTTCATAAAAAGGCTTAAAGTCACCCAAAGGGCGATGGAGACGGCTATGCTTGGAGTTTCCCTGCGTGATCGAATTCGGAATATTTCCTGTTAATTAAACTACTTATATGGTCAGATGCAGGAATGTTGCAAAAATCATAAAATATTTTGAGATGTGTATCAGATACTTAAGATACTTATTGTTAATATGTCGATTTGTGAAAGGGTAGGGAACAGTAATTAATTATGATTAGCGATGCGATGGTGGTTTGTGTAAAATATAAGTATCTCCCAATGAGTTTAGTGATAATCGTGAATTCTAAAGCCGCTAGAGGTAGAATTCGGCGAACGCTAGCTGAAGAGAAACTTATACACGCGTGGGGAATTGAACTGAGATTGAGAAGATTGTGTAAGCAGTTAATTATAATTAAAGTGGACAGCGAGAACGTGATAGAGGATCGTTTGGTTTGCAAACCGCGGCATCGACACTTTCGCCGAGCTCACCCGCGACACCCGCTGACGAGCGGTGACCGAGTTTCCCATTGTCATCAGTATGAACTACTATTATTTGTACACGAAAGTATTTTAATCTGTATCGAGAAGTTTCCATGAAATGATAATCGTAGTTTTTGTTTAGAAGTGCTAGATAGTTTTACCGAGTACAGATGCTTTTATTACAACAAATATTTTTGTGGGTCGCGTTAGCACCTGATTTACTTCTCAGTACACTAACAGTGCCAACAAACAAAAATTAAACTGAAACATATTTTTGACATTATGTAATACACTGTATAAACTGTGAGTTACCTTTATGAACATAAATAAATATTGTACTGACAATAATATTTTCCTGATTTAGACATAGCGTATGGCGTCCGTCACCATAATCAACATGACAACAATGGCTTCATAGAACCAGTGGGGAGTTGCTTCATCAAGAGTGTATCGCCAATTTCCGATCATAAGTTAACAATTTCTAATTAATGCTGTTAAATTTTTTTTAATTAGTGCTGCTATAGCACTTGCCTAACGCATTAGCGTTAGGCAATACTAAGGTTAGCGAATTCCCGGCATTGCGTTATCACTCTGATAAGAATATATTCAGGTCAATATCTTGTGACAGTACATGTACCTTGCTCTTATATGCCGTTTAGATCTTACGTAAATACGTGCTAGTATCATCATAAGCCCTAGTATTTTGCTATTTGTCAGGTTATAGGCTTACAAAAACGCTTCTCGAAAACATGAGAGTATTATGTTCGCCATGTGCCTTAGCCGGCGCTGCCATAGTGCACTTGTAGCCTTGTCAACCAAGTGATAAATGCCGCTCCCATTTTATTACAAGTATGTTGATTATGGCGCTAAGATAGTATTTTGCTGAAATTTATGTTGCCTACTTCAATACTTTATATTTCACTGGAAAAATGATTCAGTAAATTGTTGCACCATGAAGTAATTTGATAGGAACTTCTTCATAAAATAATAAGTGTGGCTTGCTATTCTGAGAAATCTCAAATATCAGATTAGATTTCAAAGAAGATAAATAACCCATTTTTTAACCTACTGCTTGGTCACTGAACAAAATCTTATTAGAATGATAGAATGAAATACTCACCCTTTATTAGTGGTTCTGCAACAATGTTGACGTCTTCCTGTGGAATCATGTCCATGAGACGCGCAATGTCCGTGGCCAGCATGTGGTCCACTACCTCCAGCAGCTTGGGCTTCAGTGGGTGGAACTTTGTGAAGTCATGGTTGGCCAGGGTCTCCTGCATCTTCTTAATGTCTGGGAAGTCTCCAGGTGATATCTGCTGCTCCCTCTGGATGCGGTCATACACCTGACCCAAATTCTTTATCAAGTCTTTCTTTTTACCATCCTTACCAAACATAGAAGGCATCTCTTTCCTTAACTCACTGACAATGTATGCATGAACTTTAGCGAGCCGAGCCCTCTTTATTAAATCATTAAGTTTCCGCAAAGCAGCATTTCGGGGAAGAGACTGCATATCTCTGAAGAGATCTTGCTCTTCATCCTCAAATAATCTTCGGTTGACATCATAGCGTAAAGGCTGGTCCCAGAAGGATCCAATATATACACGTGCCACCTCTGGTGTCTGCAGCACTTTGCCTAGTGACCACATCAATGCACCATACACACGCATCAGTTGTTGGTGATCGATCATGTCAGCCTTGTTCAGTACAATACGAATTTTGTCATCGTGCCCCCTCAGAGCCTCAATACTGCGCCTGAACTCATCTGATATGTCGAGTTTGTGGGCGTCGAACAATAGAATGATGCGGTCGACGCGCTCGGCGAACCACTCCAGGACGCCCGTGAAGTCATAGCCGCGGTCCACGCGCTGCTTCTCACCCGACAGGATGCCGGGCGTGTCCACGATGGAGATGCCCTTGAGGACAGGCGAACTCACCGTAGAGCACTGAAAGCGGTTGAGAAAGGCGTTGCCGAACTTGCTGAGCGGCCGGAACTGTTTCTTGGGGTCCACGACGAGCGCGTTGCCGGGGATCACACCCTCCTTTTCGTCGTACATGACGGCGATGAATCTGTCGGTCGTGGGCTCCGGACCTATCCTGATTCCTGGAAAGTCTCGCTCCAGCAGGTATTTGATGAACGTGGTTTTACCGGTGGAGTACTGTCCCACAAGTAGGATCATGGGCTTCGCATCGAAGTCCGGCTCCTCAAGTTGCGGCGAGTGGAAGTCGTGGAACTGGTAGTGCAGCTCCAGGGGTAAAAGTTTTGTTTTATAAATCCTTTTGAGACCTTCCACTACATTTTCGATACTCTCGGTTTTTTCACCTTCTTTCTTTAGCCAACTAAACATTGTGACTGTAAATTTGTTTTTATTTGTAATTATAAGAAATAGGATGGTACGGGCACTAGTTCACTCACTGCAACACTTCAAAATATTTTTACAACTATAATGGTGAGACCACCACGATCATTCTCCCCCACAAAATGAAATCAAATGTCAAATGACGTATGACGTGTGTGACGTGACGCACGATATGACGTTGACGTGACTGAATGTTGCTATTACAAACAATACAGAATAGGGTATTTTCCAACTATTCTAATTTTTTAGATTGGGACGAAACGAATTAAGTAACAGAAAAATAAAAGTATAATGATTTATATGCATTTTCTCAATTGAAAACATTATAAACCAAATTTATTTTTCTTTGTTTTTATTTTACCGCCAAAACGCTCCTTACGATGACTTTTTATCACGTGACATCGTGACGTCAGCTTTGTGTAAACAGCACCAGTACAAATACTTAGTTTAGCGCAGTTTTAGAAGTATTTGTGCACAGAGGCACCGCACACCAGTGATTTCACTTTCTATCCATAAAAATCTTGTTAATTATAAACACGACACTACTACTCTAATTCACTACTTTAGTTTACACAAAGTTGACGTCACATGATAAAAAGTCATCGTAAGGAGCGTTTTGGCGGTAAAATTAAAACAAAGAAAAATATTAATTTGATAGTTTTTCAACTTTACAACAAAGGAATAAGGTTCATGATCAATTGGGAAAATTTAACAGTTTGGGATAGCTTGACCTGCTGGCGACTGTACAGTGCAAAGAAACGGTTCCTATTCGTTCATCGTTCACGAACTACACAAGACTAGAGAGAGATTGAACTGGAGAACAATCAAGTCGAACATAAAGTCGTTACGACTAATAAATAGATAGTTATCTGGAATTTTCGTTTTCATGAAATTTCGTGAAATAGCGAATTAAATTGTATAATTTTGGTAGTGAATTATTCAATTCAGTTACGTGTGTGTGCACAAGTGTAGTGAAGGTGAAAATAAGCGACCTACGTGGACTTTTCGTGTTCCCCCAAAAACTCCTAATAGGTTCTTGTAAAGTTACTACCGCTTTACAATAACTTTGACTTGACTGACTATGACTTTTTTGCTTTTTTGTAATGTCGTGCCTGGTATCGGGCCATTTACATGATTGAAAAGTAAAATTACTTGCCACCTGGCTAAATGCACAAACCGTGCGAAGCCAAAATCAGAAAAAAAAGAAATAAATAAAAATAAAATAAATACACGTCAATTTTTTTTTCCATTTTCCTATTTTCTGTTTAAATTAATTCCTGTGAACCCAAAGTATAAAACCACAGCAAAACGCTCAGAATAAATCAAAATAAATCTTCACAATAAAACAAAACATCAATAAAATGAAAAAACGCAAAGAAAATATATTACACCCGAAAATGACGGCTGTCAAATGCAGCCTCGTATAAAGAAAAACTACGGAATGGAAAATGAAAAATAAGCTATGTGGACAAGATCAGCTGCTCGACGTGCACAACTACTATCCCCGGACTCGTCGCTCAGCTCCGCCTCGCCGCCGCCGGAACCCAGCCCCATCGAGAGTGCTGTCACCGGCCGTGGCAGTTGCGTCGAGCTCGAGCGACGAATATTTTTCCCCGCCGACGTCGCCAACACCTGCACCCTAATTGCGTAACTCACGATTGATCATAATTGGTTTCGTCTTCACAGTTAAACAATATTCATTGCGTTATTTATGTTGTCGAACGGACACATTTTTCGAACATATGAAGCAATGGTTTAACAATCCGTTTCAAAACGATACAGATTATGATGAATCGTGAGTTACGCAATTAGGGTGCTGTACGTCGGCAGGGGAGAGGCCGGCCACCGAAGAGCTTGGGACTTAGGGGCCATCCGGCCCCGAGCCGGGTCCCCGCTACCGGTGGTTGTGTGCAGCGCATGAGATGGACTCAGTCTATGAACGAGAACGTCATGCGCGCATATTACGGGTCTACAGAGGGGGGAACTAACCTCACTGCGTACCGCGAAAGGATGCTGTCTCTGTTCCAGGTACTAGAACCAACCGTTAACGTCTCGGCCCAACGACTGTCGGGTCAGGTGCGGGTCATCCAACGCAATCACAGGTTGGATGATACCGCACTTGATAGGCTGCGCTCAGAAGTGCTGAGCAACCATATCGTCTCGTCTCCGATACAAACCGCGGCACATGCGTCAAGTATTGATGCGATCTCGCCGCGGTCTAATCATGTTGAAGAGGATGATAGGGTTGTCACAGTAAGTAGCCAGTGCAACGCCCGACTGAGGAGCGCACTGGATGATGCGATTCGCGAGTTTCGGTCCACCCCGACCGAACTTAGACCCCGACTACCACGGTTACCTATGCACAAGAAAAATAGGGCGCTGGTAAGTGCCTTGGACTCGCAGCTAAAACGTTTTTTCGAGAACAGCGAGAATCTCGTTGATACACACTCGATCCTGTATTGCGCGGCTGTTGCGGCATGTCGTTTAGCTAACGTCAAGTTCCCAAACTGTGACGGAGCTACTCGACCGAAACCAGCCGCACCAGCCTGGCAGTGCAGGATCGAGCGTCGTATCGATGGGGCCAGGGTACTTATTGGCAAACTATACTGCTTTAGGGAGGGCAATACACGTCCACGAGTGATGCGCTCTGTGAAACGGGCTTTCTCGGGGACTGGAATCAGTCCTCCAGAATACATGTCTCGTGTCACAGAGCGCATCGACTTCCTGAAGCAGAAAGTCTGTGCATGGGCAAGCCGTATTCGGCGGTATAAGCGGCGGGTTGACCGGTACACGCAGAATCGCATGTTCCAGAGCGATGAGAGGTGGGTATATAGAGCTTGGGAGCGACCCGAACGAAATGTGACGGACGTGTGCCGCCCGGATGATGCCGCTACAAGTGCCTTTTGGCGGAACATTTGGTCGGTGCCCGTCGGTCACGTTGAGACAGACTGGATGCAGGATGTCGAGCGATTGTGGGAACCAATACTAGAAATGGAACCGGTGTCCATTACATCAATTGACGTAGCCAAAGCAGTCCGTCCGTTACCGAATTGGAAATCACCGGGACCGGACGGGCTGCATAATTTTTGGCTAAAATGGCTAACTAGTTCACACAATCGCCTGGCATCTCAATTCCAGTCATCCTTAGAGTCTGGGTCGCTACCACAGTTTCTAACAACAGGCGTTACCCACCTGCTCCATAAATCAGGTAGTCCCGCGGAACCCAAGAATTATAGACCGATCACATGTTTGTCGACGGTTTATAAACTTCTTACATCCATTTTGAGAGCGAAAATTAATACGCACATTGAGAAAAACTCGATTATGTCTTCCTCTCAAAATGGATGTAGGAACGGGTCCCGCGGTACTAAGGAGCAACTTCTCATCGACATGGCCATAAGCCAACAGGTTCGTCGATTCCGAAAGGATCTGTCGTCATGCTGGATAGACTACAAGAAGGCCTACGACTCAGTGCCACATGCATGGCTCATGAAAGTGCTGGAGTTGTACAAGATTGATGCAACTCTACGTAACTTCCTTGAGTCGTGCATGGGGCAATGGAGGACAGTCCTTCGCTATCCGGGGTGTCCACAGATCCAGAGGAATGATGAGCCTGTATGGATCAAACGGGGAATATTCCAGGGCAACAGCTTGAGTCCACTTTGGTTTTGCTTAGCCCTGAATCCTCTAAGCACACTGCTGGAGGATTCAGGTCTAGGCTATCGGCTGAGGAGAGGTGGTCAGGTTATATCTCACCTCCTCTACATGGATGACCTTAAACTCTTTGCCCCCAACAAATTGCAACTGATGGAGCTACTGAAAGTTACTGAAACTTTTAGTAGCGCCATCAGAATGGAATTTGGTGTGGACAAATGTGCAGTTATGCATGTAAAGAGAGGTGAGATTGTGGAATCCGAGGGAGTTCAACTCTCGGATTCCATAAACCTCAGATCCTTCTCTTCATCCGAAAGCTATAAGTATTTGGGTATGTCGGAAGCGTTAGGCATCAACACTGCTGACATGAAGCAATCGTTGACGGAGCGCTTCTTTGGTCGCCTGAAGAAGGTATTAATCAGTCTTCTTTCAGGCGGAAACAAGGTGCGCGCCTTCAACGGTTGGGTCATGCCAGTTTTGATGTACTCTTTCGGCATACTCAAATGGACTCAGACTGAACTTGACGCCTTGGATCGACGGGTCCGTACATTGCTGACTGCAAACCGGATGCATCACCCACGATCATCGGTGATGAGACTGTACATCCCGCGGAAGTGCGGGGGTCGAGGCTTTCTGAATGCCAAAACCCTCCACAACCGCGAGGTGTGCAGTCTCAGGGAATATTCTATAAATGCCGAAGTGGGTATGCACCGTGATGTGGTCGCGGTGGACAAGGAACTCACCCCACTGTCCATGGCTAAAGAAAACTGGCGCAAACCTGTTATACTAACTACCGATGATCGCAAGGAAATATGGCGAAGCAAGGAGCTTCACGGGCGCTTTTATCGGGCTCTTCATGAGCCCGGTGTTGATTTCTTAGCGTCCGTATCCTGGCTACGTTTTGGTGACCTTTTTGGGGAAACTGAAGGTTTCGTCTGTGCAATTATGGATGAGGTTATCTTGACGAATAACTACCGGAGACATATTATGAAGGACGGGACGGTGGACGTGTGTCGGGCATGTCACCGTCCGGGTGAGTCCATCAGACATATTATCTCTGGTTGTTCTCGTCTGGCTAACGGCGAATACTTGCACAGGCATAACCAAGTAGCCAGGATTATACATCAGCAACTTGCTTTGCAATATAAACTTGTGGATTCTGAGGTACCGTATTACAAGTATGTGCCCGACCCAGTTCTTGAAAATGACCATGTCACGTTGTACTGGGACCGATCTATCATTACTGACAGAACTATTGTAGCCAATAAGCCTGATATAGTGGTGATAGATCGGTTAGCGCGCCGCACAATTATAGTCGATGTTACCATTCCACATGACGGGAACCTCGTGAAAGCTGAGAAAGAGAAACAAATTAAATATCTTGACTTAGCTCACGAGGTTGTTGACATGTGGAATGTGGACTCGGCTGTAATTGTGCCGATAGTAGTATCAGCCAATGGACTGATGGCCGAAAGCCTCGATCAACATCTCTCGAGGCTCTCGTTAGGCGGCTGGATCAAAGGCCTGATTCAGAAGTACTCCTCGATACGGCTCGCATCGTGAGGAGGTTCCTGTCTCTGGAGCTCTAACCACCGGTAGCCTGGACCCTGCTCTTGTTACCGGCGGAACACTATTTTTATATTTTTAAATGTTTTTTATAAGTTTCTTTTATAAAAATATTTAAAAATGTAGTAATAAGGACTGAAAATAAATAAACGAAATAAATACAACAAAATAATAAAAATTTTTATTCAAAAATTCAAATTGGTAAAATACAGTATAAATCTTAGAAATAATATAGATGTGCAGACGCCAGCACATCAAGCTACCCCAATCTATTAAATTTGTTTGATAGACTTTCAACGTTATTGCATAACCCTAAGGTTGATGTTCAGTTGTGAAAATTTTACATTTTGGGGTAGCTTGATGTCCTGGCGTCTGAACCTAGTACAAAGTATGATGCCTGGCTGTATCACAGGCGGCATTAGTTCTTACTATTTATGTTAAGACAACTGATTTCTCAAGAATATTTAACTGAAGTTTTATGAATAGTGACATAGTTAGTTAATTTATTATATTACTAATAAGGTCTTAATTCCGGAAAATAGTTTATTTATAGCACTTTAGTTACAAGAATATGTTTGAGTTAGCAGTATTATTAACTAGGTTGAAAACAAATATTGTAGTACAGGGTGTAAGGGACAGCCCTCCACAAACTGACAGGATGCATTCAGCTCCTTATTTTTAATCATATTCCATCGAAATTTTTCACAGGAATTTTTATATATATTTTTTACGTTTTTTTCTGATTTTTCAGTTTAATTTCAATATAAAATTACATTCTCTGAAAACAGCACAATATTTATGTAAACAATATAGCTAAAATCAGAAAAGCAGCAATGGATGTTGAAATACTCGAAACGAACGACGCGTAAAATCAGCTGTTCACTTTCTGCCTAACTACAGAGTTCATCGAACTCTCGCCGGCGAAGGTTCGCTGCGTGAGTTTTGCCTTGGTAGCGATACATTCATTTCAGCCGAAAGACGTCCACTGCAGGACATAGACCTCCACCAGAATGGGGGGTTTTGCCATAATCACCACGCTTGGCAGGCGGGTTGGCGATCGCAGTATGGTGATAAAATGCATAGAGAACGCTGCTGCCCATTCTCTAGTAAGTCCCTTAGTCGCCTTCTACGACACCCACTGGAAGAAATGGGATGGTGCTATTCTTTTACGCCCGGCGACACATACGGGACACATTGCGTGTGCGGAAATTAACAAATCAGGTTTATTGGATTCCCTTAACGTTCCTGAAATAAATTCTTGTACCGGTCATCTAAGTATGTTAAAATGAATTCACCCATCAGTCTGTGGAGGGCTGTCCCTTACACCCTGTATAAATCACCTTCTAGGCAACATTTATATTTTTGAAGCGATCGGCTCATAGTGCTTAGACAGCGGCAATTCTATGGTAAAAAAGTAATCTGTGAACGTTTATATGTTGACTGTTGTTGTCACCAACTCACCACAGAACAGAGTTTTTGGCGGGATCGCGTTAGAACATGTCGCATGAATTTTCATTATCATTAAATTTTGTGAAATAGCGAATTAAATTGTATAATTTTGGTAGTGAGTTATCCAATTAGTTACGTGTGAGTGCACAAGTGTAGTGAAGGTGAAAATAAGTGACTAACGTGGACTTTTCGTGTTCCCCCAAAAACTCCTAATAGGTTATTGTAAAGTTACTACCGCTTTACAATAACTTTGTTATGACTAGAATACGAATAAAGACTTGGCTAAAAGGTCTCTGAAACCAGGCCATAAACGAATTAAAAAAAACCACAGAACATATAAACTCCTAACGGGTGTTGTTACTTTGTCACCCATAAAAACTGTAATATATTATTATAATGACGACATTTCACGATGAAATAGAAATTGAAGACTTTGAATATGAGGAGGATGAGGACATGTATTATTATCCGTGTCCGTGTGGCGATAGGTTTCAAATAAGTAAGGTTAGAATTTTACTCACTGTTTTTTATTTTTGGGTGGGAAATCATCAAATAACTTCTCCCGCACTGAGTGGAGCAGGAGGGCGTGTCAGACTTTTACTGACTAAAACCTACCCGTGTTCCCTCAGTAGCCTGCATGCCAGGGGCGGCGGTATCTCTTTCGCACGAACCCGCACCCCTGGCAGGACACATAACTGCTTGCTTGTATTTTACACAAATTATACAAGCACTCATTAACTGCTTGCTTGTATAATATGTTTTGGGCTAGTGCCTAAGTTGGCTACTAATTTTACTACACTCGTTCGGAGCTTCACGATATTATAGCGTATACATGTCTGTACTTTCGCAAAATTTACTTTCGACTGTTGGGGTAGAACCTTGACCTAGAATATGTCATGACCTCATTATTGCTTGGAAACACATGTGATCTTCCTCACCCAATATTCCACCAACTCCAACATTTTTTTTCAAGCCCTGATTGTTTTTTTCTCGGCTCCTATGGTTTTGCACACTTTGGAGTTATCAAATTTACCCTATAAGGGTCTACTCTCCCCCCCCCCCAAAAAAATAGGTACTATAAAAAAGCGCCGGCAGCGAATGCACAGTAGTTCCGCTTCCACTAGATGAAAACAGCATTACATTATGCCAGTTTGTCTATTCCATCTGTAAAATTGCTAAAAGTCAACATTCAGTTATTCAAATTATGCTGAGAATCAGCAGATTTTGAACATCAAAATAACATAAGACAGTCCCCCAAAAAGCCCATTCTTCACTAATTTTAATTTACTTGTTTCAGGAAGAATTACTGGATGGTGAAGAACTAGCCACTTGTCCAAGCTGCTCGCTTGTGGTCAGAGTTATCTATGATTTGGTAAATGTCTTATATTTTAAATTCGTCCATCAGTTAGGTCTGACCCAATACCAGGGTGAATTTCCCAAGAAAAAATTCTTCGAACAATAAATTCAAAAAAATTAAAACGCATTGGAATGCTAGTAAAACTAGATAAAATCATTATAGGATAACTGAAAAAAAAAAATGTTCATAAATTCTGTTTAGACGAACATTTATGGCCATATTCATAAACGATGATTAAAGTTAAATGATGTTTAAACATCAAAAATGTATGGTTAAACAGACGCTAATCACTATTTAACTTTAACCAGCGTTTATGAATAAGGGGGTATATGCGTAGATCTGAAGATATCAGCATTCCAAATAAAGAAGTGAAATGGTGATGACGGCTGTGGTATGGCGATGATTTATCTATGGATGGTGCTGATTTCATGTGTATGGTGATGACGCTTTATACATGAATGTCACTTTAAAAATGAGAAAATTTAAGGAAATCAACTATTTACTGAGCAATTACATTGTAAGTTGTGGGTGTTGATAATCCTGATCTAAACTATTTATTGTATTTGTCTCATCACTTCCATCGGGTTTGACCAATATTGGTTATTGTTCAATAGTCTTAATTTTTGCTTAATTTTTCTTGTTTTCCCGGTATCTTTTATCTGCTTCACGGCATTTTTTGCGCTATACTTTCTGCTCTCTTTTTTGTTTATTGATTAGAACTGACCTAATTTCTCTCTTCTATTTTTATACCTTTTCTTTTTCTCTCAAAGTTCATACAATTCAGGATCTTGCTTCATGGTGGCATGTTTTATGGTATTGGGTTTAGTTTCCGCACTTAGACCTTCAAGTGGACCATTGTGCATGAGCCATGGCGGCCATCGGTGGTAACTCCAGCCAGCCCACCTCCCTCCAGAAGTTACGAGTAGTTATATCTCCTGGTCTGATGAGAAAATCCTTGTAAGATTTGGGTGCTCCAAGGGTTTCTGTTCTAATCTGGACGAATGCACAGGCGTACCTGTGCATTCGAAAAGCACATGCGCAACGGTTTCCTCAGCCTCCATACAGGCCCTGCACAGGGGGCTGTCCGTTATGTCTATTGTGTAGAAGTGTTTGTTTAGCAGGCAGTGTCCCGTGATGGTCCCAGTCACCAGACCCAGATCCTTTCTGTCCAGGTGTAACAGACGTCTGGTCAGCCTGCCATCCGAAAATAGCATTGTTTCCCTAGACTGCCTGCTGTCGAGGTTCACCAGCTCTCCTCTTGTGTGTGAATGTAGTCTTGAAGCCCTTTGTGTAGCTGGTTGAAGGGGATGGGCACAATGGGCTCGGGTCCACAGACTGATGCGCTGGATGCCCTTCTGGCCAGTTAGTCAGCAGCATCGTTGCCTAGTGATCCGCTGTGTCCTTTTATCCATTGCAGTGTCACAGTGTAACAGTTAGAAACTATTACTCATCATAGAGCATTGTGACATTCTAGTGCTAAACTCAATGTAATGTAATTTTTCCCTAAGGATTGTAGAACTAAAGCACTGTCGGAGAGTATATGTATGTGGGTGACCGTGACTCTCCTTGCTTCTATGGCGTACGCTGCTTGTATAATGCTGTAATAATGTGCTCAGGTTTGTTCTGGGCCACCAGACTGTTGAACTGTATGTGATAATTGGTCGAATAACTGTGGTGTATAGCCAGTTGGTGACTCTGGAGCTAATTCTCCAGTTCCTGCCAAGCATTCACTTGCACTGCCACAGGAATATGCTGGCTTTTATAGTGAACTAGTAATGTAGTTAGTGTTTTGCACAATTCAGCTGTTTGTCCAAAAAGAAGCCCAGGTAAATACCTGGGCTTCTTTTTGGTTTCAGTTGAGGCTTAGGGTAGTGGCAAACAGGCGTGGAACTTGTAGTTCTGCAAGTTTCCTCTTTTTTGTGAAGAGGATCAGTTCAGTTTTTGTGGGGTTTACTGATAGTTGGTGTTTGTTGCACCTGTCTTCGACTTTTTTCATTTTCGTAGGTGCCATTTATTATTATAGTTAAATCATCGACGTAGCCTACGGTGAAGTAACCTTTGTCATTTAGCGTTTCGGGCATTTGTTGTTATGAGGTTGTCTACGACCAGGTGCCATAGAAACGGCGAGAAGACGGCCCCTTGCGGGCAGCGTTCGCCACTACTGCCCTTGTAGTGTCGTTCACGGTGACCTGTACAGCTCTCAATTTGAGCATAATTATTGGTGATCCACCCACTCACGAGTCGTGTCTATGTTGTGTGTGTCGAGGGCAATGTTAATGCTATTGAACATGAACTTGTTAAAGGCACCTTCGATGTCGATAAAAGCAGCCAGAGCCGAGCATTTGTGGTCCACTGCGCATTCAGTTTTGGATACTACGCGGATGTGTTGATCTGCCAGTGGAATATGCGTGCTGTTGTTTGTAAAGTGATTTTATTCGGAGAGGTCCGTCTCGGATATGTCTATATCTATCACAGCGTGTCTCGAGGGTTTTCAGTAGGAAGGATAATAAATCAATCACTAACCTTCAATCTCTTGGTGTAACTTTTAAGCAAATCATAACACAAATTAAGTAAATCGTCATGACCATACGCATGAGGTCATCACCGCTTATTATTTTTAAATGGTGATGATGCGTATGGTGATTACGATTAGTATGCTACGTTGATTTTTCTAGGAAAGTAATAGAAAGATACCGCTATTTTCTTTTACATCTTCACTTATAACTAAGATTATGTTCAAATCAATCGTAATGTTTTTTAATGTACTTTCGTTGAACCACAGCCTGACCGGAATGACGCAACCTTGTCTAAACAACGTTTTTGGACACTCACAGCAAATTTTTGCCCTCTGAGCGCGTGTTATGCCGACGTACGGCTCGTTTCGCAGTTAGTTCTGAAACGAGGAAGCGGGGTGGGGTATAGCATAGTGGGCCGCGTAAATGCTACTTATACGGAACTACCTCCCCTTTGATATTTCCTTGACGGTGTTGACGAATTTCGATGCTAAAATTTTATTTATTTATTGATCATTTATTTTACGAAGACATTTTTATTTACTTTTCTAAAAAAGTATACAACATGGATATAAGTAAATCATAAATTAAGATCTAATTAACACGTTGGGTTGTCGTGTATGTAGCCGGCAAACGTAAAGAGTCGCATTTTTTTCACAGACGGTGATGATTTTGATATGCGTATTAATTTTATTATTAATAATTATCGTTTATTTTCTTTTGTACATATTAGGTATATTTTTAAATATTTTTACAAAAATAAAATAAAAACATTTAAAAATATAAAAAATAGTGGCCCATCGGCATCAGGAGCAGGGTCCAAGATGCCGGTGGTCAGGGCTCTAGAGAAAGGAACCTCCTGACTATGCGTGCCGTGTCTAGGAGTACTGCTTTCTGAATCAAGCCCTTGATCCAGCCGCGCAATGAGAGCCTCCTGAGATGTTGGTCGAGGCTCTTCGCTATTAGACCATTTACTGTAATGATTATCGGTACAATGATTGCTGAGTCCACGTCCCACATGTCGACAACCTCGTGAGCTAAGTCAAGATACTTGATTTTCTTATCTTGCTCAGCTTTCATGAGATTCTCGTCATGAGGGACAGCGATATCAACAATCATTGCACAACGCTCTCGGCGATCTATCACCACAATGTCAGGCTTATTGGCTACAATAGTCCTGTCAGTGATGATAGATCGATTATTATGATTTTTAATAATAATTATTATTAATAAAAACTTTTTAACAAAAATATTTAACCGCCGAAAAAACTGAAAAGAAAAAATAATAAACCTGCTGTGTTTAAACCTTAATAACTAAGTTCGGAAGTCGGTGAATTTTGAAAAATGTATTTTAATTTTATGTCACCTTCAGTTTTTTCGGCGGTAAATTTTTTTTGTTAAAAAGTTTTTATTTACAATAATAAAAAATAAAGAAATACATTTTTTTATGGCTATAATCTACTAACTACTACATGTTTAATTTTTTATTATTTTTTTTAATACGCAACTCGGTATTAAAATCTGTGATTAAACAATCAATCATCCCCTGTTAAGAAAACAGGGGATGATTGATTGTTTACTCACAGATTTAGACCCTTAGAGTTGGTTTTTTTTTTCGAAATTTATATGGGACCAACTTCCTAGCTAACTTAGGTATACCCTTTCCAATAAAAAAAGAATTATCAAAATCGAACTACTCTGTAAAAAGATACGCGTGGTCATACATAAAAAAAATAAAAAAAATACGCGTCGAATTGAGTAACCTCCTCCGTTTTTTCGTCGGTTAAAAAACCATTGTCTTTGAGGATGTTTGTGGGTTAAAGCACTGTATAAAACAAGTTCATATAAAGCCTGTAAATGTAAAAAAGTTAATATAGCAAATATTACTCGAGTATCGTACCGTACTCGAGTAATATTTATTTTGTTACGACGTGATTTTTCGACAACTTTGTAAATCCACCCCACCAGCACTTATTTAAATGTTTTTATCATTGTGTAAATGACATGAAATATTAAAAAAGCTACTGTCAGTCATAGTTCAAATTAAACAAAATGCAATTATGCAAATTGTTGTATGAAACAAAAAGTTTATGACTGCCTTCTAAAACATTTTTGAATTTTCATTTCAGGAAAAGTTAACGGCAGAAAATGAGGAAAAGCATAAGTCAGAAAATAACAGAGAAGCTGTGAGGGCATAAGATAATTGAGTTTGAAGTGGCAATCCTTGCCTATGGAGCACAAAGTGACCCCAGGGGGAACCCTGTGGAGATGCGGGGCCCACGGACAGATCTGTGATGTTTGTGAGATGAAATACAGTTTCTGAGCTACCTCCTGTTGGTTTCATTATCCACAAATTTTGTTCATATTTTATTATTCTATCACATCTTCCTCATAGTCCAGGGTCGATAATTTTTAAAACCAAAAAAAATCATAATAGGATGAAACCCATTAGAAAAGGAGGGAAATATGATAAAAATGAAAGGAAAAATAATTTACGGGCGATCTGAGGTTGGGAAGGGGATGGGGGTGAGTTTTTAAGGGTAAAAAACGGTTTTTCTCGATTTCCGGCAAAACTAAAAGTCCTGTCAAAATATCAGCTTTTTCAAAAAGTTGGTGTGGTTTCTGTTCGTTGAAATCTCTACTTTCCGATGGTGAAAAAAAAAATTTATGTTACTATGGTAAATCTTCTCAGAAAACGCAAAAATTAAAAAAAAACTTGAATTTGAAAAAAAAATTTTAATTATTATAAATAATTTTGAGCTATTTATTAAAATTTAGACTTTAATTACTCGAAAAACGTTAGATTACATGTGACGTTGATAACAAAAAAATTGCAAATAAAAATATACTACTATAATTAACAAACAAATAAGTTAATTAAATTAATATTTAATAAGACATCTACAATATTTGGAGAAAGTTGTCTAATTTTCTTTAAATTATATGCGTAGATGCTTATTTATAACTATTTTGAGATAAATTATATATATACCTGAGTAGATATACCTGAGTGACCTACGAAAAATTGTAGCCCATCAAAAGGTATTTCGTGGAGAAGTGGGGAAGGGGCTAGGCGGGTCTGGGTCTTACTACATACATACCTACTATTATATACTATATATTTCGTAGCAGATGTTACAACCGCTAGCCTAACCAGTATTCGAAATACAGTACAGTATACAACATCGTTTATAAAAATAGACGTGCACGCTGAGTTTCTTGAAGATAATTGTGACAAGTTTACTTAAAAAAACAATAAAACTTTTCGAATCTGCATAGGAAGGTAAATACTATCTCTATTTTTATCTGTATCAATCAACTCAACCATAAAAATCGTAATATTTTCTTTAAAAAATAGTATGCTTAACTTAACCTAAAGATTGAAATTAAATGATATTTTAGTACAAGATAAAAAAATAATTATCTGCTTAATTTTGCACAAACAAATTTAGTTAATCCCATGAAAAAAAAAAAAAATTCAAAATCTATAAAAAATATATTTAAAATCTATAAAAAATATTATATAGTAAATATATTTCTAATAATTTATATTTTTATATTTATACTTTTTTATAGATAAATCTATAAAAAAGTATAAAATATATATGAAAATCGGCCAAAAGTTTGTTTAGTTTTGTTGATAGATAAATCTATAAAAAAGTATAAAATATATATGAAAATCGGCCAAAAGTTTGTTTTATTAGAAATATATTTACTATATAATATTTTTTATAGATTTTAAATATATTTTTTATAGATTTTGAAATATTTTTTGTTTAATATATTATTTATACATTTTGACATTGATTTCTTTAATATTTTTTTTTTTCATGGGAGTTTATTCACGATTAAATAGTGAAGACATTATTAATTCGATTTTGTCTTTTCAGATTATCAGTATGGATGAATCAGTTTGTATCATTTGCAATTTTCGAATTCAAGTTTTTTTTGATTTTTTGCATTTTCTGAGAAGATTTACCATAGTAACATATATATTTTTTTTTACCATCGGAAAGTAGAGATTCCAACGAACAGAAACCACACCAACTTTTTGAAAAAAGCTGATATTTTGACGGGTGAATTTTCGATTGAAAATTAGGGTGTTTTTTCGATATTAATTCAAAATAAGGTGAAAAAATAAATATTTTTAATTAAATAAATTACAGCGTATTTGGGACATAAAAAGGTAAGTTTTAACAAAATTTCGTTGAAAAAGAAAATTTTTATGTAAAAGATAAAAATAAATAACCAAAAACTTGGTTTTTTGAATTTTTCACATAAATTTTGAGGTTATGTGAAAAAAGTGTAAATACAAAAGTTTTAGATCTTTTTATTATCTACAACTTTTCCATTTGACTTTTTTCGATAGGACTTTTAGTTTTGCCGGAAATCGAGAAAAACCGTTTTTTACCCTTAAAAAACTTTTTTCAAAAAAATAACAACCGACTTCCAAAAAACACTACAAAGTGCAAAATAACTTTAATTTCGGAAGGCGGTGACAAATAATTAAAATTCACATTCAAAGTCACCGACTTCCGAAATTAAAGTTATTTTGCACTTTGTAGTGTTTTTTGGAAGTCGGTTGTTATTTTTTTGAAAAAAGTTTTTTATTTTTCACTTTTTAGTTACCTACCCCACACCAATTCGAAATTTCATCATCCTTGGCGTCAAAACAATGCATATTTATGCGATAGCAACATTCGCGGTTGATTTGCCGTAATTTTTTGAAGAGTTCCGTTGTCTGTCTCCGAAACGCATCATCAGATCTATATGAAATTTCAATGGGACCATTTCGGAGTAAACCCCTTTCGAACAAAAAAAGAATTTTGCAAATCCGTCTATATACGACGGAGTTATGCCCGAACATACATAAAAAAAAAAATTGATAACCTCCTTCTTTTTGAAGTCGGTTAAAAACTCACCCCCATCCCCTTCCCAACCTCAGATCGCCCGTAAATTATTTTTCCTTTCATTTTATCATATTTCCCTCCTTTTCTAATGGGTCTCATTCTATTATAATTTTTTTTCACTTTTCATTATTTTTAAAGGCTTCTACCCTGGTCTATCAGTCCTTATAAATATTACTTAATTGTCCAGCGTGCCCTGTAGTCTGCACACTGCAGTATCTGATGGACGCTGCTGAAAATGCCAAGCTCGTAGCTTAATTCTGGGCTGACTGTATTTAGCATAGAAAAGGAAAAACACGAAGTCGGATAGCGCTTCATTAGTATCGGAACCAGCGTACCCAAACTCACACGAATACAAGTGAATTGTATTTCGCAATACTAAGAAATCCTTGGTCTGATTGGTAGTTTAATATTGAATGAAAGTAGGAAATATGTCAGTTGTCGCATAATTGAAAATAAACCACAGGGAAATGACTATAGAGTTGTTTGTTGTGTACTCTGTTTACGTATTTATTACTTTTCTGTTTAAAGTGCACACGTCATAGTTTCCTGACTAAGTTACGCTACTCGCCGCTAGATGTCACTATGATAAATGCATTTAATTTAACGCTGTATTTCGTTAGCATTACGATTTGTATTTGCGTAACGAAGTCAATTACTATCCGTCCTCCTCTAGGGAAGTACCACTGTCGTTGACTTATTTATCGACATTCCGTTTTATCTTTAAACAAAATATAGTCAACATGTAGAGTCGATAAATATTATTATGTGTGAAATCAAATGTCATTAGTCAATATATAATCTAATACATACTTACGATTTATAGAAAATATAATTATGAATTGTTATGTTATACCATTGATCTGATTTTGAAAATTATTCTGTTGATAGAAATATACACCTGTGGTATTTCTATTTTATGCGATAGATTATATCGATTAGTTACTACGGGTACACTACTTCCTACTGACGTTGGAATCCTGCGCTTTAGCCTGCGGCTACACTCATATTATGTTTAGCTTGACTAACTCCATAACGGACTTTGATGCAATTTGGTATATAGATAGATCTTAGATGTCAAACATTACACTTAAGCCACTTTTTACTTAAAAAATATGGAGGTTCCATAATCGTTGGTTTTTTTAGTCGCCATTTTTTAGCTTTGAATCTATCGATTATCAAGTTCTGTCTCTTAATTTTACATTCCTTCCACCGTAACACTCCTTGTAGCTTTCTTTTTCGACGAGTAGAAGCTGGTGAAGTAGTATCTAATGCTTGTTTTTTTTTTGTGGGAGAGATTTTGTTACATCATCATGTTTTCTTTTATGTTGCAAAGTTTTGCGATGCATCTGACAGTGGGAAAAAATTTGAGTAAATTTTATGTCAATTATTAGTTGGCATACACGTAAGCGCGTTGTGGCTAAGTAACAATAGCTGCGCGGGTCGATCGATCAGGTTAAGCTACGCTTGCCACGGTTGGTCCGTGGATGGGTGACCATATTTACATACCAAGACCCCTCCGTGCCTCGGAAAGCAAAGTAAATAAGCATCAGTAAGATTTATTCTCAAATATTATCATGAATTCATGAAAAAGTCATTCAATAGAACAAATCGTAGTTAGATTATTTTGTGCTATTGAATGACTTTATTCTCATCTTTTTTTCAGATCTCTAGATGTATTAATGATTCTAATGATTATACTTCTATAAATATACATTTGCTATGGTCGCGAACAGTATTTTGGTCAAGATACAACCTGACACTGACCTGCAAATTGCAAAAAACTTTAGAAAATTTGAATTTCGCGAGCTACCTCATGTAGCCAGAATCTCAGAAGAATCACGATACAATAACATAATGTTATGAAACCGTAAAAATGACCAAATTGCATACATTTGATACAGATAATTGTACTTAGGTCAACAAAGAAATAGTAACCGAATTATGTACGTACTTGAAAATGTATAATTTTTAGTTTTGGCACTGCTGTGTCGGCTAGGTAATTTTTTCCGCTTTTAATTAAACAATCTAATTCTACGAAGTGGTCTGAGCAAATTGTACTAATTTTTCCAAGAAACCAACTTTACACATTTTTCTTTTCTGTCTGGATCATTCGGAAATCTGAAGTCACAAAATAAAACGAAACCCACTTTTTTATAGGTTTGAGACTTTGTGAACGAATAGATTACATCCATGTTTTATTTATTTCAAACTTGCATAAGGTAGAATTAGAAAGAAAAAGGTATGAGCAATTTATGGAAATGTGTTCGAATACTGCAAAAACAAACCGCACACAGGGCTAAATTTTTCCCATAATCGCACACAGAGAACATTGTAACATTAAAATATCGATAACTCATTATCGATAACGGTAATCTCTAATTGAGTAGCTGACTGTGACATGTGCATAGTTGGAATCTTCGCGAACAATATGTTTGAGTTTAAAAGAAAGTAGACTTTAAGAAAAACATTATAAGGTCAACTTTTACTTGTATTGTTTAATAAAATATTGTTTTTCACATTTTTATCGAATTAAAATCAAATAAGACTTACCGGTGGTATGATATATAAAACAGCACAATAGGGCATTTTTGTATTTTTTTTTCAAGTTCGTTTCACCGTGGCGGTTGTAACAAGACTAATGTGCGTGGTGTGTGCGCGGAAGCAAACTTTGCGGCACTACGCAAAACTCGGGGTACGCGGGCTCCGCCTACTTACGACTTCTACCGTTTTTTTAGTTCTGTGGTATTTAGATTTCTATCGCCACCCCAAGAAGAAGAACTTATATTTCTGTCATAATAATTTGATATTTTGTCTTGTAACTTACTAATTAATCAAGATGTAAATAAAACAGAATAAAGTGGCAAGTGATCTATTTTACACTCCTTAAAAAATATGATAAACACATTGTCTTACATTTACAATAATAGTGTATAATTTGATCTCTAAAATAATAATATTTAAATAAGTCACATTGATAATACAATCAACTAAAAGAAGAACTTGACTAGCTAGTATGAAAACTTTCCCTATGCTCCACATACCTATGATACTCGAGCTACTTCTGTGCAATATTGTCATAATTTATTAAGATGCCCATTCATTGGCAGGTTAAGTGCACCTAGCGACTCCTAATAATAAGTTGAGATCACAATTAGTTCTTAAACTATGAGAAAGTTACCATCATAGCCAACTTGATGTTCACTTAAACTGCAAATAACTGGGGGTGTAATAATCAACAAGATTACAATAAGTACATAATATACCCACTAAAGACATAATTGTCGCTTTATATAACAATAAGTTGCGATAGTACAATATAGTACATTGTGTAGAAGTTCATAGATTATTTGATAATGGCTATTAAATTTTTTATTAGTATAACTT
The DNA here is from genome assembly GCA_949987655.1 of Polymixis flavicincta. Taxonomy (NCBI): domain Eukaryota; kingdom Metazoa; phylum Arthropoda; class Insecta; order Lepidoptera; family Noctuidae; genus Polymixis; species Polymixis flavicincta. Next base: position 21,838,183 of record OX465193.1, on the reverse strand, counting down.
ACAACAACTTTATTCCAAATGTTTCAACATCAAACCTCTTCATTGTATGTTCCCAGGACATATTACAAATGCGAAATATATATACATTAGCTTATTATATTTTACATAAATTTTTCATCATACATAATAGTCATCATATATCATGGGAACACCCCGGTCTGTGTGGCAGTAATCATTCAACCTGCTAGCTCTACATGAAGAACATTGTTTGTCAACTACATTATTGAACACAGAAGCTGTGGATTGTGGGTACATTGGAAGGTTAATGTTGAGCTAGTAAAAAAGACTAACATTGGGCCTATTCACTAAACAATTTTTTTGTATATTACAGGCATTGAAAACTAAGCAACTAGGCAAGCTTATAGCAATAATAAATACTGGAATGAATAGAAGTTAGCATATATAATGTAAGCTTGGCTGAACAAGTCTTCAAGTAATAATATACTACAAAAATAAATTATTCAGTTCCTACATAATATGTAAAGGATATATGTATTTGTCAAAAATATACAGTCAGAATGCGTTAAAACATGCAAAAAAAATTACGTGTGCGTTACTCCGGCGGAATGTTGGCGCTTTTTAGGATTTCGGCTTGACAGATAATTAGTACCCCGTCTCGTGTAAATGTGCCCGAAATGTAGAATTTGTGCTTCTAGCCGATCCAAAGATATTCACGAAAAACTTAGAATTTGTGCGTCTTGAGGTTTCTGAGTTATTCAAGATGCCGCTGGAGTAACGTTTAGCAAATTGCCGTATCTCTTAAACCGCATGACATACAACTACGATTTTTAAGAACTACAAATTTAAGAAGGTTGGCACAATGTACTGCGCGGCCGCTTTTATACAGTCATTCGAATTTGTTCGGTTAATCGTGAAATTTCTTTTCCCTTGGTTTTTTTTCTTCTATCTGAGTAGTTACAAGGATTTTTCAGCTGAAACTTTAAGGATAACCAATTGAATAAAGGTACTAATTATTTGTCGAATCATAATTACAGTCACTTAATAATAACTCATGTATGGAGTGTTACATTTTAGCGTAGCCAGATTTTAATTGAAATGGAATAACTCTCTGAGGAGTTGGAATAGAAACATCTAATTTCGCATGATGCTGTGAGTTCATAAAAGGTACAAACTACCATAATAGGGTATTTTCCAATTTATTAAAAACTATTTTAATTTG